>SKCR01013331.1:0-366707 GCA_019454045.1 Zanthoxylum bungeanum | reverse complement strand
CAAGACTGCATTTGTACTGAGTGGGGTACTTATTGTTACAAGGTAATGCCGTTTGGGCTTAATAATGCGGGAGCTACTTATCAACGGATGGCCACTACATTTTTCCATGACTTGATGCACAAAGAGAATGAGGTGTATGTGGATGACATGATGTGAAATCAGAGACAAGAGTTAGGCATATCGAAGCACTGGAAAGGTTCATTCAGAGAGTTGACAGATACAACCTGCGGCTAAATCCCAAGAAATGTGTGTTTGGGGTGACATCAGGGAATTGCTTGGTCATACAGTGAGAATGGGCGGAATAGAGGTAGATTCTGAGAAAATCAGGCAATCACAGAAATCCCTGCACCGAAGACAGAAAAAGAAGTCAGAGCATTCTTGGGGAAATTCAGTACATCAGTCGGTTCATCGCCAAGTTGACATCAGTATGTGAGCCTATCTTCAAACTATTGAGAAAAGATCAGCCAGTGAGATGGAATGAACAGTGTCAGACAGCCTTCGACAAAATCAGAGAGTACTTGGTAAAGCCTCATGTATTGAAACCTCTGAGATCGGGCAGACCTTTGATATTGTATTTGGCTATAGAATCAGAAGCATTGGGGGCAATGATGGTGCAGGCAGATGAGACAGGGGTAGAACATGCAGTCTATTATCTGAGTAAGAAAATGTTCCCGTATGAGGCTCGGTATCAAGAAGTAGAGAAGATCTGTCTTGTCGTGGTATGGGTTTCCAGAAAATTGTGGCATTATTTCCAGTCATACAAGATCCATGTAGTGGCCAAGGAAAATCCTCTGAAATATCTTCATTCGGTGCCTTCACTAGTGGGAAAATTGGGCAGATGGTTGGTATTGCTGGCAGAGTTTGACATTGAGTATCTCACCTCTAAAGTGATCAAAGGGCGAGCAGTAGTAGAGTTTCTGGCATTGCAACCTGTTGAGGGGGATCAGTATAAGTTTGAATTTCCAGACGAAGAGATCCAAGCAATAACAGTTCAGAGATGGAAAATGTATTTTGACGGAGCAGTGAATTACAAGGGAGCCGGAATTGGGATCGTGATAGTGACCCCCGAGGGAGAAACTTTGCCTTTGGCCAAGAGGTTGGCATTCAGAGTGACTAACAACATGGCCGAGTATGAAGCATGTGCTTTTGGTTTGACAGCATTGATAGCCTTGAAGGCCGGGAGTGTGGAAGTCTACGGAGATTCTATGTTAGTAGTCCAACAGATGCGATGAGAATGGGAATTGAAAGAAGAACCGTTGAAACCTTACCTTTTTCACCTCAGAAAGTTGGCACAGGTTATCCCCGAGTGTAAGTTTCAGCACTTACCGAGAGAAGATAATCAAATGGCAGATGCATTGACTACGCTTGCAGCAACCTGGGAAAATCCAGAAAAGTTAGTGATGAGACCGTTGATACTGACAACAGCAAGCAAACCTATTTATGAGATAGAAAGAATTCTGGAAGTGAGGTCGACGACGGTAAACCTTGGTATTATGACATTCAGAGGTATCTGGAACATGGTGACTCCGGAAGGGGCAGACAGAAAGACAGAATAGCCATTCAGAAGTTAGCTTCCCAGTATGTGACTTTGAAAGGGGAACTGTACAAGAGGCAAGCAAACGGTATTCAGTTGAAGTGTTTGAGAAAAGAAGAAGCTCAGCATATAATGGAAGAAATACACGCCGGGGTATGTGGTTCGCACATGAACGGGTTGAATCTGTCCCGCAAGATAGTGAGACAAGGTTTTTTATTGGTCAACCATGGAAACAGACTGTGCGAAGATGGTAAAGCACTGTCATGACTATCAAGCACACTTTAATTTGAATCACTTACCGCACACAGAGTTGCACGGGTTGTCAGAGCCGTGGCCTTTCTCAGCATGGGGAATTGATATGATTGGAGAAATTCAACCGAATGCATCGAATGGGCATCGCTTCATAGTAGTGGTCGTAGATTACTTCTCGAAGTGGGTGGAAGCCGAATATTCCGCAATGTTACAGCAAAACAGATGGCAAAGTTTATAGCTCGGGACCTCATTTGTCGGTATGGTATGCCGTATCATGTAGTGACAGACAATGGAGTTCAGTTTCAAGGAGAGACGAAGGTAATGTTACAGAGGTACGGGATAGACCACCACAAGTCATCACCGTACAGGCCGCAGGCGAATGGGGCAGTTGAGGCAGCCAACAAGACTATAAAGACGATTTTAGCCAAGATGATAGAAAATTACAGAGATTGGGCCGAGAAATTACCGTATGCTTTGTGGGGGTACAAAACATCAGTAAGAACAGCAACAGGGGACACCTTACTATTTGGTATATGGAATGGAAGCAGTATTGCCAGTAAAGTGGAAAAACAGTCCATGAGGGTATTAGCAGAGGCAGAATTACCGGAACAGGAGTGGGCGCACAGAAGTTTGATCAGTTAGCACTATTGGATGAGAAGAGAATGAAGTCTTTGTATCACATGCAGTTGTATCAGAGAACTAGCCCGAGCATTCAACAAGAAAGTACGCCCCACCAAGATTAGAAAGGGTGATTTGGTACTTAAGCAATTAAGGTCGTCGACGATAGATCCAAGAGGAAAGTTCAGACCTAACTGGGAAGGATCTTACATAGTGCAGAAGGTAATGGGAAATGGAGCAGTGAAACTATCAGACTTGGAGGGAACGAGTTCACCGATCCAATCAACGTAGACAGATTGAAACAATACTTTGCCTGAGGGAGAGAAGACCGAGCACACCCAGGAAATTGGCAGAAGACCTAACCCAACGGATAAGAAAATCATTCATGCATACACGTAACCTTGAATTCTCTTCGTGTTTGTTTTGTTTTGTGTTCGCAGGTTCGAAGAAAAGAGAAAGCGGCAAAATGAGCCAAACATCGTCAGTGCAGTTTCAGTTTTGGGGATGCGTCCCAAGGGGCAAGGCCCACATCAACATTTTTTGGGGATAAGTCCCAAGGGGCGAGGCCCATATCGGCTTGGGGGCGAGGCCCATATCAGCTTGGGGGCGAGGCCAATATCAGCTTGAGGGCGAGGCCCACATCGTCAGCAGTTTTGGGATGCGTCCCAGGGTCGAGGGCCCACTGCATCATCATTGTAGTTCCGGGATGCGTCCCATGGTCGAGGGCCCACTACATCATTTGTTCTAGGGCGAGGCCCATATTTTCCAGCGTATCGGATGCGTCCCGGGGTCGAGGTGCCCCCGTTGTCAGTTGCAGTTATTGGGATGCGTCCTCGGATCGAGGTCCACTGCAGCACCAACTCAGCTCGAGGCAGCAGACGAGCCAGGTAAGTGAAAATGCATTGCATAACTTGATAGGATTGTTCAAAGTCACACACACTGGCACAAGTCCCATCAAAGTGGGGGCGACTGTAGGCATTGCATTTTTCATGTGAAGCCCGATGATGAGTCTCAGTTGGAGGCACTACCTTTTAAGTCGCGAAGCCGCGGGAAACGGACGTCGGAAGGGAGGAGTGAAGAATTGACTCATATTCGGATTAAGTTCGCTGGTTTAGCTTCGGGTTACTTGTTGGTTTTCCGTTTTAAAAATTATTCCCGGCCCAAAACATTCACAAATCACCTAACCTCGGCCCAAAATCCCTGCAAGCCCCTCGGCCTTGACCTAAAAACCCCCGCAAGCCCACACACCTAGCCCACACAAAATAAACCCACCAACCAAAGGCCGCACGCCTACTACAAGGCCCACACGCCCATTCACCCTAATACACCCCAAATTAAATCCAATATTAAGTTAAATATTAATTAGATAATGTAATTAAATAAAATAATAATTAAATCATTTACCAAATTAAATAAAACATAAAATAAAATCATGCCTAATTTAAACAAATCAAATATGTTATATACTAAATTAAAAAGATGATATACCTAATTAAAATCAATCATAAAAAATAAAAATATTGACTTCCTAATCTAACAAATTAAATGCCTAATCCTAACCAATCAAATATATTGTATTCCTAATCTAAACCAAATTTGTCCCCCTCAATCTTTGACTTTCCTTGCTCAACACAAAATCAAATCCCTTCCTTGTGAGACAAGGAGTAGCCCTAGCCATTCTCTATATAAACAACCCCTAATCAAGACATGACTCCCCTAGCTCATACATATCATTCTCACGCAAGTAACAACACAAAAAGCCCTAGCCACTCACGGCAATAGCAACAATAAGAACACAAACAATTCTCTTCATCTCCTTTACACATCACCGAAAATCTCCCCCATACAGCAGCCCTCCATCACCGAAAATATACCCTCAAACAACAGCCCAAACACGCTCCAAACGGCCGCTAAAGTACCCCCAAACAGCATCCCATTTCCCCCGAAAACAGCAGCAAAATCCTCTTAAAACAGTCCCTAAAATCCTTAAAACAGTAACATAAAAACTACACTTATAATCCTTAAAATAATCACACAAAACTACACTTAAAACCCACAAAAAACACTCGAAACTGTCCGTTGAATCGTCAAAACAGTGACCTGAACAGTGAGCAGAAAATACAGAGGAAACGGCAGCAAAACGGAGGTAAAACAACAAGCAAAATAGCAAAACAGTGAGCTAAGACGCTAAACCAGTGAACCGGAAGAGTTGCGGAGCGATAGCCCTTCCGACGGCCGTGAAACGCGAGTCCGAAAGTCGACGTAAAAGGTTAAACCTGAGGGTATTTTTCACACTTGTTTTCAGTTGTATTTTTATTATTTATTGAGTTTCGTTTGCATGATTATTTTTGAGTGAAACATGTTGTGGCCCTTTAGTAGATAAATATGCATGTATCATGAAATATTGTATGTTGTTCACTTGGAATAAAATAAAAGATGTGTCAACTCTCGCGGTATATCGGATGGAAACCCGGACATAAATTTCATAGCCGATTCCGAATGGACGGTAGTATGATCTGTACTCGGGATACAACTCCACGTACCGCTTGAGTAAACGACACCCTCTTTTGTTTTATGTTGCTTTGGTTTATTTACTTTTCGTCATTTGAATTCTGCATGTTACTTGTTTACGCATGATTCAATCAAGCGCATGGGCTTAGTAAGTGCGATGAAAGGTCCCCTATTTGGAGGGGTTAAAATCCTTTACTACGATGCTTTGCCGCGCCAGTTGATGTATATTCGGTTGAATGCAAGATATGTTCAATCGGCATACTAAGTTTGATATTATTATTTTTAATTCTTTGTATGCATGATGCAATCGAGTGCATGGGCTTAGTAAGTGCGATGAAGGTCCCCTTTGGAGGGGTTAAAATCCTTTACCACGATGCTTTGCCGCGCCGGTTGATGTGTGTTCGGTTGAATGCAAGATTTGTTCAATCGGACATACTAAATTTCATATAGTTATCTTTATCTTTGTACTCATTGTAACGAAAGGCGCATGGGCTTATTGTGTTGGATCAAAAGGTTCTCCATTCGGGGGAAGAAAAGCCTAAAAGGCTACCTTTACCACGATATTTGCCGTGTCTTTCATCTATTGATTGCATCGTCTATCCTCGTCTTGGCTCGACCTATTGTCATTGGTGTACCCATATTCTCAACCCTTGCACTTTCTTTATCCACGCAAAACACAGGTCTCCCTTAAAGCCCCATAGCCTCACACGCCCCCAAACCTTCAACACAGCTCATGGCACCCACGCCACCCACGAAACAACACACTGCCACACGCCAAATTTCTTTCACCGCTTCACACAAGCCACATATCCCTTCACGATAAAACCCCCCCTTAAACCAACCATCTATCTCTTTCAATTCACGCACAAACTCACGCACGTAGCACACTGCCCCCCACCGCCTAAAGAGCCCATAAACACGATACAAGCCTTCAACGCCCCTAGCTTCATCACAAACGTACACTTGCCCCACGTTGACAGTCCCCACGCACTCAAACAATTCACGCAATTCACCAGCCATTTAGCCGTTTACCATAAGCACAACTCCTTACGTCATTAGCCCTAACCTAGCACTCTCGCCTAGCCACTGCCAGTACACACACTCACAACTCCTCACGTCATAAAGCCACCTTGCATTCACGCACACACTCATAACTCTCACATAAAGCCAACTATACCATTCATGCATGTATTATGAATCCCGCATAGTCATTCTTATCTTTGTACGCATCATAATGAAAAGCATGTTTATTCCATTGGTTACATCATTTACCTTAGTCTTGGCTTAACGTATTACAATTCATATATCCATGTCATGATAGCATTGGAGTATTTTTCTTTTGGTATATCGGATGGAAACCAGACATAAATTCCGTAGCCGATTCCGAATGGACGGTAGTGCGGTCTGTACTTTGGATACAATTCCACGTACCACTTGGAAAAGTGCTCACATGTGTGCTTGTGTGGTTAGTGTGTGCTTATGTTTTCGTGAGTACAATATGCCAATGAAGTTGTATGTTCGTTGCTACTTTGATGTACTTTCAAGCATGCAATCTTAGATGTGAAATTATGTAAATTTAGGTGTAAGTTTTATTTTTGTTCATGTGAATTTAGAAGCATGATATTCTTGGAAATAAGTGTTACTTAAGCTTATTAAATTATTACACAAATCCTTTCATTACAAGTGACATAAGTAAGGGACCATTCCGAACCCAACGGTGAGGTCTTCCCTTGCGAGGGTGAGTGCGGCCTTAAATCTCATTTTCCCGGTTCACACCGGGTGGTGACTCCATTATTCTCCGGTTTAGTCCCCCGTGGCTACTCCGTACTCCCGACTAGGCCGCGAGCCTAGACAGCATGCGTCGTCCAGTTTCTGTGTCCCACACACGTCGTCATATAAGCCTGGCTATATGTACACAATTCGACCATCTCCGAATTCATGAAGAACACGAATGACCTTTCTGATCTATACAAGTCGAGGTCATCAGATATGTTTAACAATCCCTCTGTCGTAGGCTATTCGAGTTGTGCTTAGGAAACATAGAATACACCATCAAGTTTCCGAGGCGCACATCTCATGTCGACATATCCACGATTCTTCATAATTGATGTGATCCACCCTAGGTGATCGACTTTGGCCAAAGCTTTAAGAATCGTGACTTTACTCACATGGATACCTAAACCCCTTATGATACACATACGGGCCGATGGATCCTATCTTACTTCGTACTTGATTACTGAGTGCATCGGTCCATACCCAATGAAAATCTAGAGGTCAGACCATGAACGATTTCTGACATACATGACATCAAAGTGAAGAGGATCTCACACAAAATCAATGATATCCTGCAGTCAAAGGATTACATATGCTACTCAACTCGAGGAGATTCATATTGACGGTGGTGTGTATTTTCAACAATTAGAAATCATCTATGAGTCATTCAGTATTTGGTCCAACCAATACCCACACGTCTATATGAGAAAAATAGACGTGACATTTGAATTTTGGAGGCCGGAACTTGAAAGGGCGTTCTAACACTGTACAGTTTTGAAAATTCCCACTTTGCGCAAGTTTCGTATTTGTGTCATAACATTTTACTCCGATATCGAATTGAGACTATTTCTATTCCAAAACAAAGAAGGCTCAAATATCTACAACTTCATTGTTTACAATAATTTCCAGTTCGGAGGTTTTCAATGTTGAAATATGTGAAGACGTCAATATGTATTGCATGTAATTTTAATTATTAGAAAATAAAGTAAAAATTAAAAAAAAAACTAAAAAGTAAAAAATAAAATAAAATTGAAATGTCACAATCCACCTTTAGGTAGATTGTGATAAATGTTTCCAAAATGATCAACAAAAATAAAAAAAAAAGTCAAAAAGAAAAAAGAAATTAGTAAAAGTTTGTTGTTTGTATTTGATTTGGAAAGTTGTAATTAATAATTGAGAGATGAGAACTTCTACTATAAATAGAGGTGCTCACCTCTCATTTTCTTCATGCTTTCTTTCAAAGTTCTCTTGTAGAATTTGGGAGAGAGTGTCTTGTGTGTTTTATTTTTTAAGCTTTCTTATAATTTCTTTTTCTTTCCATAATAAAATTATGCATGTTTTTCTTCAAATCATGGTAGTTAATTTCATCCTGCTATGGTAATATGAGAATATAAGTTAATATTATTTATATTATAATACATAAATTGTAATCTGAATAAGTAATGTAAATCTGGATTAATTATTGACAAATTTTGTTACCGCCTTTATGAATAGTTTTATTTATTTGGTATAATTGAGTACCTAACTGGACTTGTTATGGACAAATGTTATCATTGTCTTTATAACTGATTTTATATGTTTTGGCACAATTAATTCCTGAAGTAAATTAACTGGGTGATAATGAAAATTTGTATATTATAAAAAAGTAAGATTTCTCTATATTTGAAATATTAAGAGTGGATTTCCTAGCCCCGATATTTTAATTTATTATTGCAGTTCAATTTAAAATTTTCCATCACTTCAAACAAATCCAATATTTTTATTTCCCTCGAATTGTTATTTTGTTTTTCTAAGTTTATTTCCTGTTGATCGACCCCGGACTTGCCGGGTTATTTTATTACTTCGACACTCTTATACTTGAGAGTAAAGAACCACTTTATGAGTGTGTCACTTATAATGAATTGCTATTTTGTTTTATCCTGTATAAATTATTATAGTCATAATCCGATAGATATATGGCATATTATCAATAATAAGTTAACACATACCTTGTCAAAGGCTTTCCCTTGTCTAAGTCTCTAATATAACCAGCATCTACAAAGCTTTTCAAAGATTATTCATCTTTTATTGAACGTTTTTATATTAGGCCACTTATAAAGGTTACTTTAAAATACCTCAGTAGCCATTTCATGGCTTCCCAATATTCTCTTAGTGGATTGGTCATAAACCCACTTACAAGATCATTGTGTAAGATACACCAAGTCTAGAGTATACCATTGAAATTACCTACAAGCAATAACGACAAATAAATACTATACCCAGGAGAGGGTGAATTGGGTTATGGCTAAAATATGCGGAATTAAAACTTTTACCGATTTTAAGTATATTTGTCGATTAAGTCTTAGGTCAATTTTCTCTACTGAAATAAATAACCTATATGAAAGTTTCTAATATATAAGCATAAATAAATCAAACTTGCAATATGTAAATAGTTAAGGGATAAAGAAAAACGACATTGAGATTTATAGTGGTTCGGCCAACAATACCTACGTCTACTCCCCCAAACCGCGCTTGAAGATTTTCACTATCAATCGAGTTTTTACCGTGGCTCACTTGCAACCAGGCGTTTTACGCAAAGGTGCACTCCAAACCTTTACAATGAGTTTTCTACGTAGGCGCACTCACGCACCTTTACAATTTACCCGAACGATGGGATTTCACAACCGCAAGTGTTTTATATAAGAAATTGTAAAACACACTTGGACACTCACAATGATAAAGAAGATTGTGTGAGTTGGTTACCAAAGTGATCTAAGCCCACTACAAATGTATATGAAGGTGTAGTGTGTGTGAGCTTGATGTGTGAGTGTATAAGATTAAGAAGATTTATAAAACACTCTAGTTTTTGCTTTAGAGAATGTGTATGAAGGTTTTCTAGTTCTCTAACCAAGAAAAAATGAGTTGGGGCTCAATTTATAGCAAAATGAAAACACATGCCCCAACAGCTCTTTCTGAGACCGGTATTGTTGGGGTTTTAGGCGGTAATTTGGGTAAACGCAGCGGATCGCGGAATATCAAAATTTTCCGTTTTCAATTATTTTTCTTGGATAATTAAAATAAACTAATTTATTTCAATTACTCAATACTTAAAAACTGAAATTTTTACCAAAAATTAGATTTTCCAGAATTTACAATTTTGCCCCAAAACTTTGTATTTTAATCATTTTAGTCCAAAATTGTCAAATACAATTCTAATTGATTCCAAATCAATTCCAAAATGATTTATTCATGTCTTATACATGAAAATACAATTTTCAACTCAAGAATTAATTTTTCCATTATTGCATAATGGTCCCTCAATTATCAAGAATTTTAATTTGGTCATTTTTGTTCAAAACATGTCAAGATCAAATCCAAAAATTCCCAAATTTAATATACATCAAATAGACATCAAATCTCATCACATTTTTGAAAAGCCCTAAGTTTGGTGAAGGTAAAAAAACCCTAATTTTATAATTTCATAAATTAATAAAATTAACAACAATTAATCAATTTCAAGTCTTTAATTCAATTCCTACAACACCAATCAAGCCTTACAATCATTGAATAGCTCAAGAACAATTCTAGGTCAATCATGAGTGGCTAAGTAACTCTAGAATGGCAACTAGCCATCAAAATGACAAAAAGAAAGCTTAAAGAATAATTTTAAGCATTCTAATTCAAATTACATGATCCATCTTCAATCCAAGTTCCCAATCATCAAATTACATCCATAAAAGAGTAGAGAACAAACTAAGCTACACATGTTGAGGCTTAGTAAGATAGAAATATTTTTCATGAAGGAAAAAGTAAGGAAAACTTACCAAAATCCTTGTTTTTCAAGCCTTTTTCTTTCATTTTCCTCATTTTCTCTCTTTCTCTTTTGTATTTGATTTGTTTATTGTTCATGGAATGATGAAACAAAAAGAAAACTAGGCTTATATATTTTCTTGACATTACCGAAAATGTAGAAAAAAATATAAGCCACAAGTTTTAATTTTTGTTTTATTAATTGGAAAACGATTTAATATTTATTTGTGGTAATAAACTATCAAATAATTCAATCATTATCCAAAATAAACCAATTAAATCATGCCAAATGAAACCAATCAAAATTGGTCACTTTATCCAATTAAAACATGCCATTTATCTTACTTAATTAAGTAAATAAGATATTAAATATTTAATTAATTCAATTATTCAACATTTGAATAATTAAATAATTAAATAAAAATATCTCAAATATATATGTTATATTTACATTAAATAATCAAATACATATATTAATAATAAATGTCAAATATCACAATCCGACATTTAAAAAATGGCCAAAAGATCTCAAAAGCATATATTTTCATATAACCGTTAAACGACTAATAAATAATCAATATTATTTATAAAAGTTGCCCTAGTGCCCTACAAGTATATCTCATTAGTGAGACTCTCTAGGTTCAGGCATATTCGTCACGAAATCCAATTTCATGTCCATAATTTACCCACCCGTAAATTATGACGAACACAGATAAAATCTCTGAACCATACAGGTCGAGGTCACTGCATACGTATCAATCCTTCCGTCACAGGTATCCGGATTATCCCAGAGAGATATATATAAACGTCAAATATCTTTAGGTATAATCCCGTCGACGATTCTATTAACAATCTCTTAAATAACACTTAGAACTGATTTCTACAGTGTACCACGGGCCCATGGATTTAACAGATTGCTAATTCCATAATGGATACCTATGCTCTGTACACAGAACTGACAGATCCTATCTTGATACACACAGGATATCCTGAAGACCAGTCAACACCCAACGAACATGTGGAGGTCTGATCTAAATAGATCAGTGACATGACTGCCATCAAAGTGTGGAGGATACCTCATATATCCACAGTGGTATCTCAAGTTGAAGGATCACTATGCTCACTCAACCCGATAAGATTCTTATTGACGTTGGTGTACCATCTATTAAGAATCTTCGGTGAGTCGTTTAGTGTTTATCCGATATAAACACCTACATGTCTATATGAGTCTCTGAGACTCATGGTTCATTGAGAAACCATTAGAATCCAACATTCCAATATACGACACGTACCGGTCTCAGCGGGTTTACTTACTGACCATGTAATTGTAAACCTTGACCAGGAACAGTTAAAAAATGATACTGTTATGATACTACTCAATGTCAGATGCGACGCTTTTGAAACTGTATCATAACCAATCACTCTATGGTCATTTACGTCTTTACCATATAATAAAAGAATTTATATTACAGAGACTGTATATTTTATTCATTAATAAAATATATACAAGAGTATTTACAAGGAAATACATAAGAAATTGGCGCTCAGAGCACACCAACCCTAACAAAATCTCCCACTTGCTCTAGTGACATTATCGATTGTATCTAATACCCATCGACTCCACATGCTTATTAAATAACTTCAGAGGTTTGGCCTTCGTGAGCGGGTCTGCTACATTATCTTCACTGGGAACTTTGAACACAATAATGTCACCTTACGACATAATCTCTCGAATGATGTGGTACTTTCGTTCCACATGCTTCGATTTCTGATGCGCTCTTGGTTCTTTTACTTGTGCAATGGCACCAATATTATCACACTATAACGAAATCAGATTCTTGATACTTGGGACAACTCCCAATTCTGTGATAAACTTCTTAAGCCAAAAAGCTTCTTTTGCAGCTTCGGAAGCAACAATATATTCCGCCTCTGTGGTGGAATCAGCTTTAGACCCCTGTTTGGAACTTTTCCAACAAACTGCACCTCCGTTAAGGGTAAATACAAATCCTGATGTAGATTTTCTATCATTGGGATTCGATTGGAAATCAGAATCCGTATACCCATTAACCTGCAGTTCATTTCCTCCATAAATGATAAACTTAGCCTTAGTACCTTTAAGATACTTCAGGATATGTTTAACGGCCATCCAATGGTTATTTCCTAGATTGGACTGATATCTACTGGTTACATTAACTGCGTAACTAATATCAGGCCTCGTACATAACATGACATACATAATGCTACCCAACCATGAAGCATAAGGCTGATTAGACATTCTAATCTTCTCATCTTCTGTTTGCGGACACATATTCTTCCTAAGATGAATGCCATGTCTGAACGGTATAATTGTTATCTTACAGTTAGCAAAATTGTACCGTTCTAAGATCTTATCTATGTACATCTATTGGGATAGCCCAATAAGCATCCTTTCTCCATCCCTATAGAGCTTTATACCCAAGATATAATAAGCTTCACCCATTTCTTTCATGGAGAAATTTTTACAGAGGTAAGCTTTGACGCCTTGCATCATTCCTATATCATTCACAATGATTAGGATGTCATCAACATAGAGAACTAAAAATACTATCATACTCCCATTAGCCTTCTGGTACACACAGGATTCTTCCGTATTCTTGAAAAAACCAGACAATCTAATAATCTCGTCGAATCAAAGATTCAAACTTTGCGAAGTTTGCTTAAGTCCATAAATGGACTTCTTAAGCTTACAAACCATGCCTGAGTTTTTGCTGGATACAAAACCCTCCGGCTGTTTCATATAGATTTCTTCGTCAAAAACCCCATTTAGAAAAGCCGTTTTGACATCCATTTTCCAAATCTCGTAATCATGGTTAGTAGAAATAGACAATAAAATCCTTATAGACTTTAGCATCGTAACTAAAAAGTTTCATCGTAGTCGACACCGGGTTGCTGCGTGTAACCTTTAGCTACCAGTCTGGCCTTAAAGGTTTCAACCTTTCCATCAGGCCTACGCTTCCTCTTATAAACCCATTTACTACCTATAGGAACAATTCCTTCAGGAAGCGGAACCAAGTCCCAAACTTGATTCTGATGCATAGAGTCTAACTCTGATTTCATGGCCTCTTGCCACTTCACGGAGTCGATGTCGAACATCGCTTCTCTATAGGTATAAGGGTCAGTCTCTTCGACTAAGAGAACATCCAGACTTTTTTCTTGTATCAAATACAATCGTTCAGGAGGTCTAGACATCCTTTCGGACATACAAAGTGTTTTTGTTGAAGGCTATTCATCTATTTTAATTTCAGGTTCCTCCATTGGTTCGTTGGTTCCAGGTTGTACTTCATCAAGTTCAACCTGTCTATGATTACCTCCTTCAGATAAAAATTCTACCTCTAGAAATTTTACGAAGCGAGCTACGAACACATTTCGATGCTCGGTATCATAGAACAAATATCCTTTCGTATTTGAAGGATATCCAACAAACCTAAACTTTTTCCCTCGAGGCGAAATCTTATCTGGCTGAGCCATCCTGACATAGGCAGGATAGCCCCAAATCTTAACATAATTAAGATTCGGTTTCTTACCAGTCCATATCTCATATGGAGTTGTAGGAATAACCTTGGAAGGAATCTTATTCAAAATTTATGCAGCAGTTAAAAGAGCATAACCCTATAAATAATAGGGCAAATCTGTAAAACTCAACATCGATCGAACCATATCCAATAAAGTCTGATCTCTCCTTTCGGACACTCCATTGTGTTTGGAGTACCCGGAGGAGTATATTGACCGAGAATCTCATTCTCCTACAAATAATCGGTGAACTCACCACTCATATATTCACCGCCTCAATCAGATTGAAGACATTTAATATATTTACCGGTCTGTTTTTCTACTTCATTTCAGAATTCCTTGAACTTTTCAAGGGTTTCCGATTTCTATTTCATCAAATAAACTTAATAATACCATGACAAATCATCGATAAAGGTAACAAATTAGGAAAAACCACTGTGAGTAGTGTGACTCATGGTACCACATACATCAGAATGTATTAGTTCCAATAAGTTAGTGGCTTGGTGTCCTACACCCGAAAATGGGGCTTTGGTCATCTTACCCCGAATACAAGATTCACAAGTTGGATAAGGTTCAATGGTAATATCATGTATCAAACCATTCCTAACCAACTGGGATAGGCGTTTCACACCTATATGACCCAACCTCATATGCCACAGTTCAATATTATTTATATCAGATAATTTACGTTTATTAATACCAGCATTAAAGATATCTTGTGAGGTATGCAAAATTTAATGGCCATGCTCATTTGGACAAACAAGGATCTGAACATTATATCTATCATATAAATATAAAGAACGATTCTTAATATTTACATTATAGCCTTCAGTATCTAATATAAAAAAGTGATACAATGTTCGCAACACATCATGGTACAAAAAAACAGTCATGCAACAAAAGGCTCCCACTGGGCAGGGGAATCTCGCATAAGGCCACAACAACTACATCCAAAGAGTCGCCAGGTAATCAGGACAGTTCCTCTTCCAATGGTCGATCTTGCTGCAGTTGTGACATTTGTCTTCGGTAACTCTCTTGGGTTTAGCTATCTTACCCTGTGGTGGAAGATTCGTACCCTTCTTTTTCTTCCATTTCTTCTTCTTCCATTTCTGTTTATATTGGGAGGAAGCATGAAGAGCAGTTGGTTTAGGAGGGCGTGTAGGTACTCCCTTCCTCAAATCTTCCTTCGCAGTCTACAGCATCTTATGCAGCTCTTAGTAAGAACAGCTAATCCCATTCATAGTGAAATACATCACAAATTGGCGATATGACACTGGTAGAGATCCAATTATAACACTTCGTCCTAAAGTGTCATTGAGATGGAAATTATAGCGCCTCAACTGTTCGATCAAATCAATCAGATGAAGCACGTAAGGGCTCACCGTCTGTCCATCTTCTAGTTTTGCATGGAACAGTTCCATAGCAATTTTATTAACCGAGACCCGTTCTTGGTTCATAAAGGATTCTCGCAATCGCGTCATCATAGTATATGTGTCGGGCAATCCAAAATATTGCCTCTTAAGCTCTGATGCCAAGGAACTGAGAATATATGATTTGACTCTTCTATCATCATCTCTCTACTTTTGGAGAGTCTCATGTTCATCTGGTGTAGCATCAGGTGCTATGGCCAGTGGCAACGGACCTTCCAACACATATTCTATTTGCTCAGACCCAAGAACAATTCTCAGATCTAAGTCCCAATCTGTAAAGTTTTCGGCGCCTTTAAGCTTCTTCGTATCAAGTATACGAGCAAAAGGATTAGGAGCAGGTGCCGCCATCGTAAATCTATCATATAGATAGCGAAAAACGGTTAGCAAATATGACAGTTTCATATAATATAAATCAAACAATGCATAAATAGATCATGGATTTTTAATCTAAAAATGCCTCTCCCACTATTACATGTAATACTGTAATCCCCAAACAGAATGCAAACAAACAATTAATCAAATTAAATTTAATAGTGAAAGGTGGATCCCATGAATATATTTCAGCTCACAACTTTGGCACAATCTCGCCTACGTATATTCATTAGGTAGACAACTCTTTGTCAATCACTTAATAGTGACTCCTGGGTTCCGGCACTGGTCGTTTCTCGTTGTGACAGTTTTGGCACGTTCACAAGAAGGCGTACCAAGGTTAAACTTGTCAATGATAAATTCAAGATACTTGCGTAGTCCTGACAGCTTTGGCACGTTCAGAATTTCCGCTTTCGCTTGAATTTATCTAGTATCACATATAAATCCGATATGGATAAATTTCTATCAACTACACCCTCACTGCTTTGGCACGATCTCGGATGCAGCTATAGAACAAATATCCACAAACCGTATTGATATGACGGACTAAGAAATATGTATCCAATACATATTACTTTCTAAAAAATCTTATTAAATAGGGATTTTCCGCAAAGATGAAATGTATTTAATTTAATCAAATTAATTAAACAAGCATGTATCAAGTGAGAACAAAATTAAACAATAAATTTAAAGACATATTCATATCACGTGTCGAGGTTCAAACCTGCTCTGATACCATTTTTGTTGGGGTTTTGGGCGATAATTTGGGTAAATGCAGCGGATCGCAGAAAATCAAAATTTTCCAATTTCAATTATTTTTCTTGGGTAATTAAAATAAATTAATTACTCAATACTTAAAAACTGAATTTTTTACCCAAAAATCAGAGTTTTCAGAATTTACCATTTTGCCCAAAAACTTTGTATTTTAATCATTTTATTCCAAAATTGTCAAATACAATTCTAATTGATTCCAAATCAATCCTAAAATGATTTATTCATGTCTTATACATGAAAATACAATTTGCAACTCAAGAAAACAATTTTTCCATTATTGCCGAATGGTCCCTCAATTATCAAGAATTTGTAATTTGGTCTTTTTTGTTCAAAACATGTCAAGATCAAATCCCAAAACTCCCAAATTTAATATACATCAAATATACATCAAATCTTATCACATATATGAAAAGCCCCAAATTTGGTGAAGGTTAAAAAACCCTAATTTTATAATTTCATAAATTAATAAAATTAACACCAAATTAATCAATTTCAAGTCTTTAATTAAATTCTTACAACACCAATCAAGCCTCATCATCATGAAATAGATCAAGAACAATTCTAGGTCTATCATGAGTGGCTAAGTAACTCTAGAATGACAACTAGCCATCAAAATGGTAAAAGGAAAGCTTAAAGAACAATTCTAAGCATTCTAATTCAAATTACATGCTTCCATCTTCAATCTAAGTTCCCAATCATCAAATCACATCCATAAAAGAGTAGAGAACAAACTAAGCTACACATTTTGAGGCTTGGTAAGATAGAAACATTTTTCATGAAGGAAAAAGTAAGGAAAACTTACCAAAATCCTTGATTTTCAAGCTTTTTTCTTTCTTTTTCCTCTTTTTTTCTCTTTCTCTTTTGTATTTGATTTGTTTAGGGTTCATGGAATGATGAAACAAAAAGAAAACTAGGCTTATATATTTTCTTGACATTACCGAAAATGTAGAAAAAAATATAAGCCACAAGTTTTAATTTTTGTTTTATTAATTGGAAAAATATTTATTATTTATTTGTGGTAATAAACTATCAAATAATTCAATCATTATCACAAATAAACCAATTAAATCATGCCAAATGAAACCAATCAAAATTGGTCACTTTATCCAATTAAAACATGCCATTTATCTTACTTTATTAAGTAAATAAGATATTACATATTTAATTAATTCAATTATTCAATATTTGAATAATTAAATAATTAAATACAAATATCTTAAATATATATATTATATTTACATTAAATAATCAAAATACATATATTAATAATAAATGTCAAATATCACAATCCGACATTTAATAAATGGCCAAAAGATCTTAAAAGCATGTATTTTCGTTTAACATTTAAACGACTAATAAATAATCAATATTATTTATAAAAGTTGCCCTAGTGCCATACAAGTATATCTCATTAATGAGACTCACTAGGTTTATGCATATTCGTCACGAAATCCAATTTCGTGCCAATAATTTACCCACCCATAAATTACGACGAACACGGATAAAATCTCTTAACCATACAGGTCGAGGTCACTGCATACGTATAATCCTTCCGTCACAGATATCCGGATTATCCCAGAGATATAAATATTAACGTCAAATCTCTTTAGGTATAATCCCGTCGACGATTTTATTAGCAATCTCTTAAATAACACTTAGAACTGATTTCTACAGTGTACCACGGGCCCATGGATTTAACAGATTGCTAATTCCATCATGGATACCTATGCTCTGTACACAGAACTGACAGATCCTATCTTGATACGCACATGATATCTTGAGGATCAGTCTACACCCAATGAACAAGCGGAGGTCTGATCTAAATAGATCAGTAACATGACTGCCATCAAAGTGTGGATGATACCTCATATATCCACTGTGGTATCTCAAGTTGAAGGATCACTATGCTCACTCAACCCGAGAAGATTCTTATTGATGTTGGTGTACCATCTATTAAGAATCTTCAGTTAGTCGTTTAATGTTTATCCGATATAAACACCTACGTGTCTATATGAGTCTCCTAAGACTCATGGTTCATTGAGAAACCATTAGAATCTAACATTCCAATATACAACACGTACCGGTCTCAGTGGGTTTACTTACTGACCAAGTAATTGTAAACCTTGACCATGAACAGTTAAAGAATGATACTGTTATGATACTACTCAATGTCAGTTGCGACGCTTTTGCAACTGTATCATAACCAATCACTCTATGGTCATTTACGTCTTTACCATATAATAAAAGAATTTATATTACAGAAACTGTATATTTTATTCATTAATAAAATATATACAAGAGTATTTACAGGGAAATACATAAGAAATTGGCGCTTAGAGCACCAACCCTAACATGTATACCGGTCTCTGACACCGGTATGCCGATCTCCAATGGATATATTATCGTTTGGAGAATTTAACCGTTAGAGCGGAATGGACACCGGTATGGTAACCGGTATGGTGACCGGTTGGGTCCTTGTTGGTTCCAATATATGTGTATAATGAAGAGCTAGATCGGTATGGTCACCAGTATGAAGACCGGTTTAGGTCCTGCCAGTTTCAGTAAAGACACTAGTCATTAGGCTCACCGGTATGGGACCAGTATGGAGACCGGTTTGGTGTGTGCCTATTCCAGTAGCCATTCAATCCATAGGTTCACCGGTATGGTGATCGGTAAGGTCCGTGCCGGTTCAAGTGAGCATGTAAAACTCATCATCTCACCGGTATGGACACCGGTAAGGGATCGGTATACCGGTCTCTGTACCAAAAATATAAATATTAAGGTTTTAATGCATTTTGTACATGAAAATAATGCATCTAAGTGAATGTGCATATTTTCTATGATCTTAGGCACTTGAATAATTAAATCACATTACAAATAGAGCCATAAGCTAAGACTTCATATAAAATCTTCGTTGTATGCAAGTCTTCACATTCTTCACTCTTCACCATCGTGTGTTTCGACATCTTTTTATATTGTCTCGCATTTGTGCGTCGAAGACTTCACTCTCGTTGCATCATCAAAATTCATTACGTGATTGTGTCGCTAACAATCTCCCTTTTTTTGATGATGGCAACCCCTTAAAACTTGTGAGCTTCTAGAAGTCCAAATATTGACGATTTTGCTCCCCATCAATATAAGCTCCCCCTCAATGTGTGATTGTCTTCAAGATAGCTTTATAAGACTTAGACAAACAAATTAATACAATTACTCCCCTTTAATCCAAGGGTGAGGGTAAAACAAGTTTAATCATATTCTAATGATTTCTCCATCTTTGACATTATCAAAAAGTGGAGAAGTAAAATTTTTAAATCTAAATGAGATACCAATTACATATGTGCATTAAATGATGATACCAAAATTTAAAAACATGCACATTTTGGCATTTCCCCATTTTTTCCATAAGATGTAGAAATCATGCATAAAATATTTCTTAAATTTAATACCAATGATTACCAATTGAATAATGATCAATGCATTTTTAATCACATTCTTGTTCATGCATTCAAAAATTTTGTGTCACTTTCTATTACATGCATGACATGTGACATTTTCATTGATAATATTAGCATGAGAGTCAGATGCCTTAACAAAATAGTTCTTCAAAAATTTTCTTTTAATATAAGGCCTATATCATAATCCTTCTCTTTTAAATGCACATTTTTTGGATCAGATAAACATATTAAAATTTGTATGTCCCAATGTGAATTTCCTAATAATGTTTTGTAAATCTATAAATTTTTCATTTAATAAAATATTTTCATTCAAAATAGATTCACATTCACATGTTTTTGAGCTAGATGACATATTAGATATGACATTTTCAAGTTCCACCTTTTTATTTCTTAAACATACATTTTCAATCATTCAAGCATGCAATTTCTTTTTCATGTTTGGCTTTTAAGCATATAATATCATTATCTAAAACATTAAATGTATATACAAGATGCATGATCATTTTTAAGTGATGAATGCTCATTTTTAACCAATTTCAATTTCTTTTTAAGCACATCACACAACTCATTTAAATCATTAAATGCATTAAGTAAATCATTATAATATTGAGAGTTTTGTACCTCTTCTTATTCGCTTTCAAAGAAGAAATCCTCATCCTCGATAGCCATGCAAGCTAATGTTTTGTCTTTGACTTGGATTTCTTCCTCCTCGGATGAGCTTGAGTCGCCATCGCTCCAAGTTGAAGTAGCTTTCAATGCATTTTTCTTTGATTTTCCTTTCATTATTCTCAATGGGCAATCGATACCTATATGACCCGGTTTATTACATTCATAGCAAACAATCTTCTTGATCTTCCGTGGCCATTTTTCTTCTTTCTTTCATTCGTCTTTGATTTTCCTTTAAGCTTTGCGGATTTGAGGAGCTTCTTGACCTTGTTGGTTATTATTGCCAACTCATCATCACTATCCTCTTCACTTGAGCTTGAGTCATCTCTTCTTCTTGCTTTCAAGGTAAGATTTTTCCTTGTTCTCTTCTCATCTTCCTCCTTTTGATCCATTTTGATCTCAACTTCATACTCGAGCAATTTACCGACCAAATCATCTAAATTTAAGGTGTTCATGTCGTTTGCTTCTCTAATGCAGGAGGTATAACTTCTATATTGCTTAGGAAGTGATCTAAGGATTTTCTTCAGTTGATCCGTTGGCCCAATGATTTTTCCCAAGGGGCCCAAATGATTGATGATGATTGTGAATCTTGAAATCATGTGATCAATTTCTTCCCCAGATTCCATCTTGAAACTATCCAATTCGCACATAAACCGGTTGATCTTCGATTCCTTCACTTGGCTTGTGCCCTCGTTGACCATTTCCAAAGACTTCTACAAATCATATGCATTTCTACACTCCATAAGCTTATTTATTTGACTCCGATCAATAGCACAAAGAAGTTGGTTGAGTGCCTTAGCATTTTGTGAGACTTGTTTTAAATCCTCATTATCTCATTCTAGAGTAGGCTTTGGAATCTCAACGTCATTGTTATCCTTCTTCATTGGCCCTTTTGCACCCCGTGTAATTACCAAGTAAGATGGCAGATCAACGGTTAGAAGGTAGTTCAACATCCTTATTTTCCAATAGTTGTAATCGATTCTGGTGTAAAATGAAGGTCTAGTTGTTGAAAATCCTTCGGTAAGATTTAATGAGTCGCTTGTAGATGTCGTGATCTATTCTCGGATGGTTAAGTCTTGTTGAGAATACCTCACTCTGATACCAACTGAAATTACCTACAAGCAATAGCGACAAACAAATACTATACCCAAGATGGGGGTGAATTGGGTTACGACTAAAATAAACGGAATTAAAACTTTTGCCGATTTTAAGTATATTTGCCGATTAAGCCTTAAGTCAATTTTCTCTATTGCAATAAATAACCTATATGCAAGTTTCTAATATATAAACATATAAATAAATCAAACTTGCAATGTGTAAATAGTTTAGGGATAAAGAAAAACGACATTGAGATTTATAGTGGTTCGGCCAACAATCCCTACGTCCACCGCCCAAGCCGCACTTGAGGCTTTTCACTATGAATCGAATTTTTGCCGTGGCTCACTCGCAACCAAGAGTTTTACGCAAAAGTGCACTCCAAACCTTTACAATGAGTTTTCTACGTAGGCGCACTCACGGACCTTTACAATTTACCCGAACAATGGGATTTCACAACCACAAGTGTTTTTTATAGGAAATTGTAAAACACACTTGGGCACTCACAATGATAAAGAAGATTGTGTGAGTTGGTTACCCAAGTGATCTAAGCTCACTACAAATGTATATGAAGGTGTAGTGTGTGTGAGCTTGATGTGTGAGTGTATAAGATAAATAAGATTTATAAAAGACTCTAGTTTTTGCTTTAGAGAATGTGTATAAAGGTTTTTTAGTTCTCAAACCAAGCAAAAATGTGTTGGGGCTCAATTTATAGCAAAATGAAAAAAATGCACTAACAGCTCTTTTTGAGACCGGTATGCTAGTCTCTGACACCGGTATGCCGGTCTCCAACAGATATATTATCCTTTGGAGAATCTAGCGGTTAGACCGGTATGGACACCGGTATGGTAACCGGTATGGTGACCGGTTTGGTCATTGCCGGTTCCAGTATGTGTGTATAATAAATAGCTAGATCGGTATGCTCACCGGTATGAAGACCTGTTTAGGTCATGCTGGTTCTAGTAAAGGAACTAGTTGTTAGGCTCACCGGTATGGAGACCGATTTGGTGTGTGCCGATTCCAGTAGCCATTCAATCCATATGTTCACCGGTATGATGACCGGAATGGGACTGGTAAGGTCCGTGTCGGTTCCAGTTAGCATGTATGGACACCGGTAAGGGACTGGTATGCCGATCTCTGTACCAAAAATACAAATATGAAGGTTTTAATGCATTTTGTACATGAACCTAATGCATATAAGTGAATGTGCATGTTTCCTATAAGCTTAGGCACTTGAATAATTAAATCACATTACAAATAGAGCACTAAGCTAAGACTTCATATAAAATCTTCGTTGTATGCAAGTCTTCACATTCCTCGCTCTTCACCATCATGTGTTTCGATATCTTTTTGTATTGTCTCGTATTTGCGTGTCGAAGACTTCACTCTCGTTGCATCATCAAAATCCATTACGCGATTGTGTCGCTAACAACCATTACATAATTTCACTTCCCACAACACTTGCTTATGGTATGTCTTTCATGTATGCAATAACTTCCTCTTCTTTAGACACTATGCTACAGATAGTTTGAAATGAATAGCCATTTGAGTTGATACATGGTTAGGTTTCTCTAGTTCAAACCTATTTAAGACGTTACTTACATACTTCTCATGTGTCAAACAAAATGTTCATTGCTTCTATCTTTAAGTAGTTCTATGCCTAAAATCGTCTTAGCAGCCCCCAAATCCTTCATTTCAAACTCGAAACTCATAAGTGATTTTAACCTTATAATTTCCTTATTATCTTTACATGCTATAAACATATCATCTAAACAGTGTAAAAAGTAGATTCACAACCCACTTTGAATCTTTTAGTAGACATATGAGTCAAATTTGCTTATATTAAAAGGGATTTCTTAGCATAAATTCATCAAATATTTTGCACCACTGTCTGGTGGATTATTTTAATCCATACAGTGACTTCAACAACAAGAAAACTTTATCACTCAAGTCTCTATCTATATATTGTTAGTGTTCCTAGTGTTGGACAAAATGACCCATAGCGTCACTATTTGCACAGATCATTGTGTTGTTGTAGCAAATTAACTATGTAACAAGGAAATTGCACTCTCGTCATTTGTGATTAGATCACCTTAGATATATAAATGAAGAGAGGTCCCTATGATTAGTTCCTGGATTGAGATGATATGAGACAGTATCAGTCCACGAAGGATTAATCATTAAATATCCCTAGCCGTAGTATTATCGAGACTGGACATCGATAATGCGGAATAGGCTAGTATTGCACTTGTGCGCGTTGTGAGGGCACAACGGCATAGTTCTCATATATATAAGTATTGGATACTTGTGCAAGTGCGATAGGAGGTCATGTTTCACCGATGGTACGGGAAACAGCTTCGCTCTGGATAGACCCTTCGGAATCCCATTGGTATTATGACTAGGTGTCTATGGGAGGCCGAAATCAAGGTAGGTGTGTATAGTCTTAACCTGAGACTTACATCGCTAATACTTACGACAATCGGTAAACTTTGGTTTTGGTGGTGGGGGATCTTAACTGGTTCTGTGTTCACCTCTTCTGGGTTTATCAGGAATCGTATTGTATTGGATGTGATGTCAAGACGGAAGTGTCACTCCAGTCATAATGGAGATGATGTCACGCAGGATACGGTATTAGTGCTCTTTTAGTGATGCGCATCCAATCGTGATATTATGACCAGGTCATGAATATCCGATTATAGAGACTAGTTACCAGACATCCGATATGTGTTTTGGACGGGGCAGACGCTTATCCAGCCCCAGCCCTAGCACGTGATTATCCGATACTGGGCCGATATGCACAATACAATTGTATACTACGCTTGATACAGATCTAGATATTCTTTGATGAATATGTCCGGAGAACTTGGGAAGACTTGGTGCTTTGCTAGGAGTCGACCTTGTCTCGTAAATCGGTAGAACGTAGTACTTGGTACGTACGTGATTCGGATACTCCGACGACCGTATTTACTGCCAGATTATCCGGGGATCTCATGGGTCGCTTCCCGATAATCCACCGATGACGCACAACTTGCACTCTTGAATAATCTGGGATTATAATAGAAGAGAGAGAAAATTAATCTAGGATTAATAACGGAGATATTTTATCCGGGATAAAATGTCGTCTAAAGAGAGAGAACGATTAATTCGGAATTAATCGATGAATTAATATATTCGATATATTAACGAAATTAGATTTCGACGCGGAATTAAAATTAGATTTTAATTCGGGCAAACGAGTTAATTCAGAATTAATTCGTTAGCGACGTAAATAATAATTTCGCCAGGGGTAATTATTTATTTAAATTCGATTGAATTAACGTCGCGACGTAAGCTCGGTATTTCGGAAATATCGAACCCGAACGCGTGAGTGCACGTGGGCCCACTTTCATTTGGAAACGTGTGGGGCCCACATGACACATGTCATTCTAATGCTTTGCATGTAGATAGTGTACAATGCACTCAATGTTATTGCATGGAAATTGAGTGTTTGACACTCTAAGCTATTGCATGTGTTATGTCATAAATTTATTATTAATTTAATAAATTATGGCATAAATATAAATTGATTTTTGGTAAATCATTTTAATAACTTAACACATTTTTCTCTCAAAAATTCTCTCTTCCTCTCACGGCAATGGTGGCCATTTCTTCACTGGTTTTGAACCAGTTTGGGCGTGAGTTTAGGGGAGCAAGGGTTGGGTTTTCATGGTGAAAACCGCAAGTGCTAGCACACTACGAGTCTTGCGAAGGTGGTAGGGAGGTTCCCCCATGACCCGGGATCCATCGGACGAAGCTCGGAGCTCCGTTTCTTCACTCAATTTTCTGTTTTTGTATGACAGTGGACTGTTGCAGTGATGAGATCAATGCAGTGCGTTTTTGGGCTTGAATCATCCAAATCGACTCAACCGATCAATGTGAGTATTCCGCTACCTCCGTTGGTGTGTTCACACATAATTTCATGTCTTGATTTGATCTTGGGACCTTATAGAAAACCAACAATGGCATCATGAGCTAAAGTTGCAAGCATGAAATTTGTAGGGCTTAAAATTTGGGTAAATGTTTGTTGAGCATGATTTGAATAAATTGATTGTTTGAGTATGCTTATAACATGTTTTATTACATTTTGGTTGGACCAATTTGTTGAAAATTGATTTGGAAAATTTTCCCCAATTTTTTCATGTTGCCGAATGTGTATGTAATTTTGGGATCTTGGAATTTTTTTCATTTTAATTCATTGGATGAGTTATAATGATAAGGATGATGTTAATTTGAAGTCAATTTGATTGAATTTTGAATTGAACAAAAATCCCCAAAATCTTACCTTGGCCGAATGTGATATGCCCTTTAATGTCTTGGTAATTTTGATTTTATGAACATTGGATGTGTATGAAATCATTCGGGAAGTTAATACGTTGTCGATTGTGTAATTAATCGGATTGAATTCAAATCGGACAAAATAACCTTCCTTGGCCGAGAGCATGAAAGCATGTATATGGGTTTGATTTTTCATTATGTGTGTTTGACATGTGATAATGAATTGAATATGATTATAAAGACTAATTTGGTGTTTTAAAAATATTGATTTAGTCGATTAATCATGTAATGCACTTTAGGTAATTAAATTGCGTAATTGGATTAGTGTAATTTAATTATTTAGGCTTAAATTGGATTTGGGCTTGAATTGTTGTATTTGGGGCTATTGGGCTTGATTTATCAAGTTTGGTTTAGGCCAAGTGGATTGGATCCAATTGGGCCCAAAACCTTAACCATAAATCCCAATTGCGACTAATGAACCTTTAATGTTTAATTGGGCCTAATGGGCCGAAATTAATTTCTAAGGCATTTTGGGTGATTCCACTATTGGGCTTTGGTTGCCGAAGCCCATGCCTAAAGAAATTAATTGAAGCCCATTAGACTTAAATTAAATTGACGTTGGACGTTAATCGGACTTTGAGTCCCGACGCGATTGAATTTGGAATTTAAATCGTAAAAGGTTTATTAATATAAAGTGCAATGTTTAATTTGGAATTGAATAGTGAATTAGTATTAAATACATGTTAAATTTGATTTAATGATGTAGTTTAATTTAATTCATGAATTCGTACTTTGAGTACTTATTCGCAAAAACGAGTTTGACTCGATCAAAATCAAATCGTTGTTTGAACATTGGATGATCACTTAATTATCAGATTAATTAATTTGATTAGATTGATTGATAGCATGCTTATGTGTGTGAATACGTGGTTGTGTTGAATGAATAATGCATATCGGATGGATACTAGTCGGGTGGGCAATTTAGAAATTGTTGTAATAAATTCGATTTATTAAATTGGACCTGCGTGTCCAGCCTTATCACCTTCTTTCTCTTTGTATTCTCTTCTCACCTATTCCCCTCTATGTATATGAGGTTTCTTTAGAAGTGTAGTGTAACGTAGGTAGAAGTAGTACAAGTGCTAGCTTGAGTGAGAAAGGGAGAGATTTGATCTAGGATCAATGTTAAGTATCCATCCGCATATCATTATTATTTTATTTCATACTCGCTTTATTATGTATTTAGAATGCATGTTTAAGGGTGTATGATGATGAGACCTTAACAAAGATAATTAAATTGGTAGCCAATTTGCACGCGAAAAACCCTCGTTTTATATTAAGCAAATATCCTTCCATTGAATGATTCTTGTTCAAGATCCGAAGTTGGCATTGGTTTGTTTTTGACCAAAGTCAAGACCTTTGTCAATCAAGGATGTACTTGAATCATGAGAGTTTTGTTGCATATCGGTGTCTTGTCTAAATCGTGATTTTTATTGACCAAAGTCAGATCACTTTTTGTCCAATGACATTGATTACGAAACTTTCCTCGTCAATGGGTCCCGCTTAACTGGAATCATTAGGTTTGTGTTTGGCCAAAGCCAAGGCCTAAATGATTCGGAGGATATGGTTAGGAAAATGTAATGGATACATTGACATTATACATATGTTTCGGACTTGGATGTCCACCTAACCGGATCTAGGAATTGGATGAGATCCAATTGATCTGAGAGATCTACCTAATTAAATAGCATACAGCTTTTTATTGGCCAAAGTCAGGGTTGTGTGTTATTTAATAGGATCCTAGCCCACTAGGAAACACGGTTTCCCGAGTACTCCACAGAGGGTTAGAGGCTTGATGAAAAATAGTGGGAGGCAAGTATTGAATTTGCAACATTCGTTCAATTACTCGCTAAACACGCTCATTTTTATTTTACTCGTCATATTAATTAAAAGTATTAGTCAGACTAATATTTTATGTTGTTTTTTAAAAATATATATAGTTGGACTATATACAAACTCATTCAAATGATAGTTGATTTTATAATTGGATTATAGTAATCAATATCAAAATTATAGTTGATTAAATAATTGGATTATTGTAATCATTATAATAAATAGTACCTTTATTAAAATTGATTAAATAGTTGGACTATTGAAATCAAGAAAGAATTGAAAGGTTGAATATTTAAAATATATAATCCTTGGATTAAATGTTTTAAATGATTTAATTTTCAATTGGGAATTAATAATAGGTTAATTTATTTGATAAAATAACTTATTAAGACTTAGCCCATAATTAAGCAAATAGTATAGCATAAAGTCTTTGGAAGATTTATGTGATGATGACTTTAGTGCTTAATTAATATACTTATAATAAATCTATTTTTAGATTTAAAAGTATTTAAAATTGCAATTAATAAATCTTGGAGAATTAATTGACTATTCTAGTGGAGAAAAGTCAAAGTTTGCAATTGGGCAAGTAGCACAAGGTGCACATCATTTCGATATTCTAGAACCCAAGTGGTTTGTGAAATATTGAAAAGGATAATTGACATATCCCAAAGTGACTACCATTTGGATATGGAAGACACGAAGAAATTAGAGAAAGGGCGAGGCTCTAACTTTAAAATATTTGTCAAAGTTATGTTCACTACTAGTATTAAAATTGGATTTTCAATAATTAGTGTGGTACATAAAATATATGTATTGACGTTCAGAATCCGCTGTGAGCTGGATACTGGCTTCAAGCCGAGATTTCTCTGCGAATCGGAAACAGGACGAAAGTCGCTGTTTCGACCGTAGATACCTAAGTTTAGGAACTACCTTTGGGTATGTACTTAAATTAGGATATGTTATAATGTAACTAGTTTGACTAGAGACATTATCTCTATATCAGTGTTTAATCCATTGCGGATAAAACCTTTATATTCTAGAACACTAAAGTGTTTCATTATATAAAGTTGATACTGAGATAAATACATTGGATGTAAATAACAGAATTTATATTTGAATATAAATAAAATCTCAACATATAAAATGACAAATAAATAGCTCCTATTGATTTGATCAATGGAGACTTATTTATGGCATTGTTGTCTGGGACACAATTAAACAAGACTCGTATATCCACACTTTTGAAGAGTGGGTACTAGGACTGATTTGACTATTCAAATCAGGTCTACGAATCTAGTTTATTAGGTTAAATACCTAAAATACTATTTACTTGGTAATAGTAAAAGAGCCACCGATCTGTTAGCCCTATTCATGGTGAAGTAAGTGGGCCCATATCTAACTAGGCTAGATGTGAACATGAATATTTCGTGACCTTAACGGATGTGACATCACGTTGTGGTTATGTGTTTCTTTTGAAGAACACAGATCGGAAACTTTAGAGTTTCGACACGAAGTAGACAAACAGATCGGCTATAGTATTATTCCGCCACGGTTATACCGTAATGGAAAATACTTAAGCAGTAAGTTTCATACATACATGAAAGAGTATGGTATTCTTTCAGATGAGGACTCCTCTCGAGACACGTCTGTTAGACGGTGTGTCTGAACCAAAAACCGAATTTTTGTTGGACATGATAAGGTTTATCACGAGTCGCTCTGAGCTACTATTTCCTTCAACAGGATATGTATTGACAGTGCAAAACTTATTTGGAATAAGGTTCCATATAAATCTGTTTGACAGATATCATATAGGATATGAACAGGGAAGAAACGAGGTTTCTCATTCCTGATAATTTGGGTATGCCAGGCATAGCGTTTGGATGATACCAAACTAAGGACCCGAATTGGATAAGTGCCAATATAGGTTATCTTAAGGGAAACCTTAAGTATAATACTTATAAATCCCACATGAGAACAATATAATTGTTGCTCACCATGCGGTTTTCCTGAGAGGAATACCGATATGCAGTGGTCAGTGGGAGGATAGTGATACTCGATGAAAATCGGAGTAATACTGTTCAAGGCACGAAGTCCTTAATGGAACACAAATAGTTCATCTATGATGAAACTATACCATTAATCTTTAAATACACAAGAACTTCGTAGATTGGATAGAGTCAGAAAACAACCTAGGAATGGGTTTCTGATCTAACCTCATAAAGATGTCAATCTTATGGAGGTGTCCATCCGACTACATTATGAGGAAGTGATACGAGGTATCGACTCCCTGTTATGGCAAAGTGCCATGATCCGAAATGGATTCCATGTATAACAACTATGTTTGGATACTAGTTGTTGTATACCACAAGCGTAGTGCCTATGGTACATTAAACGTCTTCAAGGAAGACATACATGGAAGGCAACATACCAACGTGCAAAGCTAAGGTTTTGACAGAAAGGTATCGTTATCAACATTATGTTAATAACGGTTCAACCTTTTACATGTTGCCATGGTAAATCCATTTTGAAGATGCTTGTTGATAACTGTATATTTCATTTATGAAATATGTCAGTTACAAATCAAAATCGCTTTCCTGAAAAGGAAACCTTTTGGAGGATGTTTACAACATCCTGACGATTTTGTATAACCGACAAACAAGGTTTGCGGGTTATTCGATCCATGTTTGGATTGATGGCAAGCATAAGTTTCTTGGAACTGTTGTTTTGAAATAATCATAATGGTTTATGATTTGACTCAAAACGAAATAATTCTTGTGTATATAAGGAGGTTAGTGTGGAGAGCGCACTGACAGTGAAATTCCCATAAAACTATTGTTGAAAGCTTGGCTTTCAATAGAAATTCTCCGTAGAATTCTGGGGAGTAACAACCTTTATTAGAGGAATAAGATCTACTCTGGGATAGATTTGGAGTTGTTAACACTCTCTGGGAAATTGTACATTTAAAATGTACTTGTATAGGTGTCTCATACGCTCAAGCATATGGAGTCACAATCAGGTCAATCCAAGTGACAGTCACTGGATTGAAGTTAAGAACATCTGTTAGTATCTCAGAGAACTAAAGATGCTATCTTAAACTATGGAGAATGAGAACTTGAAGTGACTGGGATCACGGCTGCAAGTTTCCAAACAATTAAACTACTGCGGTACTATAAAGTTTGAACACCGGGACAGTGAGCTGGAAATCTTCCAAGCAAGATAACTGTTACCGAATAAACAACAACGCGGATTATTGCTGCAGCTGAGGCAGCAATAGAAGTCTTTTGGGTCGAAAGTAAATCTAATTAGATAGATATAGTTCTATTAGCAGCTGAGCTAGGCGTCAGCACAGGCTAAGGAATTAAAGGTCTCATCGACGATCCAGATATATACTTCTATATCATCTGATTCGTTCGGATCATACATCGTGGCGATGTGATGATCGTATAAATCGCGTCAAACGATAATCGAACAAATCCGCTGACGAAAACCTTTCCTCAGCAATTTGAGCGAACCGTACATAGTTCAGGTGTAGGACACTTGAGTGACTCGCAATGTGCCAAGTGGGAGATTGTTGGACAAAATGACCCATAGCGTCACTATTTGCACAGATCATTGTGTTGTTGTAGCAAATTAACTATGTAACAAGGAAATTGCACTCTCGTCATTTGTGATTAGATCACCTTAGATATATAAATGAAGAGAGGTCCCTATGATTAGTTCCTGGATTGAGATGATATGAGACAGTATCAGTCCACGAAGGATTAATCATTAAATATCCCTAGCCGTAGTATTATCGAGACTGGACATCGATAATGCGGAATAGGCTAGTATTGCGCTTGTGCGCGTTGTGAGGGCACAACGGCATAGTTCTCATATATATAAGTATTGGATACTTGTGCAAGTGCGATAGGAGGTCGTGTTTCACACGATGGTACGGGAAACAGCTTCGCTCTGGATAGACCCTTCGGAATCCCATTGGTATTATGACTAGGGTCTATGGGAGGCCGAAATCAAGGTAGGTGTGTATAGTCTTAACCTGAGACTTACATCGCTAATACTTACGACAATCGGTAAACTTTGGTTTTGGTGGTGGGGGATCTTAACTGGTTCTGTGTTCACCTCTTCTGGGTTTATCAGGAATCGTAGTGTATTGGATATGATGTCAAGACGGAAGTGTCACTCCAGTCATAATGGAGATGATGTCACGCAGGATACGGTATTAGTGCTCTTTTAGTGATGCGCATCCAATCGTGATATTATGACCAGGTCATGAATATCCGATTATAGAGACTAGTTACCAGACATCCGATATGTGTTTCGGACGGGGCAGACACTTATCCAGCCCCAGCCCTAGCACGTGATTATCCGATACTGGGCCGATATGCACAATACAATTGTATACTACGCTTGATACAGATCTAGATATTCTTTGATGAATATGTCCGGAGAACTTGGGAAGACTTGGTGCTTTGCTAGGAGTCGACCTTGTCTCGTAAATCGGTAGAACGTAGTACTTGGTACGTACGTGATTCGGATACTCCGACGACCGTATTTACTGCCAGATTATCCGGGGATCTCATGGGTCGCTTCCCGATAATCCACCGATGACGCACAACTCGCACTCTTGAATAATCTGGGATTATAATAGAAGAGAGAGAAAATTAATCTAGGATTAATAACGGAGATATTTTATCCGGGATAAAATGTCGTCTAAAGAGAGAGAACGATTAATTCGGAATTTATCGATGAATTAATATATTCGATATATTAAACGAAATTAGATTTCGACGCGGAATTAAAATTAGATTTTAATTCGGGCAAACGATTAATTCAGAATTAATTCGTTAGCGACGTAAATAATAATTTCGCCAGGGGTAATTATTATTTAAATTCGATTGAATTAACGTCGCGACGTAAGCTCGGTATTTCGGAAATATCAAACCCGAACGCGTGAGTGCACGTGGGCCCACTTTCATTTGGAAACGTGTGGGGCCCACATGACACATGTCATTCTAATGCTTTGCATGTAGATAGTGTACAATGCACTCAATGTTATTGCATGGAAATTGAGTGTTTGACACTCTAAGCTATTGCATGTGTTATGTCATAAATTTATTATTAATTTAATAAATTATTGGCATAAATATAAATTGATTTTTGGTAAATCATTTTAATAACTTAACACATTTTTCTCTCAAAAATTCTCTCTTTCCTCTCACGGCAATGGTGGCCATTTCTTCACTGGTTTTGAACCAGTTTGGGCGTGAGTTTAGGGGAGCAAGGGTTGGGTTTTCATGGTGAAAACCGCAAGTGCTAGCACACTACGAGTCTTGCGAAGGTGGTAGGGAGGTTCCCCCATGACCCGGGATCCATCGGACGAAGCTCGGAGCTCCGTTTCTTCACTCAATTTTCTGTTTTTGTAGGACAGTGGACTGTTGCAGTGATGAGATCAATGCAGTGCGTTTTTGGGCTTGAATCATCTCCAAATCGACTCAACCGATCAATGTGAGTATTCCGCTACCTCCGTTGGTGTGTTCACACATAATTTCATGTCTTGATTTGATCTTGGGACCTTATAGAAAACCAACACCTAGAACATGCCAATGATCTCTAAAATTATTTGTGTGTGAATAAATCAAAGAGAGTTGCAGAAATACTCACATTGATCGGATGAGTTTCAAGACTTTTTCTTTGTATTTCGGAAGCTCCAAGCTTTCTTTGTTGTTCAAAAATCAAGGGTGAGTTTCCCTATCACCTTCTTTTGACTCTAAATGTGCTAGCATGTTGAAAATTTTAAAGCTCACGCCCAAGTGAGAAGGAATTAGAAGAGAGAATGATGTGAATAGTAAAAAATGTGTAACTTCCAAAGTTGACTTGCTTTATATAATAAGTTTGTGTGTTGGATTTGATTTGAGTGTATTATAAGTAAAGTCAAGCCTTACTTTTAACAAATCAAACTCATAAATCAAGCCCAACCACTCTCATCACATGTCCAACATGTTGATGTAAGTGAAGTGGGTCCCACCACTTTTAAATTCCAAATTTAAGTCGGCTAACTCAACACGCAACTTCGCTCGGGCCCGGGTTCGTTTAATTCCGAACTAAACAAATTTTCCGTTGTGACGTAATTAAATCTAATTTAATTAAATAATAATGCCTAGAAAAATTATTACGAAAGTCGCTCGTGAATTAATTCCAAATTAATTAATTCGCACGAATTAAAATCTAATTTTAATTCCGCATTGAAATCCAATTTCAATTAATATATTTAATATATTATTTTAACCCAATTAAATAAATTAAATAGAAAAATCCAATTTAACTATTAAATTTATTTTACCGATTAATTCCAAATTAATCGCGTTATCTCTTCTAGTCGAATTAATCCCAGATTAATTCTTTCTTTGATAATTAATCTCAGATTAATTTATTACCTTAATTAATCCCAGATTAATTTTCTCTCTCATAATTAATCCCAGATTAATTTTGTTCGAGTCAAATATCATCGGTGAATCTTTGGGAAGCGACCCAAGAGATCCCTGGATATGTTGGCAGTAAATACGGTCATCGGACTATCTGAACATGTGCGTACCCGGTACCACATTCTTACCGATTTACAAGACATGGTTGGCTTCTAGCAAAGCACCGTGCCTACCCAATTCTCCAGAAATATTCTTTAAAGGAATATATAATCTTTATCAGGCGTAGTATACTAAGTATGACGTATTACGATCCAGTATCAGATGTCACATGCTAGGCCGAGGGCTGGAATTGTGTCTGCCCCGTACGAAGCATATATCAGATCACTTATTATCCCGATGACTGCAGTACTTAAGAGTACTAGTTACGTATCCAACGTGATCATCATCTCCATATGACTGAAGTGATACTTCCATCTTGACATCACACCCAATATACTACGATTCTCAGTATACCCAGAAGAGGCGTACACAGAACCTGTTAAAGCCCCGGACGACCAAAACCAAAGCGTACTGATTGTCGCAAGTATTAGCGATGCAAGTCTCAAGTTAAGACCAAATACACCTACCCTGATTCGGATTCCCATAGACACATAGTCATACTACCAATGGGATTCCGAGTGGTCTATGCAGAGCGAAGCTATTCCTGTACCATCGGAAAATAGAACCTCCTATTATACTTGCATGAGTATCCAATACCCAAATATATGAGAACTATGCCGTTAAGCTTCCATAACGCGCACACGTGTAATACTAGCTTATTCCGCATTATCGATATCCAGTCTCAATAATACTACGACTAGGGATTTTTAATGATTAAACCTTTCGTGGATTAATACTGTCTCATATCTTATTAATCCGGTACTAATCATATGGACTTTTATCATTTATATATCTAAGTAATCCAATTACAAAATGATTAAAGAGCAATTTCCTTTGTCATATAGTTAATTTTGTACAAGAACACCATGTCCTTTACAAAATAGTGATGCTATGGGTCATAATTGTCCAACAATCTCCCACTTGGCGTATAGCCAATCACTCAAATGTCTAACACCTGAACTATGTACGGGTCACTCATGCTTATGCTGAGATATCACTTTCGCCAGCGGATTTACAAGGTTATCATCTGATGTGATTTATTCGGTCATCACATCGCCACGATGTACGATCTCACGAATCAGATAAAACCGTTGAAGTACATACTTGGATTGTTGATGAGATCGTAATTATTTAGCTTATATTGTAGCCTAGCTGAGCTACTAACAGAATTACTCCTAATCTAATTAGGAATTTTGTAGATCCAAAATGCTTCTTTTGCTGCCTCAGCTGCAGCAATATGTTCGGCTTTTATTGTTGAATGGGCAACAATATCTTGCTTGGAAGATTTCCAGCTCACTGTTTCGTTGTTCAAACAAAATATGTACCCTGATTACGACTCAAAGTCATCTTCATCGGTTCGGAAACTTGTAACGGTGAACCCAATTACCTCAAGTTCTCATTCTCCATAAATTAAGAATACATCTGTAGTTCATCTAAGATACTCAAGGATGTTCTTAACATCAATCTAGTGACCATTACCTGGATCGGTCTGATTTTGACTCCATATGCTCAAAGCATATGAGACATCAGGTTGTGTACATGTTTGTCACAGTACTAGCTCTTGGAGAGTGCCAACAACTTTTAGATCTATCCAGTAGATCCTTATTCCTAGAATAAATGTTGCATCTCCCAAGTATTTCTATGGAGAATTTTAATGAAAGCCAAGATTTCACCGATTGTAATATATGAATGTCATTGCTATGAAGCAATATATCATCAACGAATATGACAATCATTGTCAGTGCGCTCGCACTAACCTTCTTATATACATAAGAATCATCTTCGTTTTGAATGAAACCATATACCGTTATGATCTCATCAAAACGTTGGTTCCAGGAACACAATGTTTGCTTCAATCCATAAATGGATCGAATTAACTTGCGAACCTTGTTTGCATGTTTTGGTATGACAAAACCGTCAGGCTGTTGTATAAAACATCCTCCAAAAGGTTTCCGTTAATGAAAGCGGTTTTGATGACCATCTACCATATTTCATTATGAAATATGCAGCAATAGCAAGCATTATCCGAATGGATTTAATCATGGCAACATGTAAAAGGTTTCGTCGTAATCGACACTAAATTGATGACGATACCCTTTCGCTACAAGCATAGCTTTGTAAGTTTGTATGTTGCCATCCATGCGTGTCTTCACCATGAAGACCCATTTGCTACCAATAGGCACAATGCCTTCTGTTACATCAACCAGTGTCCAAACGTGGTTGGTATTCATGGAATCCATTTCGGACTTCATGGCACTTTGCTATAAACCGGAGTCAATACCTTGTATCGTTTCCTCATACGTAGTCTGTTCTTCTTCCTCAATAAGATTGACATCTACATGAGGTGAGATCAGAAACCCATACCTCTTAGGTTGTTTCCTGACTCTCTCCAACCTATGCAGTTCTTGTGTATTAGAAGATTGTGGTACAGATTCATCCCTGATGAACTTTTCATGTTCCGTTAAGGGGATCGGTGCTAGGAACAGTATTACTCTGATTTTCATCGAGTTCTACTTTCCTCTCACTTACCACTGCATATAGGAATTCCTTTTCAAGGAAAACCGCATGGAGAACAACAAATATCTTTGTTATCTTGTGAGTTGTGGAATTGGTTTCCCTAGGATAACCAATTACAAATATGCACTTATCCGATTTGGATTCTAGTTTGGTACCATCCAAACGTTCAATTATATGCCTAGCATTCCCAAATCATCAGAAATTAGAAACCCGGTTTCTTTCCTTTCTATATTTCATATGGAGTCTGTCTAACAGACTTTGACGGAACCTTATTCAAAATAAGTATTGCACTGTTCAATGCGTACCCCGTGAAGGAAATTGGTAGCTTAGTGCGACTCATCATTAACCTTACCATGTCCAACAAAGTCTGGTTTCTCCATTCGGACACACCACTCAATTGAGGTGTTCCGGAAGGAGTCCACTATGAAAGAATACCATACTCTTTCAAGTAATCGAGAAACTTATTGCTCAAGTATTTTCCATTGCGGTCCAACCGTAATATCTTAATACTTTTGGCCGTCTGTTTTTCTACTTCATGTCGAAACTCTTTGAATTTATCAAAAGTTTCCGATTTGTGTTTCATAAGATTCATATAACCATAACGCGATGCAACATCCGTAAAGGTTACGAAGTACTCATAACCACCTCTAGCCTAGCTAGACATGGGCCCACATACGTCACCATGAACGAGGGCTAACAGCTTGGTGGCACATACACATTTACCGTTAAAAGGCGTTTTAAGCACTTTGCCTAATAAACTAGATTCGCAGACGTCATATGATTTATGATCAAATCTGTCTATAGTATCCATTCTTCAAAAGAGTGGATATACGAGTCTTTTCAATGCGTCCCAAACAACAATGCCACAAATAAGTCTCATCTGATTTATTCAGTTTGAGCCATTGGTTTGTCATGTTATATGTTTGATATTTGTTTATATTATAAATATAAATATTGTTATACACATCTAATATGTATATCTCAATATCATCTTTATAAATAAAACACCCAGTGTTCTGGAACATAAGGGTATACCCGCAACGGGTTAAACTAGATATAGAGATAATATTTATAGTCAAACTAGGTACATTATAACAGTTTCCTAATTTAAGTACATGCCTAAATGGTAGTTCCAAAACTTAGGTTCCCACAACCAAAACAACGACTCTCATCCCGTTTCTGACTCGTAGGTCAATCTCATCTGAAGTTAGTATCCTGCTAATCAGCAGATGTTGCACATCAGTATATATGTGAGTACCACTTCCAGCATCAAAAATCCAATTTTTTTAAAACCAGTAGTGTACATGTTTATAACAAATATACCTGAAGTCGGAGCCTTGCCCGTCTTCACTTTCTTCATGTATGTCTTGTCCATACGACAGTCACGCTTTCAGTGACCCCATTTGCCACAATTTAGGCAGACGTCTTGGGATATGTCATTTTTCTTCCCAAAAGACTGTGACGATTTTTCCTTTGCCCATTTTCTTCACACCCTTAGAAGCCTTCGGCCAAGCCTTGGCCTTCTGGGATGTCGAAGTAAGATGCGCCTTGAGCTTCTTGCCCTTTTTGAAGCTCTGGCTCTGCCTCCTTGAGCATAGCCATTAACTCTTCAAGAGTTTTCTCTTGGTTCATGATGAACCCACCCCAGCATTCGGGCAGAGACTATAAGATCAAATCTATGGAAGTCTCGGCCTCGTAGGTAATGCCCAGCTAACCTAGCTGTTCGATGTCAGCAATCATCTGCAACATTTAGTGCTTGTCAGATGTACCATCTGACATACGCGAGCGAAAGAGCTTCTTTTGCAATTCATACTTCTCAAATCTAAGGTTATATCTGTGAAGATCCTTCAATTTCAACATCATACTATAAGGATCCAATCCTTTATTCTGACGTCGAAATTAAGCTGTCATTGCAGCAAGCATGACGGATTGAGCACTAAAGTTATCATCACGATGAGTCTTCTAAAGCTCATGTTCTACTATTTGCTCAACTCCGGGCTCAGACCCGAGAGGTTTCTTTATCCAATAGAGTAACTTCTCAGCTCCCAGGACTATCCTGAGATTCATTTCCCAATCTGAAAAATTTACCCGTTAAAGACATTATCGCCCATGATGATATTCCTAACACTAAATTTTCCAGTCATCTTGATTGCAATAGTCCAACTATTCAATCAACGATTTTGGGTACACTCAAAATGCAATGGTTACTACAGTTTGACTATATAACCAACTACAAGTGGAGTATTGTCATGTATAGTCTAACTGTTCAAAGAAAGCAATATTAAATATTAGTCCAACTAATATATTTATAACAACAATAAATTAAAATAAAAGAGCGCGTATTGGCAAGTATTTAAACGAAATTGCAAATTTAATACTTGTCTCCCACTATTTTTTGGCTTGCCTCTAACCCTCTGTGGAGTACTCGGGAAACCTAGTTTCCTAGTGGGCTAGTATCCCGTTAAATAATACACAACCTTGACTTTGGCCAACAAGTTGTATGAAACTTAACTAGGTAGATCTCTAAGATCAATTGGATCCCATCCAATTCCTATATCCAGTAGGTGGACCTCCAAGTCTGAAACATATATCCAATATATTTCCTAACATTTTCCTCTGAATCAACTAAGTCTTGACTTTGGCCCAACAAGCTTAATAATTCCAGTTAAGCGGGACCCATTGACAGTGGAAAAGCTTCGTAATCCACGTCGATGAACTAGAGGTGACCTTGACTTTGGCCAACATATATCCTTCAGGATGCTCCGTGAAGATCTATTCTTTTAATTCTCTATATAGAAATACATTCTTCACATTCATTTGTTATAACTTTAGATTAAATGATGTTGTTAGTGCAACAAACACGCTTATGGAGGTATGTTTTACCACATGAGAGAAGACTTATTGATAGTCAATACCCTACTGTTATGTAAAACCATTCGATACTAACATTACCTTAAATTTCTGAGGTTTTGTCTTAATAATTCACTCCTTCAGTTTATACACCCATTTACAGCCTTCCATCTTCATGTCTTTTGGTCTTGGAACAAGTTTATAAGTGTTATTTTTCTTCAGTGATTGAAACTATTCTTTCAAAGTTTTAACCCACTGATCCTCTTTCCTACTTAGAACTGCTTCTTTGTAGTTTTTGGGTTCATCCTCAAGTTTCTCAGCTACAGAAAGGGCTTATCCTATTACATCATCAAAGCCATATCTTGTTGGTGGCCTCACAACTCTCATTTTCCTATCATTTACTAAGCATGCATCTAAATACTATCTCATTAGAAAGATATCCTTTAGTGCTTTTGGTTCCAATTTTCCTTAGTTAATGTGTACATAAGCATGCATCTAAATACTTTCAAGTTTGAGTAATCAGCTTCCTTCCTAGACCATATTTCCTCTTGTGTCTTAGCCTTAATTATAGTTGATGGACTTCTATTGATAACATAACTAACAATGGACAAAGTCTTTACCCAAAATTTAATCGAAGACGAGAGTGATTTAGCATGCATCTCACATTCTCCAACGAAGTTCTAATTATCCTTTCTGCAAGGCCATTCTGTTGAGGTGTTAATATGATTATCTTGTATCTAGCTATTCCACTTTCTCTACACATCCTATCAAATTCGACATTACAATACTCGAAACCGTTGTCTGTCTTGACCATTTTGATTTTTTTCTCAGTCTGATTCTTTATTAGAGTTTTCCAAATACTAAATGCCTCAAAAGGTTAGTCAATGCTCTTCAAGATTGTCACCCACAACTTACTGGAAAAGTCATCTATCACGGATATGGAGTACTTCGCTCTACTTAGAGATATGATTTGAGTTGGCCCCAATAAATATGAGTGAATATAATCCAAGATTCTCTCTGTCTTTTTCTATCCCATACCAAACCTCACCATTTTTGATTTCCCAAATACTCAATTATCATAGAATTCTAATGGCTCAAGTTTTTCCTCTTTGATCAGACTCTGCCTGCAGAGTTACTTTAGACCCTTTTCACTAATGTGAGTCATTCTCAAATTCCATGGTTTTGTTTTGTCTAAAGCTGAATGCATTGAGATGCTCACATTCCCAAAAACAATTTCCATTATAAGACATATAATCCATTATGCCTTGCCCATTTCATTATCACCATTGACCCCCTAGTTACACTTATGCCCTCATTCTTAGAAATGATATTACATTTAGATTCATCAATCATGCCCAAAGAGACCAGATTCCTCTTTAAGTCAGGAACATGCCTCACATTGTATAGTTCTTTTACTTTCTCATGTATTTTAATCTTGATTGATCTAATACCAATCACTCTATAAGTTTGACTATTTTCCATCAAGACTTTACCTCAATCAATGCATTTATAGGAACTGAACAATTCTTAAAATGACATATATGGAAGCAGTGATCTGAATTTAAAATCCACTGACCTTATGTTTTGTTGTTGGTTGCAATTAATAGATCAATAAATTCAAAACCTTCATTTTGAGACTCCATCTACAATCATCATCATCTCTGTCACCCTCATTGGCCTTAGCGTTACCCTTCTTGTAATTAGGGTAGTCCATTTTGAAATGTCATTTTTGACAATGAAAGCATTACAAGATCTTGTTCATTGACTTTGATCTTCCCTTCTTGCCTTAATAATCCCTCTTTTCTGGTATTCCTCTAGTAGTCAAGCCCTTACCAGGCTACTTGCTTATCTCTCTTGTATTTTCTTCAAATCTTTAGACTTTAAAGAAGGTTTATTAACATCCTTCATTGACAGTGTTTCCTTTTTGTACAATAATGTATCTACAAAGTGCTCATAAAAGCTCGGTAAGGTACTGAGTAAAATGATTTCCCGAACCCCATCACTGATCTTTACATCAATGTTCTCAAGATCTATCATGTTTTAGTTGAACTCATCAAGGTGATCACCAACTGATGCTCCTTCTTGCATATATAATGTATATAATAATTTCTTGATATAAAACCTGTTTTCCAATTACTTCTTCATTTACAGCTTTTTCAGTTTCTTACATAAATAAATTGATATTTTCTCGTGTGATAATTCCCTAAGAACACTATCCACAAGACTCATAGTTATGATACCGTGGGCTTATCTCAAAATGTCCTTAAGCTTGTTGGCATCACTGGTTCATGCAACAACTTCTTTGGGATCATCTTTAGTGATAGCTTCAAAACCCCGATGAATCAAGATTGCTTTCATTTTGAGCTTCCAAATATTGAAGTCGTTTTTACCATCGAACCTTACAACTTCCAGTTTCTGTTGTGCCATATTCCCATATTCTCTCAGGTTCAAGAAGAAATGGCTCTGATACCAATTTGTTAGTGCAAATCGATTAAAGATCCATATCGCACTCCCAAGATTGATTGAAGAAGACAAGTTTCAGTAACCCTAATACATAATAGACCAAATAATGAATTGAATTAACAAAGAAACCAAGATTTAAAGCTTACGGAATCACACAAAGATCGAAAACCATCAAAGAACTCTAAACAAACTATGGAACTTTGTGACTTTTCAAGGAGCTTTACGCTCTCTCTTATTTCTCAGAGATTGTACAAGTTTACACATGATATGTCAAGTTCCTTATTGCCCTTGATCATCCAGCAAAAGTCGTAGTATATTGAACTGCTGGTGGTATAGTGTCATTAAACAGAAATTAACATGCAACCAAACGGATCAAAACTAGAATACCAATCAAACTATGCAAAACCCTAAAACTTGCAATATGAAGAAAAAACCTGGAAAAATTGACCAAATGCAGTACAAGTCGAGATAGATCTCTGTCCTTAAGAACTTATTAGCCCCGTCTCGGTGCTCTACGGGTTTTGTGGCTAATGTTCTCCTAGGATAACTCTGAGTCCTCTTCTGGCACTCCTTAAGAAGATCTTGAACTTGGAAATGGAGGAACTCTCTCTCTGACTCAAAAACGAAATTATGAGACTCAAGACTTGTTTTTAGATCTGGATTCTTAGAATGAACCTCCAAAGCCCTTTAAATAGACATGGAAGGGTGCCTTAAGGGCATCCTTTGGTTTGTGGTGTAACCCTCATAAGGGTTATACCCCTTCCGTGCACCATTTGGAGCCAAATGAGTGTTCTTCTAAATTGGAGGACATGTCCCCTTGGGGTACCATCCAAAGGACATGTCCCTCCTCCATCCATACACAATAATTAGAGAATTTACAACAATCCTCCACAATTCTCTAAATATTCATGCAGACACTTGAGAGAGTTTCCGTGAACTAAAGCTGCATCGAAAAAGGTAGCTTTCGCCTTGAACCTTTCCTAGTGAATGAAAATCAGATTTACTTGGCAAACCAGTGTCCCATAGTCTTGAACTGTTCCGCTGTTGGTGTAAACCAAGACAATGGCCAACACACAGTTTTACTTCGACCATCTCTCGTTCTACGGTTGTGTTCATTTCGGCCCTGAACACCGGTCCTGGATTCATCAACCACTTTAGGGAAATCAGTCTGTAAAATCCCATGGAAGCGGCTTCACTTCTTACTTGAAATAGGTGATCTACTATGAAGAGGTAATCTGCATTTACCTCCATTAGGACTCATCTTCTAATATAGTGATTATTAAAAGCCTTAGCTTATCCTAACATTGACAGACAGCACTCGGCGTCATTATCGGAATAGGAAAGAGTACAAAACTCTTCAATGCATGTTTTGAATTGCACAAAGTTTCAGTTGTCCCTTTTGAACCTAGATCTTGGGATCTCCAGTCAGTTAGGTTGGGTTTCCATAGTGACAATGCTTAATTTATAGGCTTCAAGCCCATTCCTTTCGATGACTTCTCAACTTGCTCTCTAGGTAAACCTTTAGAAGTGGATCCGCTAGGTTTTCCTTCGACTTAACATAATCGATCGATATTATGCCACTTGACAGCATTTGACGTATGGTATTATGTCTCTGACGTATGTGTCGAGACTTACCATTATACATTGTATTTTGGGCTCTCCCAATAGCCGATTGGCTATCACAATGTATGCTTATCGCTGGCACCGGTTTGGGCCAACTAGGAATATCCTCCAGGAAATTCCGAAGCCATTCCGCTTCTTCCGCTATTTTGTCTATTGCTATGAACTCTGATTCCATAGTAGACCGGGCAATACAAGTTTGCCTCGAGGATTTCCATAACACGGCTGCATTGTAGGGGTTTTAAGGGGGAATATCGGTAACACTGCGGAATCGCGGAAAATCAAAATTTTCCGATTTCAAAACTTTTTCTCGGATCAATTAAATAAACTTATTTATTTAATTATCCAATTATCAAATTCTGAAAAATTACAGAAGAAATCAAATTTCTTGGTAATTACCGAATTGCCCCAAAACTTTGTTAATTGATCATTTTAGTCCAAAAGTTGTCAAATACAATTTTGGATGATTCTAAATCATTTCTAAAATGTTTTTCAACACATCTAATGCATCAAAATCATATTTCACACAAATCCCCAATTTTTAGTCTAATGCCGTGAGCTACCCAAAATTTTCAATTAATTGCAATTTGGTCCATTAGTTCAAAACATGCCAAGATCAAATCCAATCAACCTAAAATTTTACATGCATCATATTCATACCATAATACATCACATATATGAAAAGCCCCAAATTTTCATAATAATACACACTGCCTAAGTTCAGGAATAATTTAAACTTAGTAGTGCCTCCCACTATTTTACGTGACACTGTAATCCCCAACGGAAAAACGAGAATTCAATAATTAAATCGAATTCCATAATGGGAAGTGGACCTCATGAATATATTTCGACTCACAGTAGAGACACGGTCTCGCCTACGTATATTCGCAGGTAGGCAACTCATTTGTCAATCACTCAATAGTGACTCCGAGGTTCCGGTCCTGGTCGTTTCTCGTTGTCGCTGCTAAGGCAGGCCCACAAGGAGACGTACCAAGGTTAAACTCGTCAATGATAACTCAAGTTACTTGCGTAACCCTGACAGATAGGGCACGTTCAGGATTCCACTTTCGCTTGAATTTATCTAGTATCTTATATACATCCGACATAAATAAATCTCTATCGGCTACAACCTCACAGCAGAGGCACGGTCTCGGATGTAGTCACGGAAAAATATTTATAAACCGAATTGACAAGACGGACCAAGAAACAAGTATTCCAAATACCAGTTACCTTAAAACATTATTAAGCGGGGATATTCCATAAAGTGTTATACACTTTAAATTTAATCAAATTAAAAGAAAGCATGCATGTATCAAGTAAAGAAAAGAATAAACATTAGATTTTAAAGGGCTAATCATATCGGGGTGTCCAGAATCAGACTCGCTCTGATACCATTTTGTATGGGTTTTAGGGGGGAATATCGGTAACACAGCGAAATCGCGGAAAATCTAAATTTTCCGATTTCAAAACTTTTTCTCGGATCAATTAAATAAACTTATTTATTTAATTATCCAATTATCAAATTCTGAAAAATTACATAAGAAATCAAATTTTTTGGTAATTACCGAATTGCCTCAAAACTTTGTTAATTGATCATTTTAGTCCAAAAGTTGTCAAATACAATTTTGGATGATTCTAAATCATTTCTAAAATGTTTTTCAACACATCTAATGCATCAAAATCAGATTTCACACAAATCCCCAATTTTTTGAGCAATTGCCGTGAGCACCCTAAAATTTCCAATTAATTGCAATTTGGTCCCTTTTGTTCAAAACTTGCCAGGATCAAATCCAATTAACCTAAAATTTTACATTCATCATATTCATACCATAATACATCACATATATGAAAAGCCCCAAATTTGGAGAGGGTTATGAACCCTAATCTTTCAATTTCACCAAATTGTCCAATTTTACCAAATCTTTAAAATCCAACACTTTAATCCATTCAATACTTCACCAATCTAGCCTCACCACTTTGAAACAACTCTAGAACGATTCTAGGTCACCAAAGAGTGGCTTAGCAACTCTAGAATGGCAACTAGATTTTCCAAAAATCAAAAGTAAAGCTTTGAAACCATTTCAAGTTTACTTACATGCATCAATCTTTCATCAAAGTTCACAACCAAAATAAACACAAACTATAAGAAGAGAGATAACGCCAAAGAAACACAAATGATGCTAAGTATGTTAGAAACATTTTTCATGTTGAAAGCTTTAAAGAAAAACTTACAAAACTCAAAGATTTCCAAGCTTTTTACTTTAGCCTTCAAGCTTTTCTCTCAACTTCTTTATTTTATTTGGTATCTAAGGAACTTCTCTAACCCAAAAGATGAACAAAACAATATCGTGAAGTATCCCTTTCCTACATACACATCGTTTTTTGTCAATAAAAATTTATCAGAATAAATACAAGCTTAAACCAGCCTCGCTAAGGAGAGAGCCCAAGACCAAGTGTCACACCCGTCCCCTTAGGTAGGGTATAGGTGAGACGGAGACTAGAAACTGGCAGAGTTTCCCCTGTAATATGGACTAATCCTCCAAATACAAGGAAAAATCTAACTGAAAATAACATCATAACATAGGATCTCCATGATCCAACTCAACATAATATCCAAAAAGAAAATACAACATCCTCAGTAACAAATAAAGGCTCAAAGCCTAACATTAGACAACAAATTCTTCCAAGGAAATACATAACAAAGACACTCTACTGTTGGCACAACCTTTCTCTACTGGCAGGAAATGATGACGAAGAACCAGATGGAAATGATAATCTACTAAATTGCTGAACCTGAAATGTTATGGAAAGGGGTAAGCTCACGCTTAGTGCAATGGATCACAGCTTAGTGCCGTGGATAAACAAGTAACAAAGTGGATCGAACAAGTCTTTCATAATATAAATAAACACATAAGCTGTAAATCGATATCTCATTTCTCATAAAACTCAAATCATAAATCTCATTTCTCATAAAGCTGATACTGCTCAAAAATACTTTGTAATGATAAATCTGTTTATTCATCTATATGCACAACCTCATGACAATATGGCAAAGCTGGCAACATGGGGCTTCCCCACGGCAAAACTGGCATCCGGAGCAAACTGGCAACGTGAGACCTTATCTCACGGCAATAACTGGCAAATGAGACCTTATCTCACGGCAATAATCTGGCACATATAAGTACACGGGGTGCATCCTAACATAAAAATCATTTCCAAAATCCATGCTCATATATCTCAAATCATGCAAGTTTCTCATATATCACAAACACATGATTTCAACATAATCAATATTCGATCCATACCTTATAGCAAAAATATAAACTTTCTAAAAACAAACTCATTTAATGCATTACCTTAAAATTCATTTAAGAAAACATACATACTATATACTTTTGAAAACATCAATGTTACAGGCTTATCCACGCACCTGGTGAGCTGACTACTGAGAAAGGAACTATGCAGCAGGACCGTCCCTGCTTACGGTATCACGATCACCTAACAAACAAAAGAATTTACTATAAGGAACATAATCCTAACTAGAATAGATGAAAGAATATGCAAGAAACGTGGTTCGGTCGTTCTCGCAAACTTAACGAAAACTAAGATTCGGAGGTCCGTTACTACTCGGAATGGTCTGAAAATCACGGAGGAGACTCGGGAAGTCGGCGCGAAGATTCTGTCCGGCGCGTGGTGGCCACGCGCCGTTCGCCCAGGCCGCGCGTGGGCATCACGCGCCGCTGCGTAAGCCGCGCGTGAGTGCCACGCGCATGTCGGAATCCCAAATTTCCGGTGTCCGAATCTTCGTCTCCTCCTCCCGGATCCAACGCCACTGACGGTTTGTCAATCGGAGTTCCGGATCAACGGGAAATCAAGAAAAACCATAAAAAGTTTCTTACCGAGATCTCTACAAAAATTGGGAGTTTCCCGAGATGAAACCACCACCAAAATGATCCTCTCGACGAGATCTACACTTTTCCTTAAAGGCTCGGTCGGGTTTGAACTACGGATTGGCCAGATCGGGACTAAAGCTTCTATTTCCCTCTTTTCCTCTTTCTTCTCTCTCTCGCGTATCTCTCTCTCACGGCTGCTGTGTGTGTGTGTGTTAGATTAGGTTTTCAAATTTTTTTTATAGTCACATGGAAATAACATTGCCTCCCTAAACTTGCCTCAAATCTCATTTTAAATCCAAACTTCCACAAACTTAATAATTTAGTCCTTAATTTATTTGGGGTGTTACAACTCTCTCCCCCTTAAAAGAATTTCGTCCTCGAAATTCACATACCAGATGGTGGAAACAAATGAGGATATTTATTCCTCATGTCTTCCTCACGCTCCCAAGTTGCTTCTCGCCTTCGAGTGTTTACCCCAAAGGACTTTTACCAATGGAATCGTCCTGTTTCTCAGCTGTCTCAATTCTCTAGCTAGAATTCCCACTGGTTCTTCAGCATATGTCAAGTCTTCTCTCAATTCAACTGGTTGCTCCTGCAAAATGGGGAGGGATCTGATCTGTACTTTCTCAACATCGACACATGGAAAACATTGTGAATCTTTGACAATTCCTGTGGCAATGCTAATCTGTAGGCAACTGGTCCAATTCGCTCCACGATCTCATATGCCCAATAAACCGAGGACTCAATTTCCCTTTCTTGCCAAATCTCATGACACTCTTCCAAGGAGAAATCTTCAAAATACCTTATCTCCCACCTGATACTCGATGTCCTTCCTTTTTAGATCTGCGTAACTCTTCTGTCTATCTTGGGCTGTCTTCAACTTTGATCTGATCACTTCTATCTTATCAACAGTAATCTGAACAATCTCAGGACCTAAGAGTTTCCTCTCACCTGTTTCATCCCAACATATAGGAGTTCTACATTTCCTTCCATATAATGCCTCATAAGGTGCCATGCCCAAACTAGCATGGTAACTATTATTGTAAGCAAACTCCATCAAAGATAGATGTTGATCCCAACTACCTTTAAATTCCATAACACAAGCTCTCAACATATCTTCTAAAGTCTGAATGGTTCTCTCTGACTGCCCATCTGTCTGAGGATGAAAAGAAGTACTGAACTTCACTTTAGTACCCAAAGCCTCTTGTAGACTTGGCCAGAATCTGGAGGTAAATCTTGGATCTCTGTCTGATACGATTGACACTGGAGTTCCATGAAGTCTCACTATCTCATCAACATAGAGTTCTGCTAACTTATTCAAAGAATAATCTACTCTGACAGGTAGAAAATGAGCTGATTTAGTCAACCTGTCAACAATCACCCATACTGAATCATGTCCTTTCTTCGTACGAGGCAGTCCTGACACGAAGTCCATAGTGATGTGTTCCCACTTCCACTCAGGAATAGGAAGTGATTGCAAGGTACCTGCAGGATGCTGGTGTTCTGCTTTAATCTGCTGACACGATAAACACTTTGATACAAACTCGGCTATCTCCTTCTTCATGCCTTTCCACCAATAATTCTCCTTGAGAGTTCTATACATTTTAGTGCTGCCTGGATGCATAGAATAAGCAGAACAATGGGCTTCTTCCATGATCTCTCTCTTCATCTAGCTTCAACTTCAGGTACACATAATCTATCTCCATACATCAATGTATTGTCATCTTTAAGCAAGAAATCTGAACGCTCTTCCTTTTTCACTTCATCGATGATTTCATAAAACGAGCATCCTGAGTCTGAGCTTCCCTGACTCTTTCCACTAAATAGGTCTGACTTTAAGAGTTGCTAGTAGAGATCCTGAATTACCAACTGATAAGTCAACTCTCAAAGATCTGAGTTCCACTAGCAATGGCAACCGTAGAACTTCCATATGAGCTAGAATACTCGATGACTTCCTACTGAGAGCATCTGCTACTACATTAGCCTTACCCGGATGATAGTCGATAGTACAATCATAATCTTTCAATAACTCAACCCATCGCCTCTGTCTCATATTTAACTCCTTCTGCGTGAGTAAATACTTGAGACTCTTATGATCCGTGAAGATTTCACATTTCTCTCCATACAAATAATGTCTCCAAATCTTCAGTGCGAACACTACTGCAGCTAACTCCAAATCGTGAGTAGGATAATTCAATTCATGAGGTCTAAGCTGTCGAGAAGCATAAGATATCACCTTGCCATGCTGCATCAACACACAACCCAAACCTTTCCTCGAGGCATCACTGAACACCACAAATTCACCAATGCTTGATGGAAGTGTAAGCACTGGAGCAGTTGTCAAACACTTCTTAAGCTTATCAAAACTTTGCTGACACTCCTCAGTCCACATAAATTTTGCATTCTTCTTCAAAAGTTTCGTCAATGGTGCTGCAATGATAGAAAATCCCTGAACAAAACGTCGGTAGTAACCTGCTAAACCCAAGAAACTCCGTATCTCAGTCGCATTAGTAGGCGGTTCCCAATTAACCACTGCTTCTATCTTTTTGGGATCTACTAAAATGCCATCTGCAGAAATGACATGGCCTAAGAATACAATTCTGTCAAGCAACTCACACTTGCTAAACTTGGCATACAATTCCTTCTCCCTCAAGGTCTGTAAAACGATTCTTAGATGTTCTTCATGCTCATCTTCGCTACTAGAATACACTAAGATATCGTCAATAAACACAATGACAAACTTATCCAAATAATGTTTGAATATCCGATTCATCAAGTCCATAAAAGCAGCTGGTGCATTAGTTAACCCGAATGGCATTACTAAAAACTCATAATGTCCATATCGAGTTCTAAAAGCCGTCTTAGGTATATCTGCTTCCTTCACTTCACCTTTAGCTGATGGTACCCGGATCTCAAGTCTATTTTAGAGAATACCTTGGCTCCCCGTAATTGATCGAAAAGATCATCAATCCGAGGCAAAGGATATTTGTTACGAATGGTAACCTTATTCAATTTCCGATAATCGATACACAATCTCATGGAACCATCTTTCTTCTTCACGAATAACACTGGTGCACCCCATGGTGAAAAACTAGGCTTTATAAAGCCTTTATCTAACAGTTCTTGCAATTGTATCTTCAACTCCTTCAACTCTACAGGAGCCATCCTGTAAGGAGCAAGGGATATAGGGGCTGTACCAGGAATTACATCGATGCTGAAATCAACTTCTCTATCCGGTGGTAAACCAGGTAGTTCATCTGGAAATACATCAGCAAAATCTCTCACAACCGAAATCTCATGTAATTCTGATGTACCTATTCTGGTATCTACTATGTGAGCTAAATAGGCATCACAACCTTTCCGCAACAACTTACTGGCTCGTATTGCAGATATCACATAGGAGGGAACAAACCTTCTATCCCCTCTAAAGGAAAATTTTTGCCCATCCGGACCCTCAAAATCCACAACTTTCTCATGACAATTTACTGTTGCTCGATGAAGATAACCAATCCATACCCAGAATAACATCAAAATCATGTATCTCCACACAAATCAAATCTGCTAACAAATCATGCTCACCAACACGAATTACACATCCTCTGTAAACTTGCTTAGCAATAAAGGAATATCCGACAGGGGTAGCAACAACTAACTCACAATCTAGTTCACTCCCTTCTCTATCGGCATGCAATGCAAAAGATTTTGAAACAAAGGAATGTGTAGCACCGGGATCAATAAGTATTCGGGCATTTCGACCAAAGATAGACACCATACCTGTGATAACCTCTGGTGCTGCTAAAGCTTCCTGCTGCGTCATAGCAAACACTCTGCCTTGGGCTCTAGGTCTACTAGTCTGACCACTTGGAGCAACTCTACTCTGAGCACCTGAACCTGTGTGAGCTCCAGAAGTCTGACCACGAACCCCACTCTGACTAAAATTACCTCTGAAATTCTGAGCTGGAGGAACAGCTGTCCTCTGAGTCTGTCTACTGCTATCATTAACATTAGGACAATCTCTCCTCAAGTGACCCACTTCTCCGCACAAAAAGCAACCTTTGGTACCCAATCTGCACTCTCCAGGATGATTCTTCCCACAAATAGTACATGGTGGAAATCTTCTATATTGAGCTTGGCCTTGCTGACCACTAGGAATCCCACTAGGTGGAGCTCTCACTGAACTCTGACTAACTGTAGGTCGACTTTGTTTCTGCGGCTGTCCAGAACTCATCTGATAACTACCACTGGGTCTTGAGTCACCCCATTTCTTACTCTGATTTCCTTCTCCAAAAGATCGATGCTCCCTGTTTCTCTTCCTTATCTGATAATCTAGCCCAACTTGCCATTCTCTTTCTGCAAACTCTGCTTTTCTAGCAAAATCTGCCATCTCTGTCAAACTGTCCATAGGAAATAATCTGATCCTGGATCTCAATTCTGCATTCAGACCGTTAAGAAAATGATCCATCTTGCCATGTTCATGGTCTTTCAAATGTGGAACAAACTGCACTAACTCATGGAATGCGGTGTCATACTGATCTACTGTGCGGCTACCCTGAGTCAACCTATAAAATTCCCTTCTCTTTTCATCCATAAAAGCAGAATTCATATAATTACTCATGAACTCCCTCTTGAACTTCTCCCAAGTTAACACATTAGTCTCTGAGAATTTACCTCTTACACTCTTCCACCATCCATTTATCAGCTTGCTCAGTCAAAAGTTGATACACATGGTGGCATTTCTGTTCATCAGTTAATCTCATCAACTCAAAAGCCTTCTCAATCCTGTCCAAGAAATTTCCAGCTACAATGGGATCCTTCTTCCCATCAAACTCAACAGCTCCTCTTTCTTTCATTCCTTTAGCAATATTATCTTCATTAACTATAGGAGCTACCTGAGCTGGACCATGACCCCATGCTGGAGGGTAGTAATACGGATAAGGGTAAGCACCAGGAGGAACATCTGCTGGCGGAGGAGCATAATAAGGTGGAGGGTAGTAACCCGGAGGAGGTATAGGATAACCCTGATTTACTGGAGGAGGTGGAGGAGGTGCTGGAATATTTCCCTGAGGTGCTGCAGGGGCTGGAGGAACATTACTGCTAGGAGGATGATGAACTGGGGTACTATCCCCGAAAACCGAGGCTAGGGAATCTTCTACAACAGGATTAGGGTTCCCTTCAAAGGGTTCCCAATCATAAGAATTAACCTCCTCATCAACTGGAGGTGCCCTAGAAGGTTGGCCAACATTTTCTATCCTACGAGTACGAACTCGACCTGCACCTCGAACTCTGAGACGCGGAGGCATCTGAAAACACATGAAAGATGTCAACCGCTAGAAGACATAGAATAACTAATAAAGAAATTGAAGTGTCTACAGAATCTATGAACCCTGGGCTCTGATACCATTAATTGTCACACCCGTCCCCTTAGGTAGGGTAGGGGTGAGACGGAGACTAGAAACTGGCAGAGTTTCCCCTGTAATATGGACTAATCCTCCAAATACAAGGAAAAATCTAACTCTGAAAATATCATCATAACATAGGATCTCCATGATCCAACTCAACATAATATCCATAAAGAAAATACAACATCCTCAGTAACAAATAAAGGCTCAATGCCTAACATTAGACAACAAATTCTTCAAGAAAATACATAACAAAGACACTCTACTGTTGGCACAACCTTTCTCTACTGGCAGGAAATGATGACGAAGAAGCAGATGGAAATGATAATCTACTAAACTGCTGAACCTGAAATGTTAAGGAAAGGGGTAAGCTCACGCTTAGTGCAATGGATCACAGCTTAGTGCCGTGGATAAACAAGTAACAAAGTGGATCGAACAAGTCTTTCATAATATAAATAAATACATAAGCTGTAAATCGATATCTCAATTCTCAAAAAACATAAAAACTCAATCATAAATCTCATTTCTCTCATAAGCTCATACTGCTCAAAAATACTCTGTAATGATAAATCTGTTTATTCATCTATATGCACAACCTCATGACAATATGGCAAAGCTGGCAACATGGGGCTTCCCCACGGCAAAACTGGCATCCGGAGCAAACTGGCAACGTGAGACCTTATCTCACGGCAATAACTGGCAACATGAGACCTTATCTCACGGCAATAATCTGGCACATATAAGTACACGGGGTGCATCCTAACATAAAAATCATTTCCAAAATCCATGCTCATATATCTCAAATCATGCAAGTTTCTCATATATCACAAACACATGATTTCAACATAATCAATATTCGATCCATACCTTATAGCAAAAATATAAACTTTCTAAAAACAAACTCATTTAATGCATTACCTTAAAATTCATTTAAGAAAACATACATACTATATACTTTTGAAAACATCAATGTTACAGGCTTATCCACGCAGGTGAGCTGACTACTGAAAAGGAACTATGCAGCAGGACCGTCCCTGCTTACGGTATCACGATCACCTAACAGACAAAAGAATTTACTATAAGGAACATAATCCTAACTAGAATAGATGAAAGAATATGCAAGAAACGTGGTTCGGTCGTTCTCGCAAACTTAACGAAATAAGATTCGGAGGTCCGTTACTACTCGGAATGGTCTGAAAATCACGGAGGAGACTCGGGAAATCGGCGCGAAGATTCTGTCCGGCGCGTGGTGGCCACGCGCCGTTCGCCCAGGCCGCGCGTGGGCATCACGCGCCGCTACGTAGCCACGAGTGAGTGCCACGCGCAGTCGGATCCCAATTTCCGGTCCGAATCTTCGCCCAATTGTCGTGGTCCCCAAGTTTCTCCTCCTGTGGTCCCACTCGGTCCATCTTCACGGTTCTTGCTCCTCGATCAAACGCCCACTGACGGTTTGTCAATCGGAGTTCCGGATCAACGGGAAATCAAGAAACCATAAAAAGTTTCTTACCGACCGAGATCTCTACAAAAATTGGGAGTTTCCCGAGATGAAACCACCACCAAAATGATCCTCTCGACGAGATCTACACTTTTCCTTAAAGGCTCGGTCGGGTTTGAACTACGGATTGGCCAGATCGGGACTAAAGCTTCTATTTCCCTCTTTTCCTCTTTCTTCTCTCTCTCGCGTATCTCTCTCTCACGGCTGCTGTGTGTGTGTGTGTTAGATTAGGTTTTCATTTTTTTTTTATAGTCACATGGAAAATAACAATTGCCTCCCTAAACTTGCCTCAAATCTCATTTTAAATCCAAACTTCCACAAACTTAATAATTTAGTCCTTAAATTTATTTGGGGTGTTACACCAAGTTTTTCCGAATATCAGGAACATGCAAAATATTATTCAATGTAAGCTCATTTCCAGATGTCATCTTTAGAACCACTTGTAGGAAACGTTTTCCCTCGCGCAGCGGAAGCGATTAGGCTCACGGATCGAACTTGAAAATTTTTTTCTTCTGCTCTTCCCTTTGCTTGGCCGAACCACACCATGGATTCACTGATGTTTTGGACAAAATCTCAGCTCCGGAATAGCCCCGAAACAGTCCCCGAACAGCCCTTGAACTGCAGTGAAATAACGGACTGTTTTGGACACGTTATGGGCGCGAACTGCACCCAGTTTCAGGTCTGATTTGCGCCACTCACTGCTCAATTTCAGATCTGATTTTTCTCCAAAAATCAATCCTAACACAGCCCTAAAATTATCCTAAAGTGTTTCCCAAAATCCCGAATGAAAACCAAACAAAACGGAGCGCTCTGAGAACTTGTATCTGCGCAAATTGCAGGGATCCGGGGGCTGGTTGCCGTGACTTGTGTTAAGTATTTGGGGATTTTTCAACGTCACGAGGTCTTCCGAACTATGTCTCGACACTAACGGAGGGTAGTGTGGGCTACACTCACAAATTAATCTCTAAACGGTTTAGAGAATAATCACACACACCGAAAAGAATTCTCAACTCTTGAGAGATTGGAGAATGAGATGGAGGCTAGGGTTTCTAATGACTTGTGTATTAAAAATAAATCATAATTTATCTTTTATACTTATGGTTAATTTGTTTCATAAAACAAATCAACAACTAGTCTCCCAATATCGATGGAATTCGGCTAAGGGGTATAGGATTCCTTGTTTGATTTTTGCTTCCAAAAATAAACAAATCCTACTCCTATTTGGACTCTTAATTTTCGGCCATGGTAGGGTAATAAGGATTTGATTTTTGTTTCTTAAACAAACAAATCCTATTCCTAATAAAAGACTAGGAATTTTAGCCAAATAGGGGTTTTAATTAGGATTTGATTTTGTTTCCCAAACAAACAAATCATATTCCTTATCCAATAAGGAATCATACATTGGTAATAATTCTTAGCCTTATTAAATTATATCATATATAATTTAATATTCTAATTTAATAATTATCATATATAATTATTAATACTTTATATTAACTTTTAATATAAAGTCTCATGTGTGATATAATTATTATTAATCATATTAATAATATTTATTCCTTTTGTGAGTATATAATTGGACCATCCAATTATATTAGCTCCGCTATAGTAAATCGAGCTAGCACGGGAACCAAGTGGACCTACGGTTTTGAGCTCCAATAATCTCGAAATACTAATTAAGCTCTTAATTAAATATTCCGAATTATTAACTCCGGGTTATTCCACTAAAAACCTGAAGTTGCACTCGTGTTGCCATAGATGAAATATTAAGCCGAACCAAGTCGGTGTCCACCGATATAGTCATTGCATACGAATTGATCCTTCACGAATATCTCGTAATTAGAGCCGGGTCATAATGTCCGTTATACCCTTCTAATTATTTTTACCTTAAGTACCATTGATTCTCTAATGAACGATTTATTCACAACTGTTATGAATATTAATCTTTCTATTCCTAATAGAAAAACTTGAGCGCTCAAACCGTTCAAGTACCGAATCAACCCTTAAGAGAGATACTCATTTACTTCTCGTAAGAATGAGTGAATTCCATGTCTATGTAAAACGTTCTCAGCTACATAACAGACTATGCCCCCAAAGTACGTAGTTATTGGTTGGGATTGCAACACCAACCTCACCTTTGTAAATAAAAGGACACAACCCGTTATGCAGGAGTTCGTAGTATACTCAGGATTAAGATCAATCCATATATGACCATCAAGTAGATCGAAATGACTTTCTTTGTTTAACGGATATTATAAGAATGTCATTTCTATCTAGGCCCAGTCCTATATGATCACATCATATAAGGTGCCTCCATTCTTATATCTCTAAATGGACGATCCGGATTAAGATCGTCATCCAAATATAGAATGGACCGCAGCTATAGATAAACCACAAACAAAGTACCCAGTTTGTTTGCTCTCTATGGACTATTTAAGATTACTAACTTCAGTCTTAAATCCTCTGGTGCATGACGTTCATACACCAACTCTGAAGGTACATAAGTAATCTACGGTATTTATGAAGATATATAATATGCGATATTGAACAAACAATTAGATAAATGAATAATGCATCATTTTATTTCTATGTAAAAGAAACCGTTTACATCTCATGTAGCTCTAGGGCATACATTCCAACACCACTGTGCCTTGTCCAACCACTCTTGAGGTTGACGAGTTTCCCATTGTCAGATGATCGTCGCCATCGACCTTCTGATACAAGGAAAATATCTTGCTATCTGCACAGATATGACGAGTAGCCCTAGTGTCTACCTACCATTCTTTCGGATTCCCAACCAAGTTGGCTTCAGTTATCACTGTTGATAGGTTCATTTCTGAGATCTCTTCAGTCAGCTGCTCATCTTCAGTGACATGAGCCTCATTTTTCTTTTTCTTGCCCTTGTCCTAAGACTTCTTGTTTCTGCAGTCCTTTGCCATATGACCGCTCTTTCCACAGTTGTAGCACTTCCCCTTGAACTTCTTGTTAGCTTGGGAAGAATCAACTCCACTGTTCTTTCTCTTCTTGCTACCATTTACACCCTCGACGATGTTGGCCTTAGACTCCATAGTCTTGTAGCTGGCCTTCTCGGACTTCTTGTTGTCCTCTTCGATCCTCAATCGAACTTCAATGTCTTCAAGGCTCATCTGCTTCTTTTTGTGTTTCAGATAGCTCCTGAAGTCCTTCAATGATGGAGGCAACTTTTCAATGATAGTGGAAACTTGAAACGTCTCACAGAGTTTCATACCTTCATCCAATATTTCATGAATGATCAATTGCAGTTCACCTAACTGAGACATTACTGCTCTTGAATCTACCATCTTGTAATCCAGGAACCTACCCATAACAAATTTCTTTTTCCGGCATCCTCTGTTTTGTATTTCATCTCGAGAGATTCCCAGAGAATCTTCGCTGAAGTCATGTCTTGGTACACATTGTACAAGGTATTGTTTATTTCCTTCAAGTGGGGCCATGGCACTACTTTTAGTTCTTTCAATTAACTTGGCGCCATGGCGCCTTTGCTTATGTATGTGGGTGGCGCCATGGCGCCATCTCCTCTGTGTTTAGTATGTAACTTTGGCGCCATGGCGCCAATGCTCCCATGCTCGTCCTGTGTTCCCGAAAATTCCAAAAACACGTGTAATTATTCTCAGATCCATGTATTAATGCTCCTACAAATAAAACATGAAATAAACTATAAATGATATTAAATATCTCGAAATATAACAAAACAATAAGCTAAAAATATTGTAATAAGTGGATATAAACCACACTTATCAAACACCCCCAAACTTAAGGCTTTGCTAGTCCCGAGCAAAAGATAAAATAAAAACTAAATTAAAATTATCAAATAGAAATTACTAAATTAACTAAGCCACTTTCGTAGGGATCACAATTGCATTTAGCATATGCAACAAGCCTTTAAACCCCTAGGCGGCCCTAGTGGACGAGTTATAGTCTCGTGGGGGCTTACAGCGACGACACCCACAAACGTCATTCACACACAATCATGCAAAAAATATAAAAAAATAACAAAAGATTGTCCCGATAGTTGCACATAAATATATCCTCAAAGAAAGCTTATAAATGAAATTAGAGAACCTTCAAAGTACGCAATTGCAACTCGAATCCAAATTCTTGAATAAATTATCTAAGCTAGACTCACGGTGTGTGTGTGTAAAGGTTCGGTCACAGCTTGACTCCTAAGTAGGCCAACTCAATGATTTCGTTTAAAAATTAGAATCGATGGGTCAAACCAACCTAGATATCTCAATTATGCTCTATAATTGCTTTATTTCGTGCTCAGTATGGTATGATTTTTCTTTTCTTTTCTTTTCTTGTCTCTTTTTGCTTTTCTCATTTTGCATTTTTTTTTTATCAACTCACCTACCCTTTAAGGTAGCATTTCTCCTCATGGTGGTCCTAATACTCGCCCATGGGTAGCTTCACGCTTATCGGTTATAGGTGGTTTATTTTCTTTCTTTAGAGATATTTTTCTTTTTAGTTATACCACACTTCATAACACTAGCAAATCAAGATAGATATCTAAGCAAACGGTCATTCATTAACATGCAATTTCTTCAACTAGTCACATTGTCAACTACTTAAGTTTTCACTGTTAACAACATATTTGTAAGTGCTTACGAGTCTAACATAGATCAGTTATTCAAGGCATCAGATAAAAGTAAATCGGGCACTTATTGTTTCTAAAATTTCACCCATAAACAACCAATATTATCACAGGATTTATGCTTTACTATCAAAGACTAAAACAAAATTTATTTTTTTTCAATAAATTTAAACAACTAAATAGCAAGTAAACAACATACACACATCCCCAAACTTAAAATTTGCATTTTCCTCAATGTAAGATAAAAATTTAAAGAACAAGAGTGAGGAACAACACTACCGTGCATGGAGTTGATCAAACTCTTGCTGGTTAGAATTTGGTTGCGCGGGCGTTGTGTGTCTCGTGCTACCTGCATAAATAACATGCAATTTAATAAATAGCACACAATAAAAAAAAATAAAAAAAAAATAAAGAAAACAATTATAAAATAAATGCAAGGGTTGCCTCCCCGCTAGCGCTAAGTTTAACGTCTTCAGCCAGACGCAACCACCCAAATGGTGGTCATGGTGGCTTAAACCTAGTGAACCAGGTAATCTCATCTTTCTTCTTCTTTGGTATCCACCGGTTCTTATGACATGAAAAAGACAGCTTGGCAGGCTGTGGTAATTTATCCATAGATGGTCCCCCATGATATGTAGATTTTCCCATAGTTAGAAATTTTGAACTGCACATTCGGCAAAATTGGCTCGGTCTCCTTTTTAACCTTCCGAGGATCATCTCCACGTGAGCACTGACTTTTCTTTTTCTCTTTTTACGACGCTTTGGGATTGGTTTCAGGTTTAGCTGTAGAGAATCTTCCTTTATGAATGGCTGCACTATACTCGTATGTTGCTGAAATACTGATTCACCCTGCTTGTTTACAACTCCCTTTTCTACTGTATTTATCATGTGACATTCTACATCACCTTGAGGGCTCGGCATGGCTAAGTCACCTTGTTTTCTTCTCATTATCAATTCACCTTTGTTTTCTTCTTCTGTTACCGTTTCCTCCTGAAATACCACTCCATCTTCTTTACTGCCTAAGTCCTGAGAGGTGTCTTTAAACTCTTTTCCGTTCCTACAGGTTATGTTTTGACATTGCTCATTGGGGTTGACTTCAATATCACTCGGAAACACCCATGTTTGTTGATTGACCATGGAAGAAACAAGCAACCCAATTTGCGCTTCTACAGATTTCATATTTGCCTCTATATTGCCCATTCGTGTTTCGATGTTATCCAGCCTTGACTCATTCTTCTCAAACCTCTCTGAAGCTGCAGCTACAAACGTGCTCATGAGGTCTTCTAGGGAAGGTTTCTGCTCAGCTCTTGGATAATTGAAGCCATTAGGAGGTTGCAAAACGTTCTCCATATCAGCGTATGAACAATTCGGATGATAATAATTAGGCATAAGACCGCCTCTATAGTTGTTGAAGTTCTGATTGTTGACATACTGTACTTGTTCAAATCATGCTCCTCTGTTGGGTAAAAGCATTCCATTAGCAGAAGCAGCTTCAATAGACGATTGGCCCATTTGATTTGTCAATACTGTTAGATGAGTCGTGAGGGACGATACTTGAGCTATCAGTGCATCAATAGAATCTATCATTGCTTCTTTTCCAACTCACCTCGTACGAAAAAATATAATATAATATAAAAAAAATATAAAATATAAAAAATGAAAAATAAAAAAATAAAAACAAAAATAATACTTAAGACAAAAATAAAGAAAATAAAGAAAATTAAAATTAAAATTAAAATTAAAATTAAAATCTAAATTAAAGCGAAGATTACTTGGTAGCAATATTAATGTGAATTAAACAAACAATCCCCGGCAACGGCGCCAAAAACTTGTTGTGATATTTTTATATTGTACCGCAAGTGTACGGTGTCAAGTTTTAGTATAAATCAGTGAAAGAGTGTCGAACCGACAGAGATTGCGTTAACTCGCATTAAGTACTACAATTGATAATCCTAACTTTATTTAGACGATAAATAATAAAGATTTTTAATAAATAAATAAAATATAAAACAATAAAATAGGAGGAACTAATACGATAGAGATTATGGATCCTGATTTCACCTAGCTGTCACCTCTGTATTTGTCATGCCAATTAATCTTTGTTCAGTTATATTATTTATAAGTCAAGACTCCTAAAATATTCACTCCCTCTCTCGAGTGCCGAGTGAAAATATCATCAACTATAGACTTCGATATCTCTATAAAAATCCAATAGTTAACAACTCATTACGATTTGTGATTCTATTTTAACGACTTCAAAGGACTACAGATTCTCTCGAACTCTATAAAATCCTAGGGTATATTCTCTAAATCTATTCAAAATCTCCTCTCTCGAGCGATAGATTCTAAACATTCATCATCTCCAATTGTGGCCAACAATCAAGAAGCATTAAACTCAAAAGAATATAAATAAATTAATAAAACTTCATAACAAAATCGACAAACAATTACAAGGTTCAAGCATAGATTACATCATTCTCCAGAATTAAGGAGTTAGTTCATGATAAAAGATAAAAACAATAATAAACAAGCCATGAATCTAATGGAAATCAATAGAGTTCTAAGAAAGAAACAAGAAGATAAAACCCAAATTTAATCTCTTCCTCTCCGGATGTCACAGCCTTTGTCTCCTCTTCTCGCTCTTCAATCCTCTCCTTGGATCTCTAAAATATTTATTTCTATGTTTTGTGCTATGTATTAGCCTCCTCGTTATTCTGGAAGAACTGTTATATTTATAGTGGAAGAAGGGAGTCATTGGGTATCATTAAGGATCTTAAAAACCCTAAAAATCGAATTCTGGATCGTGTCAGACTCTCCCCGCAGCGCTGTGGCTCTTTAAGTGGGCGCCACGGCGCCAAATCCTCTGAAAAATGTATGGCAGGATTGGACGAAGATGCGCCATGGCGCCTTTGATGTTGAATATGGGTGGCGCCATGGCGCCATCTTTATTTCCTTCAAGTGGCGCCATGGCGCTACTTTTAGTTCTTTCAATTAACTTGGCGCCATGGCGCATTTGCTTATGTATGTGGGCGGCGCCATGGCGCCATCTCCTCTGTGTTTAGTATGTAACTTTGGCGCCATGGCGCCAATGCTCCCATGCTCGTCCTGTGTTCCCGAAAATTCCAAAAACATGTGTAATTATTCTCAGATCCATGTATTAATGCTCCTACAAATAAAACATGAAATAAGCTATAAATGATATTAAATATCTCGAAATCTAACAAAACAATAAGCTAAAAATATTGTAATAAGTGGATATAAACCACACTTATCAACAACCATGTCTCTTCTCGCAGTTGCTTTGCTATTGCCTATTCACCCTCCACAGGATCCGGAGGATCTTTGAGGTACTTAGCCAACTGGAGAGTTTTCAGGTAGAACAACATTTTTCTCTGCCACCGTTTAAAGTTTGCCCCACTGACCAACGTAATCAAACGTGTATAACGCAAGCGCACGTATCGTTCAAGTAGTATAAAAAGTATCGATCCCACGAGGACTTAAAACCTTTTTTTTTATCAATTTATGAAGTTAGATGTTTACAAGTATCTAATGGATTGATTGTTTGATTGGGTGGTGACTTTAAAACTTAAAACAAGTAAATAAAATTGCTTGAAAGTATATTGAAGAAAATTCAAATTTATAAAACTATCCAGGGTTGTGAATTCTTCCAATATCTTTTTAAAAGATGAAGTGATTATTTTACTTTTATGTAATATATTGGTTTATTAACCTGAAACACGAAATTATGTAAAAGCATCTTCCGATGGTCAAATACAAATACCCAGTATAACCCAATTAATCATATTCCTATGTTAACCAAGTTATCTGAATTCATTAAGATTAAGTTCCAATTATGGTTACCCCCGCCCGACAGGTATATTCCTATCATCTATGGAAATCTATTAAAGGGTTATCTATTCTCAAGGAATAGCGTGGGCTATTGAGTCTAAGGTCTTTAACCTAAAATCTATTTTCCAAGTTCATTTTAAGTTTACCAGTTCAATTTTATTAATGGCCAGTTAATAAAAAGTATTAGGATTAATGCTCAATAAATAAACTTTTATATTACCCAAACTGCAATTTAACCCCTTATAAACCGGTGATATTGGATTTCATCACAACCCTAGATAATTGGCTTAGTCACGACACATATTTACGGGTAGTAAAAACTTAAATAAAAGAAAAGACATAAAGTAAATGCTGGAAATTTATATTACTGGAAAGTAAATGCTGAAAGTAAATAAAGTAAAAGTACAATAAAGAAAATATTGAGGTAAAATGATCCACTTTTTATTACTACTATTTTAGATAGCTCCATTAATATAATATATTAACTTTACGTGATAATTACCAACTAGCCATATAGGCGGTATCCTGATTAAGTCAAATTAATAATTAATTACCAACCGACCAACCAGGCGGTATCCATGCTTAGTTAGGTTAAAACCAATTTATAATTAATTACCAACCGACCAATATGATGGTATCCTTGTTAAGTCAGATTTTAAATAGTTATTATATTATAATTATGGGAGATTAATCTAAACAGCAATAATAAAAGCTTTACATTTTACCCCAGCAAGGGGGAGTTACCTCATCTTTGCTTGAAAAGTAAAAACTGAAAAGTAAATAAAAGAAAGTGCGAAAACAGAAATTAATTACTGAAAGCTGTAAATAAACAAATAAGATACAATCTTCTTAGTTATTCTTAAGGAATTTCAAAGAAGAAAGTATGAATTTACAAATGAAATGGCTTGGTATTTATAGATAAAATTTTGCCTCCACCAAATCCATTATTAATTGCTCCACTAATTGCTATCATGTTTGGTGGGAGTTTGAATATTTTTATTATTTATTTATTTATTTACTTTGAAAATGACTTTAATAATTACACATAACACAATTATGGATGTTTCATCAATTTCGGTCATGAAATCTTCAGAATTCGAAATTATGTTGTTCTTCAAAGTTGTAGATCTTTGAGTCTTCTTTAATCTGGAACTTGAATCAGCTCAATCCGATATCAGAATAAAAGGTTATTACCAAAATACTATAGTTGTGTAAAATTGGAATTTCCGAAACTGCACTGCGTTAGAACGCTTTTTCAAGTTTCTAATCTCCAAAATTAATATGTCAAGTCCAATTTTTTTACCCTTATTTGACCCACATTTCGTCCTAAATGATTTCATTGAGTCCCAATATTATTTTATCTGTAAAATAAACTAAAACACATCAAAACGTTCATCAAACCCGAGAAACTAAAAAAACTATTAAGTAAAATGGGCGATAAATATTGATATATTTTCCGCTCATCACCCACCAAACTTTTCCGGCTTTTCTCCATGAGAGACCAGTACTGTGATGTTTCCGCTAGCCATGCGTAACTGGAAAAACCAACAGAGATCAATAAGTCTACAAAAGACAAATTACACAACGATCAACAAATGATCTTGTTCAAGTGATATACCAAGTATCCACTCGTTGTTCTATTGGACGGTAGTACCAATAAACACAAGTCCTTGAATTTCGACTAAGGTTTCTTATGAAAAGTAAATAAAGGAATATTCTTAGAGGACGAGGGGGGTCCGGAGTAACCACTTAAATCCCTGATCACTTAGGCTCTTATCGTATTTTTGACAGAATATCCTTTAAACACTTCTTCAATAGAATCTCTTAGCAATTCAAAACTTAGTATTACACTTTTAATTTTACAATACAATATTCGATATGTGTAGATATATGTGTATGTATCAATCAAGATTGGATGGAATTATTTGTGTATGATTACACTTTAAATTCTCAACCAAGTATGCAACACACAATTAATTTTCAACTTTATCACTATGTGTATGCTTGTAATAATTGAACACCGTAATAATAACCTAAATCTATACTACCAAGATTATTGTGATTCAATATATGATTTACTAAGTTAATATTGTGATTAATTAAATTAATCTAAGTCTTTTCAATTTAGAAACAATTCCAGGACTTAGTTCGTTAGTGTCGCGTTCGTATCTATGTTCGAACGAGACTGTCCAGTGTGAGCACGTTCATGTTGCGTTCGAGAACGCGTTCGAACGAAGTGTTTCAGAGAGTTCACGTTCATGGAGCGTTCGAGAACGCGTTCGAACGGAATATTCCAGAGAGTTTACGTTGATTTAGCGTCTGAAAACGCGTTCGAACGAAATATTCCATAGAGTTTATGTTCGTGTGGTGTCCGAAAATGCGTTCGAACGAAATATTCCAGAGGATTTACGTTCGTGTTGCGTTAGGACGCATTAGAACGTTCTAAGTCAGAAGGCTTGCGTTCGAGTTGCGTTTGAAGACGCGTTCGAACGTTCTTACGAAAATTCAGATTATAGCCTTTGCGTTCGTTGGGCGTTCGAACGCCCTTACGTATTTTTCATGCACGGACTATATTTTCTAGAAAATTTTCTTATCTAAGCATGCGAATTACTATCTAACAACACTAATTTATAGTTCATATTCAATAAATATGGAGAATTCATTATTTCAAGGCAAGAATTCATAATAACTGAAAAGATCAAAATAAAAGAAAAACACTTGATGAGAAATATCTGTCTCAATCTTTGATTCTTAAATTGAATATGGTGTTCTCACCATATTTTAAGTGATATTCCTTATTTTCTACTCTCAAAATTCGGATCCTTTAACTTATGAACAGACTGAGCTTTATAAAAAGATTGGTGGCAAGCTTTCTTTATGTGAGACAACTTATTCGAAATATTAATAGTTAAAGGGCCAGTGGCACGCACTGGCTATATAAAAGCCATATTCTTCTCAAGCCTGGTGGCGTGACACAGAGTTTCTTTGTGTCGCATCACTAGCTTAAAATTGGCTACTGGTTCCAAATGGTGAAATACTGACTTGCTGAGTGCTGCGCCACTGATTCTGAAATAATTACCGAACAACTCTCGTTTATCGTCGTTTCTCGCCCAAGGCATCCAATTAAGTCTATTAGAATCCAAACCTACAAATTACATAAAAAAAAAAAAAAAAAAAAAAAAAAAAAAAAAAAAAAAATTCAAAATGTTTACAAAACATGATTTAATCACCGAAACCTATAGTACATGAGTGGTAAATATAGATATATTGAGATTGACATTCCGAAGTCAAACATAATATTGAATACTGGGGAGCTAAGCAACACTGATTAAATAGTCAAACACCATTAAAACCATATTTTATATAAATATGCCAAATGTGTTGAGGTAAAATTACTTGAAGATAATTTGTGTAATGATTTTGATCACTATTCTGGAGTCGTCGTGGTTGTTGGATATGTACCTGGATTTAAAGTTGACACCATCCCAATACTACGATCAAAGGAGGTAACAAGTCCATGTCATAAACAATATAAATATTTCACATAGATTGTGTATACGCCGGGTGCAAAAAAAGATTAAGCATGACTAATTAAATCCCTTTTCAAATTGTTTTATTTCTGCCTGAATTCAGAGGCTCTCTATTGCGGATTGATGATAAATATCCTTATTTATACATTGGGGTGTCACAGAACTTGGGATCAATATCCGATCATATTTATCTTTTTATGAAGTCCATTCCGGCCACTGGTGATATCTTTCGGTTGTCACACATTTCATGATGGATAAAAAAAATAATTGGGGGATGAATCAATAGCCTCCTAAAAATACACTATATTTTACATTAATTAGTAGTCTTTAGATTATGGAAGAATAAATGATTGAGATATACTAATATAATTTCAAGATTCTTCAATATTTTTTCTCATTCTTTTATGTGACCTAAATCTCTCTTCGAATTAAATATATTATTTTTCCATATATATTTCCACGTGAAACCACCTAAAATATTAAATATGCAAATTGACCTGCCCTTTGTTTTTTTACTATTATTTCTCTCTCTGAAAAGGCAAGTTTAAATACACTACAAGAAAATAGATCTTTAGCGTCGAAAAATTTGGTCGTTAAAGGTCTTTAACGTCGAATAAAATTTTTGGCGCGAAAGCTTGGTCGAGGTAGGTATTTAGCGTCAAAAACTGATTTCGACGCTAAAAATATATCTTTAGCGACGAAAATATTTGTCGTTAAAAGTACTAGCGAAGAAAATATTTGTCGCTAAAAGTACTTATATTTAGCGTCGAGATTCATTTTCGACGATAAAAGTTAATACTTTTTGCGTCTAAATTCATTTTCGACGCTAAATATATACATCGACCAAGATTTCGCGTCAAAAATTTTATTTCGACACAGAAAAATTTAGCGACGAAATTTTGACTTTTAACGACGAAATTTTCGACACTAAAAGTGAAAATAAAAAATAAAAAATTCGTTATAATTAGTTTTAAAAACTAATTGTAACAAAATTGATATTATAAATTAATTTCAAACTAATTTAATTACAAAAGTAATTAAATTTTTAAAAAAACATAAGAACATAATTACAAATTTGTTAGAAAATATTATGACAATGATATCTTTACTTAAAATAAAATTACAAAATTTATCACAACAAAAAAACTTAAAATAATAAACAAAATGATAAAATATAATTTTTCTATATATGTTTTCCATCTTCACTTTCATATTCTTCATCTTCACTTTCATTTGTTTTTCAATTTTCTCACCATCTTCATTTTCATAATTTCTTCATCTTCATATTCCCCTACAAAAAAAAAAAAAATTAAGAAATTAAAATATTGGATGTTAATATAAAATACAAAAAATGAAACAAAAATATAAGGAAAAAGAAAATTTAGAGAGAAAATAAGAATATGAGAGAAATAAAGTGAGAATAAGAGAAATGAAAGAGCAAATGAATTTATAAGGAAAAAAATATTATTTAGCGACGAAAGACGAAATAGGCTTTCGTCGCTAAAGGTCCTCAAATAGCGGGAATTATTTCCGCCAAAATTTTGATTTTTAGCGTCGAAATTTTTGACTTTTAGCATCGAAAATTCGTCGCTAAATGTCAAAAAATTTAAATCAAATTTTATTATGCGAAAAGTTCAAATTTTAAAAGGGGGGAATTCGAAAAATTTAAATTTACCATTTTGCGTCGAAATAGTTGACTTTTAGCGTCGAAAAATTAGTCGCAAATTGTCAAAAATTTAAATCTTGGCGAAAAGTTCAAATTTTCGAACTTTAAAATTTACCCTTTAGCGTCGGAAAATCGAAAAATTTAAATTTACCATTTAGCGTCGAATTAAAATTTCGACGCTAAAAGGTAAACTTTTAGCATCAAACATCTATTTGGACGCTAAAGGGTCAACTTTTTAGCGTCCAAATATAATTTCGACGCTAAAAGTTAGAACTTTTAGCGTCAAAAAACTATTTTGACGCTAAAGGTGAAACCCTTTAGCGTCGAAATTAAAATTCGATGCTAAAGGGTCAACCCTTTAGTGTCGAACAACTATTTCGACGCTAAAGGTGCAACTTTTAGTGTCAAATCCAATTTTGACGCTAAAAGGTTGACCATTTAGCGTCCAAATAGATTTTCGACGCCAAAGGTTTACCTTTTAGCGTCGAAATTTTAATTCGACGCTAAATGGTAAATTTAAGTTTTTCGATTTTCCGACGCTAAAGGGAAAATTTTACAGTTCTAAAATTTGAAATTTTCGCCAAGATTTAAATTTTTGACAATTTGCGACGAATTTTTCGACGCTAAAAGTCAACTATTTCGACGCTAAATGATAAATTTAAATTTTCGAATTCCCGCCTTCTTAAATTTGAACTTTTCGAATTCCCGCCATCTAAAGGGTTATCTTTTAGCGTCAAAATTTAAATTCGACGCTAAAAGGTTTATTAGCGTTGAAAAAAAATTCGACGATAAAAGTTTGGACGCTAAAAGTCCATTTTCTTGTAGTGATATTAGTTGAATACTATTATTTTAACTTGCCATAGTAAAAAAATAAAGGGCAAGTCAATTTGCATATCTAATATTTTAGGTGGTGTTCACATGGAAATATATATATATATATATATAATGTATTTAAGTAGGAGAGAGATTTAGGTGAAATCAATGAATGAGAAAATATATTGAAGAATCTTGAAATTATATTAGTATATCTCAGCAATTTATTCTTTCATTATCTAAAGATTACTAATTAATGTAAAAAATAGTGAATTTTTAGGTGGTTATTGAAAAAATCTCTATCATAAAAGAAGTTTGTTGACGACTGATTTTCGTTCCAGGGACAAATTCAGAAACTCACTTCTCGAACAATCTTCCCCCAACTGTGAATTTGTTTGATTTATTGGGAACCAAAAGCAAACTTAGGAGAAAAATAAAAAACAGACAGACGAAAACAGAGGATATAACGTGGTTAGGGGTAATGGATCCAACCTACGTCTACGGGCACAAAGAAATGAAGTTTTTTATACGTGGTCAGACTTGACCGGCCTTTTTTTATAGGTGATCGAGTATGACCGAGATATTGTATTCTATCTGTGTTTACAAGTTATGCTTAGAAGTAATTTTGCTAATCCTTACAAAAGTGCTCTCAACCCCTTTATATACTAAGGAAAATAACCACTGTTCCACCATCCTCGTGACGTCAGCCACGTGAGCCTATCTCTGGTGAAAGTAAAACCTACCACTGCCAAAGTAAAACCTGCCATCTGACATTTCATTAAATCACTCTGTTTGGGTACTGCCACACGCAACAATTATGATGCCAGCCTGTATCCAACCGTTTACGCAGTGGCGTGTGTCAGAAGATAACCGCACAAGTTGCGCCTGTCATATCAAGACTTTATAGATGGTGCAAGTCCCCGTGTCGTGCTTACACCATCATACCTTGTCCTCATCAGTACTACCCGACCTGTCCTACAAGGTCAGACGATTGAAACAATGGTCGTCATGTCAACCGAGCTACTTGATCTGGTCGGATACGAGGACCTCGACCACTTTGATTATTTGAACATATTTTCTCCTCGGGTCGGCAGTTATGGATCAGGTCGGGTCGGCATTGTTGATGTCTATTCTGAATCTGATATCTTATTTTAGGCATTGCATTTTTGCATGTGAAACCCGATGATGAGTCTCAATTGGAGGCACTACCTTTTAAGTCGCGGGAGCCGCGGGAAACAGACGTTGGAAGGGAGGAGTCAAGAATTGACCCATACTCAGATTAAGTTCGCTGGTTTAGCTTCGGGTTACTTGTTGGTTTTCCGTTTTAAAAATTATTCCCGGCCCAAAACACTCACAAATCACCTAACCTCGGCCCAAAATCCCCGCAAGCCCCTTGGCCTTGACCCAAAACCCCGCAAGCCCACACATCTTGTCCACACAAACCAGACCCACCAACCAAAGGCCCACACGCCCCAACCAAGGCCCACACGCCCATTCACCCTAATACACACCCAAATTAAATTAAATATTAATTAAATAATGTAATTGAATTAAATAAAATAATTAAACCATTTACCAATTAAATAAAACATAAAATATAATCATACCTAATTTAGACAAATCAAATATATTAACTTCCTAATTAAACAAAATCACATACTAAATTAAAAAGATGATATGCCTAATTAAAATCAATCATAACATATAAGAAAAATTGACTTCCTAATCTAACAAATTAAATGTCTAATCCTAACCAATCAAATATATTGTATTCCTAATCTAAACCAAATTTGTCCCCCCTCAATCTTTGACTTTCCTTGCTCAACACAAAATCAAATCTTTTCCTTGTGAGACAAGGGGAAACCCTAACCCTTCTCTATATAAACAACCCCTAACCAAGACATGCACACCTCTCATTCTCTCTCTCACATGGCACAAACAAAACAAAGCAAGAAACCAACCCTAAGACGCCTAGCTACACATGGCCACGCACAAATTGAACATATAGCCATCACAAGCCTTCCACTCATATACTTCAACAGCCCCATAGCCCTTCGCCATATAGCCTCCACTTTAACACACTCAACTCACGCCAATCTGCGCACATCACAGCCCACTATCACTCACGATCACTCAGCACACACTGCCTGAATCAGCGCATAAATCCCCCCTCATACACTGCCCAATTCACTGCCGCATATAGACCCTTCACACCCCTCAAATCCACGCATAAACTGCCTCCATAACCAGTCCCTGAACAGCCACAAACCGTACCTCTTAACCCCACAAAACCAATGAATAAATCACCCCAAAACAGTGAGTAAACCGAGAGTAAACCAGTCCCTAGAATAGCCCCTGATCTGCACATTAAAATACCCCAAAACAGTCCCCGAACCACCCAAAACAGTGAACAAATAGACCTGAAATAGTAAGCAGAAAATAGCGAGGAAACAGTAGCAAAACGGAGTCAAAACAGTAGCTTGAGCAGCGAAACAGCGAGGTAAAACGCAAACCAGTGAACCAGAAAAGTTACGGTGTGGTAGCCCTTCCGACGGCTGTGAAACGTGAGTTCGAAAGTCGACATAAAAGGTTAGACCTAAGGGTATTTTCCACATTCGTTTTCTGTTTTATTTGTATTATTTATTGAGTATTGCTTGCATGATTGTTATGATGAAATGCATGTTGTGGCCCTTGAGTAGATAAATATTCATGGATTATGAGATATTGTATGTTGTGGTCCTTGAGTAGATAAATATGCATGGATTATGAGATATTGTATGTTGTGGCTTTGGAATAAAATGAGAGATGTGTCAACTCTCGCGGTATATCGGATGGAAACCCGAACATAAATTTCATAGCTGATTCCGAATGGACGGTAGTATGATCTGTACTCGGGATACAACTCCATGTACCGCTTGAGTAAACGACACTTTCTTTTGCTTTATATTGCTTTGATTTATTTATTTTTCGTCATTTGAATTCCGTACATTATTTGTATGCATGATACAATCGAGCGCATGGGCTTAGTAAGTCGGATTAAAGGTCCCCTATTTGGAGGGGTTAAAATCCTTTACCACAATGCTTTGCCACGCCGGTTGATGTGTGTTCTGTTGGATATAAGATATGTTCAATCGGGCATACTAAGTTTGATGTGATTGCCTTTATTTTTGTATGTATGATACAATCGAGCGCATTGGCTTAGTAAGTCGGATTAAAGGTCCCCTATTTGGAGGGGTTAAAATCTTTTACCACAATGCTTTGCCGCACCGGTTGATGTTTGTTCGATTGGATATAAGATATGTTCAATCAGACATACTAAGTTTGATATGATTGTCTTTATTTTTGTATGCATGATATGATCGAGCGCATGAGCTTAGTAAGTCGGATTAAAGGTCCCCTATTTGGAGGGGTTAAAATCCTTTACCATGATACTTTGCCGCGCCGGTTGATATATGCTCGGTTGAATGTAAGATGTGTTCAATCGGGTATACGAAATTTCATATGGTTATCTTTATCTTTGTATGAATTGTAACGAAAGACGCATGGGCTTATTGTGTTGGATTAAAAGGTTCTCCATTTGAGAAGAAAAGCCTAAAAGGCTACCTTTACCGCGATATTTGCCGTGTCTTTCATCCATTGATTGCATCGTCTATCCTTGTCTTGGCTCGACCTATTGTCATTGGTATACCCATATTCTCAGCCCTTGCTTCAGCCACTAACTAGCCAACAAATAACCCCAATAATCCCTCATTTCTCTCTCCATGAACCCTCGGCAACTCACCATATTATAAACCCATTCACCATGCACGTAACTGCCCCCTCATGCTCACGATAACTCCTCCTTCTCAACTCACTGCCTTCACGCCCACTGAACACAACCCACAAACCCCAACACACAGCTCGCCCCCACGCACCTAAACACGGCCATAATTCCCCACGTGAGCAGCCCTCACTCTTTCGCACAAAGAACACATCACACCAGCCCACGCCTCACAGCACGCCATAAGCCTCTCGCCACATAGCACCTCACGGCCTCACGTAAGCCAATTCACGCCAATTGCCTTAAACATGCCCACTGACCTGCACGCATAAAACCCTAAACTGAACCCTTCATGCGACAGCCCCTTGCACTCACGTACACACTCACAACTCTCACATAAAGCCAACTATACCATTCATGCATGTATTATGAAATCCCATATAGTCATTCTTATCTTTGTACGCATCATAGTGAAAAGCATGTTTATCCCATTGGTTACATCATTTACCTTCGTCTTGGTTCAACGTATCGTATTACAATTCATATATCTATGTCATGATAGCATTTGAGTATTATTTCTTGTGGTATATTGGATGGAAACCCAGACATAAATTCCGTAGCCGATTCCGAATGGACGGTAATGCGGTCTGTACTTGGGATATAGTTCCACGTACCACTTGGAAAAGTGCTCATATGTGTGCTTGTGTGGTTAGTGTGTGTGCCTGTGTCTTTCGTGAATATAATATGCCAATGAAGTTGTATGTTCGTTGCTACTTTGATGTACTTTCAAGCATGCAATCTTAGATGTGAAATATATGCAAATTTAGGTGTAAGTTTTATTTTTGTGCATATGGATTTAGAAGCATGATACTCTTGGAAATAAGTGTTACTTAAGCTTGATCAAATTATTACACAAATCCTTTCATTACAAGTGACATAAGTAAGGGACCATTTCAAACCCAACGGTTTGAGGTCTTCCCTTGCGAGGGGTGAGTGCGGCCTTAAATCTCATTTTCCCGGTTCACACCGGGTGGCGACTCCATTATTCTCCGGTTTAGTCCCCCGTGGCTACTCCGTACTCCCGACCGGGCCGCGAGCCCGGGACAACATGCGTCGTCCAGTTTCTGTGTCCCACACTTATCATCATGTCGGGTCGGGTCATGACCTCTGGTCGGGACATTACCTCCTCTTGTCGGATTGATGAGACAACTCGGGCTCGGGCTTTTCTGCTTGATCTCGCCCTAATGAGGACCTTGGGTCTTTCCTCTGTTAATTACAAAACTCATCTTCGTAAGCGAAAGTTCTTTTCTTACCCTTCCCCGGGATGCTGACTTCTTGGGGGTAAAAAACCACCATCAACAAAATTTAATGACCATTTTTCTCTGTTATGGTAAGTCAATTTTCTTGTTGTGATAAGATTGCGTGACCTCTAGTGTTATCAAAGAATAACTTCCAAGGACTGTATATTGTTTGTTAAACTTCTGCATCTTTTCTTTAATTGACTTTTGTTTTTAACAGAGAAATGGAGTTGGCATTAAACTTACCTGGTGATTCTTCATATTCTATCACTCAGATTCCGAAACTGCATCATCTTCTAGCTTACACTCTTAGAAATGGCATATGCAACATTGTAGTTGTCTTGAAACTAACTGAAATGTTCTGTACTTTTTTTCACATGAGATCAGGAATATTTTTATGATGCGTTTATGTATTTATAATCAGAATGAGTTGAAATTGAAATGAGATGAAATCGAAATAGACTGAAATGAGAATGATAAATTGGAATCTTCCCTCATTCCCATTCCCATTCCCATTTAGTAAACAAACCCTTATGTTGATGGAGTCGGTATCAGAATTGGTGACTAGTTCCAGTTTTACCATCCAGACCAAAATGCTGCACTAGCATCTTGTGGTAATGTGTCGAAGAATATCAGAAATTTGAAGCTGAATTCATGTGCCAAAAGTTACTTTGGCACAAGGGTTGTGTCTAATAATATTGATAGAAAGAACTTTCAAGGAGGTTTTGTTTTCTCCTGTTGTGGCCGTGAAAACTCATTCTTCAAAAGTCACAGAATAAGAACAAAGAGGTAACAAAAGTGTGATATCAATCACAAAATATCTATATTATGCGTTAAAATTATATTTTTCATATATAATATGAGTACTTTGTGATTGATATTTTGTCACAATTTTATTATTGTTTTGTATATTTATTATTTGTCATTTCAAAATACTCATTATCCTCACATTAGAAAAGGTGTTTAAAATGATTTATGTATAGAAACTATATATGTATGGGTAACCCAACCAAAAATGGATGTGATTTGATGATGTAGGGTTCGAGATCTCACCTTGAGATCTTAATTCTAATTCCGAGAATACGTTTTTTGTAAAACTCTGGGACAATCAGAGATTTTATATGCTTCGCTTTCATTGCGGAATTTCTAACCATTCAAAAAAAAAAAAAAACCAACCAAAGTGTGGGAAACCCACACACATAAGACAAACCCAAATGACGAGGCCAATCCACTCACCCCCAATAACTAACTAGGTGCTTTTTCTGAAGAATTCAAAACCACTAATGAGCTGTCAGTTTGCAATTGGTTTACCTTTTAGACGGTAAGGGAAACCTGAGACACCTCCACCAACCCAGCTAGCTGATTCAAAGATCCTGAGATAAGAACATTTGTAAATGGGCATAACTGAATATGCGATGCTGGGCAAAATGTTCTATAAATATAACAAAATAATCTATTTATATGCGGACTTAACAAAGGCAAAACCATTCCCCTATGGGACTGATCATCAAGTTATATCATTTGGCTCAATTTTCTATTTGATATAAACCATAATTGTCATTGTCCATGAAATAAGAAATGGATTTGGATTCAGTATTAGACTGTGTTTTATATTGAGGTTTTTATTTTTATTTTTATTTTTTAATTTATGAAATTGAAGCACATATGTCATGAGATTATGAAAAACTTAACTCAACTCAATAATAGATCGAAATTTATAAGAATTTTGATAATTAGCAGGATGCTTTCGTCTATTTCTAATCCTATAACTTTCAACCTATGTAGTGATAAGAGTACGTAACTATCTGCGTGAGAATTGGGATCATTGGAGTATTTTCAAGAATCTACTTCATCCAGGGAAAAAAAATATTTCCTTGAATCTTTAAATAGTGAAACCTTTTAGGCTTTGAGAAAAAAGATGTAACTTCTACGTACCCAACAAACGATGCCACATAAACAAGGTAATCTAAATACATATTAAAGTGAGAAACCTAATATGAATTTAAGCACCGTAAGAGATAACCTATACAGACGGTTGATTGATATCCTAAATTTAGACTAAAATTAGGAACTTCAATTTTTAAAAAATGTTAATACTCATTATAATTAGGATTCAAAAAAATTTATCTTTAATTGATAAGGGCACATATTTAAAAAAAAATTATTTAAGATTTCAAAACTCAAGATGATCCCCGAATTTAAGCTATCATGTCTCTACAAGAAAGACCACTCCTGAAATTAAGATATCGTGTCTCTACAAGAAAGAAGAAAGTGAAAAGAAAAAAAAATCTCAAATGAAAAATGCTTTTTTCTATCTATAACAACGTGGAGGAAAGGTGATAAGCAAAGGAGACAGTGATATTGGCACGGATCAAATTAAAGGACCCAATTATGTGGGAGATTTGATTTGATTGAGCCGTTCCAACATCTCCGTTTTTCAATTTCTATACTTACCCCAAAATCACGAGATAATCAATTTGTTTCTATCATGCATGACATCAACGATCGATATGGGCTTATGACAAATTCAAGTTCAAATTTTACCAACGTTAGGGTTTCAATTGGTCAGTGTTTATGAGAATGAAAGAAAAGAGAATGGAAAAAGAAATTGGAAAGATGTATTAGAATGAAATTATAATTGTTGAGATGTCAAGATCTTGCTGTATTTAGAAGAGTGCGAGTTATATAAAATTTTTCAAATATGTCTTCCACAATCATTTAATTAGTAGGTTGATGACACATTTAAAAGAATAGATAAAAGAAATGAAAGGGAAGGTTCCTTCCACTTCAAGTTTTTCCATTATGCTATTACTCCAATGAATGAGATTATAACCATGTATATTTTTTTAGCGCATAGTGCTGTTGATAGTTAACCATATTTTTATATTTATTTATTAATTATTATCTATAATTTCAATTAATAAAATAGTTGAGTTGATTTATCATAACATGATTAGTTTTAAATAAATTGTAAAAATTATCTTTTAAGAGATAAATTTGTTACCTCTAGTTAATGGTTATCCCCTACAAATTGTAATCTATTGAAGATTCAAGTATCTACTTAATAAAGCAAGAGAAGTATTATGACCTCCAAGAGGCGTGGTTGAATAGTTTTCAAGTAGATTTATTGAGCTTACTATATGGATTCAAATTTTACGAAGGTTGTGATTGGGATTTCGGTTCCGGTTCCGCATGGAACCGGAACCTACCCGGAAAAAATCGGTTCCTAACTAAATGGAACCGGAACCTACCCAATTAAATATGATACCCTATTATTCGGTTCCGGTCCGGTTCTGAATTACCTTATTTTAAAATATTTTAATGAAAATTACATTTCGATATGAGTCCGTAAGAAAAAACGGAGACCAAATCGGAGTCTGGAAGCTCAATAACGAAGAAAATGAAGTTTTAGTACTCACCGAGAATGTGCCCTTCGATAATTTAATCTGAGTAGGGTGAGTCATTGTAGGTCCCCTCCGTCATAAGTTTCTTCGAGCGTTGCTTCCTTTCTGGTCAAGTGCATTACCAACATTACCAGTGACTGCTCCAACACGTAAAGATGCAGATGACACAATAGACAGCCATGTCTTTGGCCGGTTTCTCAGCGAAACGCACAAGTGAATATCAGATAAATTTTTTTTTCCTGTTTTTGTTAAAGCCCAGTTGACAGTTGAATGTTACAAAGCCTTTACTGGATTTCTCCTCTCCTTGCTTTTTCAGAGTCTGCTTTTGGAGTGGAAATGGTGAATCTGATTTCACAGAAAAATTGTACAAAAAATAATATAAATAAACTAATTATCATATCTATATTCGGTTCCAGAAACATGTTCCATGGTCCGGTTCCGGTTCCGACCAGTTTGGAACCGGAACCGGACCTGTTAAAATCGGTTCCTTCATTTTTGGAACCGGAACCGGACCTATTATAACCGGTTCCGATTCCAAACCCAGAAATCGGTCCGGTTCTAACAGGTTCCGGGTAGAACCAGAACCGATGCTCACCCCAGGATTTTACACATTATGCAAGCGTACGTGTCGTTTAAGTAATATATAAGATATTGAACCCACATGAACTTACAATTGATCCTATTAATTACTAGAACTAGACCTACTTTACTTAAACTAAATAATTGTTTTAATGGAGTTGAATGTTTAACTAATTAGAAAGCTAAAAAGATAGAAAATAAAGTAAAAACCTTATGCGAGAGAGAACTTAGGGGTGCAACTTCACCTAAGCACGCAAGTAATGAATTATTGCACTTTTCATTCAGTTAAGTACTTATTATGGACTATCTACCAGTCTCTTCTGATGGTCATGTAGAAACGTCTAACTTAATTCAATTACCAATATTCTTATGATAATCGATTTAAGCTAAACTCATTAAGTTGATGTTCTAATTATGGCTATGCCCTGCATGTATATTCCTATCATGCACGAAAATCTATTCAACGAATGCAATCATGGGCTATTAATTCCTAAGACCAAATCCAAATTTCATTTTCCAAGTTCCTAGTGGTTTACCACATCTATTTTTATTGGTACTTCAGGAAATAGAACACATTAAGAACAGAGAATAATAAATAATCCAGTAACAAACTCAAAGGAATAAAAAGATGTAATTTGAATTAAAGATTGTATATAGAATCCATTACAATCCTAGACTAATGAATTAGCTACACATGATGTCCAATAAATACAAAAAATTCATTATTACAAAACAAGAACTCATAAAAAAAACTGAAAGAGAAAAAGAAGAAAAACTCTTATTGCAATCTTCTGCTTCAATCTCTAGCTCGGGTTGAGATTTTAGTTCTGGCCTTACTTTGGGTATTTTTCTCTGCTTTGTAGTCTCCAAAAGTATGATATTTTAGGTTTAAGAAGGACTTGTTCTTTATAGAGACTGATGTGAGCTTTCTTTCTTAAGAAATTAGAATTCTATTTGCACTAGGAATCGAGTTCAGTCGCGACGCCCATGGACATGTGTCGCGACACGTGATGCTTCTGCGCTGCGTCACGACGCATCTCAAAATTGACATTATGTCTCAAAAATACACTATAGTGCGTCACGACGCGCATATTGGGTTATAGAAGATGACACATTTTCGCTTTGATTTTGCTAATTTTTTGCTCGATAATTTCGATTTGGTCTTATTATGATTCGGACCTATAAATATACTCAAAACATATCAAAATACTCATAAAGCTCAATGTAATCCATAAAATATAAGATATAATGGTGGCAAATATAGATATATCTATCGGGGTTGCTTTCTTCTACATGTGCTGGGGAAATGATATAGGTGGATAATCGATAGATATTTCTTTCTTAATGTTTTCTTCATCTACCCACCCTTCTTTCGGGAGGCTGAGGTACCCCTAATGTCTTTGTCAATAACATTCCCGCTTTTCAGTGTGATAACCTTCCAAGTACGCTGTTTAGCCTTGCAAGTTTGATTGTTTAGCTTCTTGGGTTAAATTATCCCACTTGAGCCTCTTTGTTTTAAATGAAGCCAGTTGACTCTATATGATGGCTTCTAGCCTAGCTATGTTTCTTACAATTTTCTTATTTTGGTTGGCCATTTGTATCAGCATATCATCTACATATGGCTTGCTCTCCTGAATAGGCTTTTGATTCTGCTCCTAAAATCCTGGATGAGGATTTTGCCTTACCCGTGATCTACTTTTTGGTTGTTTTCCATGCAAAATTGGGGCGGTCCTTCCATCCAAGGTTATAGTTATTAGAGTAGGGCTTGTGGCATTTTCTGTTGTAATTATTCACATAGTTTTAGACTCACCATATTGGACAGGCTGGTCTGCGAGATGTTTTCCCCCACACATTGCACATGTAGCTCTTGTGCTTTTTATGGCCTACATGCTAAAGATTCCATGGCACTTGTACTAGGCTCTCAATATATGCATTCACCATTGTATTAGGCTCATACTCATGTACTCATGCTGCTCTTTGGAGATGTTTCTTTCTGTTGGCCATAAGGAGTTATTATTGGTCATATTTCTAGCAGTTCCCAAACTTCATTACCTCTTTTTCCATTAGATCTCCCCAACTGCTGCATCTACGGTGGTTTTAAGCATCACAGTGAGCTCATTGTAGAAATTATGGACCTGCATCCATTTAGCTATCTCATAGTGGGGCACTTCCGAAACAAGTCCTTATATCTTTCTTATGCCTCGTATAGGGATTCTGAGTTATACTGCGTGAATGATGTGATTTATTCTTAAATTTTATTATCCTGGCTGGAGGAAGTATTTGGGCAAGAATTTTATGGCAAGATCTGCCCAAGTTATGATTGATCTCGCTTGTTGTTGTAGTGAGTGGGCCATCCTTTGCCTATCATTAGAGAGTGGAGGAATACTTGAAGACGAACTGCGTGTTATTACACCCCTATTGTAATTGAAGTGTTGCAATTCCAAGAAAATACTTATGTTAGCATTGAGATATCATTCGGTATACTCCATAACTAGAGTGAATATGGATTACCTGGAGACTGTGGGATGTCATGCACCAGAGAGCTAAGTTAGTAATCTTAAATAGTCCATAGAGAGCAAACAAACCGGGTACTTTGTTTGTGGTTTATCTATAGCTGCGGTCCATTCTATATTTGGATGACGATCTTAATCCGGATCGTCCATGTAGAGACATGAGAATGGAGGCACCTTATATGATGTGATCATATAGGACTGGGCCTAGATAGAAATGACATTCTTATAATATCCGTTAAACAAAGAAAGTCATTTCGATCTACTTGATGGTCATATATGGATTGATCTTAATCCTGAGTATACTACGAACTCCTGCATAACGGGTTGTGTCCTTTGATTTACAAAGGTGAGGTTGGTGTTGCAATCCCAACCAATAACTACGTACTTTGGGGGCATAGTCTGTTATGTAGCTGGGAACGTTTTACATAGACATGGAATTCACTCCTTCTTGCGAGAAGTAGATGAATATCTCTCTTAAGGGTTGATTCGGTACTTGAACGATTAGAGCGCTCAAGTCTTTCTATTACGAATAGAAAGATTAATATTCATAACAGTTATGAATGAATCGTTCATTAGAGAATCAATGGTACTTAAGGTAAAAATAATTAGAAGGGTATAACGGACATTATGACCCGGCTCTAATTACGAGATATTCGTGAAGGATCAATTCGTATGCAATGACTATATCGGTGGACACCGACTTTGTTCGGCTTATATTTCATCTACGGCGACGAGAGTGCAACTTCGGGTTTTTAGTGGAATAACCCGGAGTTAATAATTCGTAATATTTAATTAAGAGCTTAATTAATATTTCGAGATTATTGGAGCTCAGAACCGTAGGTCCACTTGGTCCCCGTGCTAGCTCGATTTACTATAGCGGAGCTAATATAATTGGATGGTCCAATTATATACTCACAAAAGGAATAAATATTATTAATATGATTAATAATAATTATATCACACATGAGACTTTATATTAAAAGTTAATATAAAGTATTAATAATTATATATGATAATTATTAAATTAGAACATTAAATTATATATGATATAATTTAATAAGGCTAAGGATTATTACCAAGGTAGGATTCCTTATTGGATAAGGAATAGGATTTGTTTGTTTTGGAAACAAAATCAAATCCTAATTGTCCCCTACCTTGGCCGAATTTTTGGAGTCATATTAGGGATAGGATTTGTTTGTTTTGGAAACAAAATCAAATCCAAATTAAATCCCCCTTGGCCGAAAATTTGGAGTCCTAAAGGGAGTAGGATTTGTTTATTTTGGAAGCAAAATAAAACAAGGATTCCTAATCCCCCCTTGGCCGAATTTAAGAGCAATGGGAGACTAGTGGTTGATTTTTTTAATGAAACGAATTAACCATAAGTATAAAAGAAAAATTATGATTTAATTTTTCTGATCCAAGAAATCAAAAAACCCTAGCCTCCATCTCCTTCTCCAAGCTCTCAAGAGTTGAGAATTCTTTTGGTGTGTGTGATTATTCTCTAAACCGTTTAGAGATTAATTTGTGAGTGTAGCCCACACTACCCTCCGTTAGTGTCGAGACATAGTTCGGAAGACCTCGTGACGTTGAAAAACATCCCCAAATACTTAACACAAGTCACGGCAACCAGCCCCTGGAATCCCTGCAATTTGCGCAGATACAAGTTCTCAGGGAGCTCCGTTTTGTTTGTTTTCATTCGGGATTTTGGGAAACACTTTAGGATAATTTTAGGGCTGTGTTAGGATTGATTTTTGGAGAAAAATCAGATCTGAAATTGAGCAGTGAGTGGCGCAAATCAGACCTGAAACTGGGTGCAGTTCGCGCCCATAACGTGTCCAAAACAGTCCGTTATTTCACTGCAGTTCAAGGGCTGTTCGGGGACTGTTTCGGGGCTATTCCGGAGCTGAGATTTTGTCCAAAACATCAGTGAATCCACTGGTGTGGTTCGGCCAAGCAAAGGGAGAAGAGCAGAAAAAATTTTCAAGTTCGATCCGTGAGCCTAATCGCTTCCGCTGCGCGAGGGAAAGCGTTTCCTACAATTGGCATCAAGAGCGAGGTTGAAAAGTGCTCTTAACCCTTCACTTTTTCATTTAAAGTTTCTGTTTTAATATGTTTATATGAGTTATAAATATGATATGCATGTTTAGATGAGTGGGCACATTGTGATATTCATGTGATGAATGGATTTTGCATTGGTCGTAAATTTTTCTGGCTCTTATTTTTGTAGTTGGTTTTGGTTTTGGGATGTAAGGCCATAAGGCCATTGTTTATATTTGTTGTAATTTTAATTTCAATGTAAAGTTTCAATTCTTTGTAATTTGGAGCACCGAAGTCGCAAAGAGAGCCAACACCACTTTGGAGCGGGATTTGAAGGCCAAGGATTGCCTTGGTGAATCTTTTGTACTAATTAGATTAGTATAGAAAAAATAAGAGCCCGGTCAATGCAAAATAATATTTATTATGTTATATGTATGTTTATTTCGAATTGTTTGAATAACATGTCATATAGCCTAGGGTGCCCACTCGTGCATTTTACTTGCCATAACATGTCATAGATGCATTATCATTATAGACATAAAATTATGATTTTATGTAATTTAAAATGTTTAAGTTAGAAAATGATATGCATTGAAATCATTAATTAGATTAATGGGAATAAGTGTCTAAAACTTGAATTCTAATATATTGGACTTAATTGGTGCATAATAAATTCCATTGGTATATAGGATGGAAACCCGGATATAAATTCCATAGCCGATTCCGTATGGACGGAAATGTGGTCTGCACTCGGGATACAATTCCACGTACCATTGAATTTTATAACGCACTAAGATTTATTAAAATGTTTAATTAAAATTTTGACCATTTAGAATTCCATGTTTTTAGACTTTTAAGTGCCTAGTATTTTAAGGGTTAAAATATTGTAGCTCACTTATACCACTCTAATTAAATTAGTTTAATAGAGTAAAACTGTTAGTAAGAGACTAATAGGATATTAGTGACACAATTTTAATAGTTAAAATTGATTAGCTCACTTATGACGAACTAGTGTAAATAAATTATGCTTTAGCCGCCATAAGTTTATCCACACTAGTTAGGATAAAATATTAGATATTTTAGATAGAAACCTTAAGTTTAAAATAGTGAGTGGGAGGGGATATACGACAGTACATCCCGCGATCTCCGTTGTTAGTCCAAAAACGTGAGATTCAAAAGGCGCCTCGAGACGGCTTTGTTTTCGTCCCCCTACGGATGGTGTCCATTTTGGGTCAATATCAAGTTTGGGTTCCGAAAGGATAGGATCCTAGATGTATCTTGTGAACTGACCTACCCTACGGCGGCACTTCACTGTTAAGTCAAAGAATCCCGAAACGGCGGGTTACACTCACAAAGGAGTTATTAACTGTTAATGAAACTCCTTGATAAAAAAAAACGGTAGTTGTTTAATATAGGAATAAGAGTTATTCCCGCATATATTAAAACAGCTGAGATTGTCTCAATCTATCATGCGAGTACTTGACCTACCCTACGGCGGCACTTACTTGTGGGATGATAGATCTCCGTGGCATAGTAATTCTTTTAGGTTTCTTATTCATTATTCATGGTTCATGCATCATGTTTAATTTTATGCCAAAATTCTTTGATGATTTTAATATGCGATGAATGAATGTTAAATGCATGTTTATTTTATTTCCAGCCATGGTTTCTCCAATTATTTCCATTCTCTCAAATGATAAGTTGACAGAGAAAATTATGTAAAATGGAAAAGTAACATGAACGCTATCCTGGTCTGTGAAGACCTAAAGTTTGTCCTGACGGAGGAACGTCCTCCTGAGCCGGCCAGAAATGCCGGCCAAGCTGTGCGCGATACCTATCAGAAATGGGTCGCAGCAAATGAGAAAGCCCGCTGCTACTTGCTAGCAGGGATGTCTGAGGTTCTTGCTGCAAAGCATGAACCTATGGCTCTAGCATCACAGATGATGGAGTCATTGCAGGGCATGTTTGGGCAACCTTCGGAGCGTCAACGCCATGAGGCCATGGTCTCAGCGATGACTGCTAGGATGAAGGATGGGACATCAGTCCGAGAGCATGTCTTAAGGATGATGACTTATCTCAATACTGCTGAAACCCATGGAGCTCGTATTGACGAGCGTAGCCAGGTGACCATGATCATGGAAACTCTTCCGAAGAGTTTCTTGCAGTTTAAGAGCAACTATGTTATGAACAAGTTGACTTTTACTTTGACCCAACTGCTAAATGAGCTCACCCATTACGAGTCCATGCTGGTGGATCCTCGTAAATCCAGTGCAGAGGCAAATGTTGCCGAATCTTCTAAATCTGCAAAGAAGAAGAAGAAAGGCACTGGAAAGGCTAAAGGTAAAGCCATGAAAAAGAAGAACAAGAAAGGCTCCAAGGATTCCAAGCCCAAAGGAAAATGTTTCCATTGCGACAAGAATGGGCATTGGAAAAGGAACTGTCCTAAATACCTTGCTGAGCTAAAGGAGAAAAAGGAAACAGGTAAATATGATTTACTCGTTATTGAATCTCTATTGGTGGAGGATGACAAATCCGCTTGGATTATTGATTCCGGGGCCACTAACCATGTTTGTTCTTCTTTACAGCTACTTGATTCATGGAGGGACCTTGCTGAAGGTGACTACACCATGAGAGTCGGGACAGGGGATGCCGTTTCAGCAAGAGCAGTGGGAGTTTCTAGTTTAAGTTTTATTAATAATAGTTATTTAAATTTGAACGATGTGTTATTCATTCCTGGTTTCCGCAGGAATCTGATTTCTGTTTCTAGACTTATGGATGATGGTTATTCTATTTCTTTTAATAGCAATTTGGTTATTATTGGTAGAAATGGATTGACTATATGCACAGGAAACTCAGAAAATAACTTGTATGTGTTAAGACCGTTAACGCATAAGTCACTGCTCAACACTGAAATGTTTAAGGTTGAAAAACCAAAAACGAAACGGCAAAAGATTTCTCACGATGACACATATCTATGGCATCTTAGACTTGGTCACATCAACCTTGACCGAATAAATAGATTGATAAAGGACGGAGCCTTAAACCAGTTAAAGCTCGGGACTTTACCAGTTTGTGAGTCCTGTCTAGAAGGAAAAATGACCAAGAGACCTTTTTCTGGAAAAGGTATAAGAGCCAATCAACCACTAAAGCTAATACATTCGGACGTTTGCGGACCGATGAATGTAAAAGCCCGAGGTGGTTATGAATACTTCGTCACATTCATTGACGACTATTCAAGATATGGGTATGTCTACCTAATGCATCACAAATCAGATACCTTTGAAAAGTTCAAAGAGTATCGTGCTGAGGTTGAGAACCAATTAGGTAAGACAATCAAAACTCTACGATCGGATCGTGGAGGAGAATACCTCGACAGAGACTTCGAGGAATTCTTAGTTGAGCACGGGATAATATCCCAGCTCACAGCACCTGGAACACCACAACAAAATGGTGTTGCAGAAAGGAGAAATCGAACCCTACTAGACATGATGAGATCTATGTTTAGTTATAGCTCACTACCTAGTTCATTCTGGGGATATGCACTGCAAACCGCAATGTATATCCTTAATGTAGTTCCATCTAAGTCTGTTCCTAAGACTCCCTTAGAGTTGTGGAATGGTCATAAAGCTAGTTTACGACATTTCCGCATATGGGGGTGTCCAGCACATGTGCTGAAGAATAAGACTACAAAGTTGGAACCACGTTCTCAGGTGTGCCTATTTGTAGGCTACCCGAAGGAAACTAGGGGAGGATTCTACAGTCCCGATGATAACAAAGTATTTGTATCGACAAATGCTACGTTTCTAGAGGAGGACTACATGAGGGAGTTCAAACCTCGTAGTAAAATGTTACTCGAGGAGTTACTTACTGGTTCGACCAGCGCGCCATCGTCAACAAAAGTTGACAAATACATAGCACCTTCGACATCTGATAGTCAGATACTTCCAAGTCAGAATGATCTACCACCCAGACGTAGTGGGAGGGTTGTACGACAACCTGATCGCTACTTAGGGGTTGGAGAGGCACAAGTTGTCGCCTCCAGCGATGGTGTAGATGATCCATTGACCTACAGTAGTGCAATGGATGATCCTGACAAAGAAGAATGGCTCAAAGCCATGAACCTGGAGATGGAGTCGATGTACTCCAACTCAGTCTGGGAACTTGTAGACCAACCTGATGGAGTGAAGCCCATAGGTTGCAAGTGGATCTACAAGAGGAAGAGGGGATCAGATGGGAAGGTACAGACCTTCAAAGCTAGACTAGTGGCCAAGGGTTATACCCAGAAAGAGGGAGTTGACTATGAGGAAACTTTCTCGCCAGTAGCTATGCTAAAATCCATCCGCACTCTTCTATCCATAGCCGCATATTATGACTATGAAATCTGGCAAATGGACGTCAAGACTGCATTCTTGAATGGCAATCTTGATGAAAGTATCTATATGATACAACCAGAAGGGTTCACCGCCCAAGGTCAAGAGCAAAAAGTTTGCAAACTGCAAAGGTCCATTTATGGACTCAAGCAGGCATCTCGATCTTGGAATATAAGATTTGATACAACGATCAAGTCTTATAATTTTGAGCAAAATGTTGATGAGCCTTGTGTATACAAGCGCGTCATTGACGGGAAGGTGGTTTTTCTTGTCTTATACGTTGATGACATCTTACTTTTGGGAATGATGTAAGAATATTATCAGACGTAAAAACCTGGCTAGCTGAGCAATTCCAAATGAAAGATTTGGGAAATGCAAGTTATGTTCTTGGGATCCAGATACTTCGAGATCGCAAGAAACGACTATTAGCTATGTCTCAGGCATCCTACATCGACAAGATTCTTGTGCGATTCGGGATGCAGAATTCCAAGAAAGGCAATCTGCCTTATCGGCATGGAATTCATTTGTCGAAGGAACAGTCTCCTAAGACACCTCAAGTCGTTGAGGAAATGAGACATATCCCATACGCCTCAGCAGTTGGTAGTCTCATGTATGCCATGTTATGCACGAGACCGGACATCTGTTTTGCAGTGGGAGTAGTCAGTAGGTTTCAGTCAAATCCGGGATTGGATCACTGGGTGGCTGTGAAACACATTCTCAAATATCTAAAGAGAACGAGAGATTATATGCTAGTATATTCTGGAGAGGATATGATCCTAAGAGGATATACAGATTCTGATTTTCAGACAGATGTCGATTCCAGGAAATCAACATCTGGATCAGTGTTCACCCTAGGTGGTGGGGCTATTGTTTGGCGGAGTATAAAGCAATCTTGCATTGCCGACTCCACCATGGAGGCTGAATATGTAGCGGCTTGTGAAGCAGCTAAAGAAGCAGTCTGGCTCCGTAAATTCTTGGGAGATCTGGAAGTTGTTCCAGATATGGATAAACCACTCACCCTCTATTGCGATAATAGTGGAGAGTGGCAAACTCCAAAGAACCAAGAAGCCATAAGAGGGGAAAGCATATAGAGAGGAAATATCATCTCATCAGGGAGATAGTGCAGAGAGGCGACGTTACCGTCACAAAGATTGCATCCGCAGAGAACCTTGCTGATCCGTTTACAAAGACCTTGCCGGCTAAAGTGTTTGATGGTCACCTAGATGGTCTAGGTTTGCGAGACATGTCCCATTTGCTCTAGTGCAAGTGGGAGATTGTTGGGATGTATGCCCTAGAGCTACATGTGATGTAAACGGCTTCATGTGTTTAGAAATAAAAGGATGCATTATTCATTTATCTAATTGTTTGTTCAATATCGCATATTATATATCTTCATAAATACCGTAGATTACTTATGTACCTTCAGACTTGGTGTATGAACGTCATGCACCAGAGGATTTAAGACTGAAGTTAGTAATCTTAAATAGTCCATAGAGAGCAAACAAACCGGGTACTTTGTTTGTGGTTTATCTATAGCTGCGGTCCATTCTATATTTGGATGACGATCTTAATCCGGATCGTCCATGTAGAGACATGAGAATGGAGGCACCTTATATGATGTGATCATATAGGACTGGGCCTAGATAGAAATGACATTCTTATAATATCCGTTAAACAAAGAAAGTCATTTCGATCTACTTGATGGTCATATATGGATTGATCTTAATCCTGAGTATACTACGAACTCCTGCATAACGGGTTGTGTCCTTTGATTTACAAAGGTGAGGTGGTGTGTAGCAATCCCCACCAATAACTACGTACTTTGGGGGCATAGTCTGTTATGTAGCTGGGAACGTTTTACATAGACATGGAATTCACTCCTTTGCGAGAAGTAGATGAATATCTCTCTTAGGGTTGATTCGGTACTTGAACGATTGAGCGCTCAAGTCTTTCTATTACGAATAGAAAGATTAATATTCATAACAGTTATGAATAAATCGTTCATTAGAGAATCAATGGTACTTAAGGTAAAAATAATTAGAAGGGTATAACGGACATTATGACCCGGCTCTAATTACGAGATATTCGTGAAGGATCAATTCGTATGCAATGACTATATCGGTGGACACCGACTTTGTTCGGCCTTATATTTCATCTACGGCGACGAGAGTGCAACTTCGGGTTTTTAGTGGAATAACCCGGAGTTAATAATTCGTAATATTTAATTAAGAGCTTAATTAATATTTCGAGATTATTGGAGCTCAGAACCGTAGGTCCACTTGGTCCCCGTGCTAGCTCGATTATTTACTATAGCGGAGCTAATATAATTGGATGGTCCAATTATATACTCACAAAAGGAATAAATATTATTAATATGATTAATAATAATTATATCACACATGAGACTTTATATTAAAAGTTAATATAAAGTATTAATAATTATATATGATAATTATTAAATTAGAACATTAAATTATATATGATATAATTTAATAAGGCTAAGGATATTACCAAGGTATGATTCCTTATTGGATAAGGAATATGATTTGTTTGTTTTGGAAACAAAATCAAATCATAATTGTCCCATACATTGGCCGAATTTTTGGAGTCATATTAGGGATAGGATTGTTTGTTTTGGAAACAAAATCAAATCCAAATTAAATCCCCCTTGGCCGAAAATTTGGAGTCCTAAAGGAGTAGGATTTGTTTATTTTGGAAGCAAAATAAAACAAGGATTCCTAATCCCCCCCTTGGCCGAATTTCAAGAACAATGGGAGACTAGTGGTTGATTTGTTTAATGAAACGAATTAACCATAAGTATAAAAGAAAAATTATGATTTAATTTTTCTGATCCAAGAAATCAAAAAACCCTAGCCTCCATCTCCTTCTCCAAGCTCTCAAGAGTTGAGAATTCTTTTGGTGTGTGTGATTATTCTCTAAACCGTTTAGAGATTAATTTGTGAGTGTAGCCCACACTAACCCTCCGTTAGTGTCGAGACATAGTTCGGAAGACCTCGTGACGTTGAAAAACATCCCCAAATACTTAACACAAGTCACGGCAACCAGCCCCTGGAATCCCTGCAATTTGCGCAGATACAAGTTTCAGGGAGCTCCGTTTTGTTTGTTTTCATTCGGGATTTTGGGAAACACTTTAGGATAATTTTAGGGCTGTGTTAGGATTGATTTTTTGAAGAAAAATCAGATCTGAAATTGAGCAGTGAGTGGCGCAAATCAGACCTGAAACTGGGTGCAGTTCGCGCCCATAACGTGTCCAAAACAGTCGGTTATTTCACTGCAGTTCAAGGGCTGTTCGGGGACTGTTTCGGGGCTATTCCGGAGCTGAGATTTTGTCCAAAACATCAATGAATCCACTGGTGTGGTTCGGCCAAGCAAAGGGAAGAGCAGAAAAAATTTTCATGTTCGATCCGTGAGCCTAATCTCTTCCGCTGCGCTTGGGAAAGCGTTTCCTACAGATACAAGTCTTGATGTCACAAGTGTTTTCTTGAAGGGACGGTGGGACGATACGTGATATGAGTCTATCAACCATCGGCATCATCCTATCCCAGATGAGAATTGGTGGTGCCATGGTTAATAGTTCAGGTTGTTGATCGTTCATGATGAGTTGGGGGTATGGGTTCTATCGTTTATCCTGAAAATAAAAGAAAAACAAAAAAGAGATAAAGACGAAAATAGTTTGTGTCTAGCTAAGAAAATAGAATATTTTATCCTAATACTAATAACGAAAAATAGAATAGGTACCCGGTAACGGCGTCAAGAACTTGATCTTGATTGTACATGTTACGAAAGTACATGTATCGCTCAAGTAGTATATAAGATATTGAACCCACATGAACTTACAATTTATCCTATTAATTACTAGATCTGGACCTACTTTACTTGAACTAAACAATTGATTTAATGGAGTTACTTGTTTAACTAATTAGAAAGCTAAAAAGACAAAAAATAAAGTACTTTGGAAAATCGTATGCGAGAGAGAACCTAGTGTTGCAACTTCACCTAAGCACGCAAACAATGAATTATAACAATTTTCATTGAGATGAGTAATTATTATGGATTGTGAACCTAGAACACGAAGTATTAATCGTGATTTTATAAATCTAGCACGCAAGCACACATACCGCTCAAGTAATATAATGATAAAAACTACTCAAAACAGAGTAGGGGTATCGGTATGCCGGTGTAGGAGGACTGGTATGCCGATATCAGTGCCAAAATACAGGATTTGAAGATTTAAAAATAATTTACACATGACCTTAATGTATCTAGATGAATGTGAATGTGTCTTATGAGCTTAGAAACTTATATTGTCAACTCACTTACAAAGAGAGCCCTAAGTTAAGACCACATAAAATTTTCTTCAATAAGCATTTGAGTCATCACCTTCATTTCTCTTCATCACCAATTGCTTCAACATCTTTTTGTAAGCTCGTAAATGCGAGTCGAAGTCTCTTCCGCATTGCATCATCAATATCCGTGAGTGATATGGCACTAACAGATTGATTGTGCTGGTAATGACTGGAGCTATGCTATAGCTCGATCTCTTAAGGAATATGGGAAAACTCATAAGAGGACTACTTCTTTTGCCTCTTCATTGAAATTGAACGTGCTGCAGATTTCTAGAAAATTACGTACATGAGCGTTGGGATCATCATTTTAGCCACCCCAAAACTATATTGATTGCTATATCATTTGGATACATGTATTGATGTCGCATGTATTTTCCAGAAGGGGTGGTGGGACGATACAAGATATGAGTCCATCAATGATCGGTTTCATCATATCCCAAATTAGGATTCGTGCTGCTACTTCCAATTAGGGGTGTGCAAATTTTCGAGTCAACCCACGACCCGCGCGGGTTTATTTTTTGAGTAAAAAAATTAATTATTTTTCGGATTAAATCCGGCCCGACCCAAAATTTACGGTTTGGGTCACGGGTTTGATATTAAAACCCGACCTGACCCTACACTATAATATATTTATTACTTTTCTAAAAAAATTATTTTTTAAAACAAATTTACGATTATTTCATTTATTTATTACTTTTGTTGTCTTGAAACTTTATATATATGATAATTTTCGGGATATAAAATAACTAATATTTATATTTAAAAATTATTAATTCATTAAAAAAAATTATTTTTTTGGTCGACCTGACACGAACGGGTTTCACCTCTCAAATTTCGGGGTTCGGGTTTCCCGACCCAGGTGTTTTGACCTTATCGGTTCTCAAAAAATTCAAAAAAGCCGACCCGACCCGTGAAAACCCCTACTTCCAATGGTTCAGGCTGTTGGTCATTCATAATGCCTGAAAATCAAATAAAAATAAAAGAAAGATAAAAAAGAAAAAGATAGGGGTGTCCAGCTAAGCAAGTAAAGTTGTCTTATTTTTAGTACAGAAAATTAAATTAAGATCCCCAGCAACGATACCAAAAACTTGATCTCGATTTTTGTAGGAATCGCTTTCCTAGCACAGCGGAAATGCCTTAGGCACCTGTAATCGGCCTTGAAATGTTTTTCTGCCATTCCCTTTTTTGGTCGAATATGACCAACATCTTTACTAATATTTTCCTTCTATTTTACCAAAATTTCAGCCCCGGAAAAGTACCTAAACAGCCTCTAAACAGTGGCTTAAAAATGAACTATTTTGGAACAGAATATGCACCCAACACACTCCCGAAACAACCCATGATTTGCGTCTACTCCAGCAATATTTCAGGTCTAATGTTTTTTAATCAAAAACAGTCCCACAACAGTCTTAAATCACCCCTTAATATTTCTCAATTTTTTCTAGACAAAAAACAAAATAAACCGAGCCCCGTTACACCAAGATACATGCGTCAATGAGCAGGAAAAACTGTTCACTGCCTTGTGGTAGAGGAAAAGAAGGTGATGAGAATTTTGGTTCGATTCAGAATGGTCTTTCGTACTATATCTCGAAACTAGAAGAAACTTGTATGAGTTAGACTCACAAACTAATCTCTAAACTCTTTATAGATCAAATTGTCACACAAGAATTTTAGACTTTGTTTTGTTCTTGTTCTTTTCTTTCAACTCTTGAGAGAAAAGAATGAACACGGGTAGATAGGGTTTGGAATGACTTAACTTTGCAAAAAGAAAATCCAATTTTCTTTTTATACTTAGGGTTTTGATTTCCAAAATTAAATAAAAACCCTTCCCATTCCCTTCATGAAGATTTCGGCCAGCCTAGTCATTGAATAAAAATTTTGCAACATCAAATCTTTTATTTAATATCACCATCATGACAAAAGGATGTTATAAAAAGAAATATGTTATTACCTTTTAAAAAGTGCAACTTCCATTCCAACCAAAGGGTTTCCAAAACCCATTTTTGGAATAATAAATTAAACTAAATTTTTTATTAAATCATACCATATAATTTCTTAAAACAAATTATAATAAACAATTATCATATAATCATTTATTACAAAAATCATATATTAAAATTAATATATAGTTTCAAGTGTGACAAAGATTAATATTAATCATATTAATAACACACACACACACACACAAAGATATATATATATATATATATATATTTGAGTATATAATTGGACTATCCAATTATATTAAATATGCTAAAGTATGTGGAGCTAGCACGAGGACCAATTGGACTACGGTTTCGAGCTCCAATAATCGTGGAATATGAATTAAACTCTTAATTAAATATTCTGAATTATTAACTTCGGGTTATTCCACTAAAAACACGAAGCTGCAGTCTTGTTGCTTCAGAGAGATAATATAAGTCGAACTACGTCGGTCCATCGATATAGTCATTACATACGGATTGGCCATTCACGATATCTCATAATTAGAGCCGTGTCATAATGTTCGTTATACCACTCTAATTATTTTTACCTAAGTACCGTTGATTCTCTAATAAATGATTTATTCATAACCATTATGAATGTTAATATTTCTATTCGTAATAAAAAGAATTGAGCTCTCTAATACTCTTTTACTTCTCGCAAGAATGAGTGAACTCTATATCTATGTAAAACGTCTTCAGCTACACACCAAACCATGTCCCCAAAGTACGTAGCTATTATCGGAATTGCTACTGTTGGACAATTATGACCCATAGCATCACTATTTGTACAAAAACACTAAAAAAAACATGGTGTTTTTGTACAAATTAACTATGTGACAAAGGAAATTACTATTTTATCATTGGTATTATGACTATGTGTCTATATGATAAAAGTCCATATGGTTAAACTAGATTAATAAGATATGAGATAGTATTAATCCACGAACGGTTTAATCTTTAAATATCCCTAGTCGTAGTATTATCGAGACTGGACATCGATAATGTAGAGTATACTAGTATTACACTTGTGCGCGTTATGGAAGCTTACCGACATAGTTCTCATATATTTAAGTATTGGATACTTATGCAAGTGTGATAAGAGGTTCTGTTAGCCGTTGGACCGGAAACAGCTTCGCTCTGGATAGACCCCTCGGAATCCCATTGGTATTATGACTATGTGACTATTGGAATCCGAATCAGGGTAGGTGTATGTGATCTTTAACCTGAGACTTGCATTGCTAATACTTGCGACAATCAGTTTACTTTGGTATTGGTCGTCCGGAGCTTTAACAGGTTCTGTGTATGCCTCTGCTGGGTTTACTGAGAATCATAGTGTGTTGAGTGTGATGTCAAGATGAGAGTATCACTTTAGTCATATGGCGATGATGGTCACACAGGATACGATACTAGTACTCTTAAATACTGCAACTATCGGGATAGTATGACTAGGTCATGATTATCCGATTACAGAGACTAGTTACGTGGGATCCGATTTATGCTTCGTACGGGGCAGACACAGAGCTAGCCCTAGGCCTAGCATGTGACATCCGATACTGGATCGTATTACGTAATACTTTGTATACTACGCCTGATACAAATTATATATTCCTCGTTGAATATTTCTGGAGAATTGGGTAGGCACGCTACTTTGCTAGAAGCCAACCATTTCTTGTAAATCGGTGAGAATATGGTACGAGGTACGCACGTGTTCGGATAGTTCGATGACCGTATTTACTACCAACATATCCATGAATATCTTGGGTCGCTTCCTAAAGATTCACTAATGACATTTAACTCGAACAGAATTAATATGAGATTAATTATGAGAGAGAAAATTAATCTAGGATTAATTGCGGTAAGAATTAATCTAGGATTAAATTCGTCTAGAAGAGAGAACGTGATTAATTTAGAATTAATCGATTAAATAATATATCAGATATATTAATTGAAATTGGATTTCAATGGGAAATTAAAATTGGATTTTAATTCGGACGAACGAATTAATTTAGAATTAATTCGTAAACCACTATCGTAATAATTTTGATAGGCATTATTATTTAATTAAATTGGATTTAATTATGTCACGACGGAAAATTCGTTTAATTGATTAAAGAAACCGGGCCTAAAGTCGTGTTATGTGAGCCAACTTAAATTTGGAATTTAAAGTGGTATGACCCACTTTACTTACATCACTTGTCACTATTGGTGATGGAAGTAGTTGGCAATAGTAATTAGGTTATTTAAAACACACAACAACTAAAGTTTGACATACTATTCACTCTCATTCTTTCTTTCTCTATTTGGCCGAAACTCTTTCCCTTTGGAAGGAAGATTTTGTTTCAAAATTTATCAAAAGCTAGCACTTTGGGAGTCAATTAAAGGTGATAATGAAACTCACCCAAGGGTTTAGAACTCAACACCTAGCTTGGAGCTTCTACATCCAAAGAAAATTTTGAATTTTCCAACCGATCAATGAAAGTATTCCGCAACTTATCTTGATTTATTCACACACAAATCATTGTTTAGAGATTTTGTGGCATGTGTAGGTGTTAGTGTTCCTAGAACATGCCAAGATCTCTAAGTTGTGATTTGTGTGTGAAAAAATCAAAAGGGAGTTGTGAAATACTAACATTGATCGGATTGAGTTCAAAACTTTTTCCTTCTTTGTTGGATGTGTTGGAAGATTTGGAGCTTGAGATTGAATTCCAAACTCTCGGGTGAGTATCCCTATCACCTTCACTTAACTCCTTTAAGTGCTAGCTAGAACAAAATAAGCTCAAAATTGCCCTCCAAGAGAAGCAATATTTGGCTTGGGAGATAGGGATCCAATCGGCCTTGATGAGGCAAGGCCATTCGGCCTAGTTCAAGGCCATTTAGCCAAGAACCATGGCCATTCGGCCAAGGAGCATGGCCATTCGGCCAAGAAGTGATCTGATCGTCCAAGATCAATGGCCATTCGGCCAAGATACTTCAAGGCCATTCGGCCAAGGTAGAGAAAAGAGAGAGATAAGAGTTTTTGTATCTTGTTTCTAAAACAAAAAATTACCAATTACACTTTTCCAAAAGGTGTATATGCTTTTTCCAAAAGCAAAGGCAAAGTGTTGGAGGGAAAATGACATTTAATGCCTCGAACCACTTCCATCACTCAAGTTGACACTTGATACACATGTGATGTAAGTTGGTGGGACATACTTTAATTCAAAATTCAAGTGCCTTTCTCAACACACTTCGGGCTCTGGTTCGTTTAATCCGATTAAACGAATTTTCCATCGCGACATAATTAAATCCAATTTAAATAAATAATAATGCCTAGCAAAATTATTACGGAAATCGCTCGCGAATTAATTCCAAATTAATTCGTTCGCTTGAACTAAAATCCAACTTTAATTCCGCATTGAAATCTAATTTCAATTAATATATCTAATATTTAATTTTAGCCCAATTAAATAAATTAAACAGTAAAATCTAATTTAACTATTAAATTTACTTTACAGATTAATTCCAAATTAATCGATTTCTCTCTCTTTGACGAATTTATTCCCAAATAAATTTTCAACGTAATTCTTTCTCTTTTAATTAATCCCAGATTAATTCATTGCTGTAATTAATCCCAGATTAATTTTCTCTCTCATAATTAATCCCAGATTAATTTTGTTCGAGTCAAACATCATCGGTGAATCTTTGGGATGCGACCCAAGATATCCCTGGATATTTTGGCAGTAAATACGGTTATCGGACTATCCGAATACATGCGTACCCAGTACCACGTCCTTACCGATTTACAAGACATGGTTGGCTTCTAGCAAAGCACCGTGCCTACCAAATTCTCCAGAAACATTATGTAAATGAATATGTAATCTTTGTCAGGCGTAATATATGTAGTTTTGCGTATTACGATCCAGTATCAGATGTCACATGTTAGGCCTGAGGCTGGAATTGTGTCTGCCCCGTACGAAGCACATATCGGATCTCTGGTAACTAGTCTATATAATCGGATAATCATGACCTTGTTATATTATCCCGATAGCTGCAGCATATAAGAGTACTAGTTCTGTATCCTACGTGATAATAATCTCCATATGACAGAAGTGATACTTCCATCTTGACTTCACACCCAATACACTATGATTCTCAGTATACCCAGAAGAGGTGTACACAGAACCTGTTAAAGCCATGGACGACCAAAACCAAAGTATACTGATTGTCGCAAGTATTAGTGATGCAAGTCTCAAGTTAAGAGCAAATACACCTACCCTGATTCGGACTCCCATAGACACATAGTCATACTACCAATGAGATTCTGATGGGTCTATCCAGAGCGAAGCTGTTTCCGTACCATCGGTAAACACAACCTCCTATTACACTTGCATGAGTATCCAATACCCAAATATATGAGAACTATGCTGTTATGCTCCCATAACACGCACAAGTGTAATACTAGTTTATTCCGCATTATCGATGTCCGGTCTCGATAATACTACGACTAGGGATATTTAATGATTAAACCTTAGGTGAATTAATATTGTCTCTTATCTTATTAATCTGGTACTAATCATATGGACTTTTATCATTTATATATCCCGGTAATCCAATTACAAATGACAAAAGAGCAATTTCCTTTGTCACATAGTTAATTTGTACAACAACACCATGTTCTGTACAAATAGTGATGCTATGGGTCATAATTGTCCAACAATCTCCCACTTGGCCTATAGCCAATCACTCAAGTGTCCTACACCTGAACTATGTACGGGTCGCTCAAACTTCTGCTGAGAAACAGCTATCGTCAGCGGATTTGCAATGTTATCATCTGATACATTTTATTCGAACATCACATCGCCATGATGTATGATCTGACGAATCAGATGAAATAGTCGAAGTATGTACTTTGATCGTTGATGAGACCGCGGTTCTTTAGCCTGCGTTGTTGCCTAGCTCAACTGCTAACAGAACTACTTCTAATCCCATTAGAAATTTTGTAGATCCAAAATGCTTCTTTTGCTGCCTCAGCTGCAACAATATTCCGCTTTTGTTATTTATTCTGTAACAATATCTTGCTTGGAAGATTTACAGCTTACTGTTCCGTTATTCAAACTATATACATACCCTTATTACGACTTACTGTCATTTTTATCGATTTGGAAACTTAAAGCGGTGAACCCAGTCACCTCAAGTTCTCATTTCTCCATATTCTCAGAAAGTGTCATTGGTTCATCCAAGATACTCAAGGATGTTATTAACTTCAATCCAGTGACCATCACTTGGATTGGCCTTATAGCGTCTACATATGCACAAAGCATATGAGACATCAGATCACGTACATATCAAAATGTACGAATACTGAGAGAGTGTCAGCAGCTTCCTATATCTAACCCAGTAGATCTTTATTCCTAGAAAAAAGTCTGCTTCTCTCAGATATTCTATGGATAATTTTAATGAAAGCCAAGCTTTCACTGATAATATTATTGGAATGTTATTGCTAAGAAGCAATACATCATCAACTTATAGGACATTTATTGTCAGTGTGCTCCCACTAACCTTCTTATATACACAAGAATCATATTTGTTTTGAATTAAATCATATACCATTATGATTACATCAAAATGCTAATTCCAAGAATTCAATGCTTGCTTCAATCCATACTTGGATCGATTTAAATTGCAAACCTTGTTTGCATGTTTTGGTATGACAAAACTGTCAGGTTGTTGTATAAAACATTCTCCAAAATGTTTCCACTTATGGAAAGCGATTTTGATGTTCAAATGTGATATTTCATAAAAAACTATGCAGCATTAGTCAAGAATTATCCGAATGGATTTAATCATGGCAACTGGTGAAAAAGTTTCGTCGTAGTCGACACTATGTCGTTGACGATACCCTTTCTGTACAAACATAGCTATGTACATTTATATATTTCCATCCATGTATGTCTTCCTAGAAGAATCATATAGTACCAATAAGCACAATGCCTTCTGGTACATCAGCCAGTGTGCAAACTTGGTTGGTATACATGGAATCCATTTCGGACTTCATGACACTTTGCCATAAAAGGGAGTCTGATGAGTGGTATTTCTATCACTATTTCCCACTCATTTAACTTAATATTTTGTATAGTTTCTTGAGTTTTATGAACGTTTTGATGTATTTTGTGTTATTTTGCAGATAAATAAAGTTTCAGGACATTCTGGAGCTATTTTGGGGCAAAATGGACAAAATTGGACAAAAAGGGCAAAATCGTCATTTCAGCGTCGCGACGCTGAAGCCTTGCGCGTCGCGACGCCCAGCGTGCGCCGAATCTGCTAAAATGCGCCGGGTCCACAAAATCAGAATCTGAGAAAAGTTGACTTTGCTAACGTGCGCCGTGCCACGTGTCACCATCACAAAGGAGATGCTAAAATGCGCCGTGCCACGTGTCGAAATCCTATTGCTTGGACGGCCACCGCCCCACGTGTCATCCTACGTGTCACCACATCATCGTCCACATCAGCAGCCACGTCAGCAAGTCAACCAAGTCAACATGCCACGTCAGCATCAGCCAATCACAGCGTGACACGTGTCAACATCTCATTCGTCCGACGGCCGCCGCCCCACGTGTCGCCACGTCGCCTTCCACATCATCAAAGTGACGCAAGCAATGACGTCATGAACAGTTGACACGTCAGCGTGACGTAAGCAGTGACGTCATGAACAGTGCCACGTCATCGGATAAGATTCTGAGCCGACCAACCAGCACGTGACACGTGTCGTACTGTACCCAGCGTCGCGACGCTAGTGCAATTTGGGCGTCGCGACGCTGGAGGCTTATCCGAGCCTATAAATAGAACTCGAAATTTCATATTTCAGTACACCTTTCTCTCTCTTTTGTCAGTTCTAAATTGAGAGCTTCTCTCTCTAGAATATTTTAGTTTAAGTTTTGTAAATATTTTTAATTACTTTTTAATAGTAATAGTAATTTTACTTCTTACTTCTTACAATTTTTACTATTTACTATGTGTAGGTAACTTTTCACCGCTAAGGTAAAAAGGTAATTCTTTTACTATTGCTATTTAGATTATCTCCCTAAAATATAATATGTAAACTATTTATAACCGGACTTAATAAGGATACCGCCAGATTGGTCGGTTGGTTATTAAATAATTATTCCGCCTTTATGGCTGGTTTATTTTTGTTCCGCCTTTATGGCTGGTATATTTCTGTTCCGCCTTTATGGCTAGTTTAATAACAAATATTACCGCCTTTATGGCTGGTTGATAAAATTATCACAAGTATATATTATATTTTATGGGAGATTTCTAATTAGTATTTAGTAGAAGTTAATTCCTTTTTCCTTAGCATTTTATTTTATTTTTCTGCATTTACTTTTTAGTAATTTTTATCTTTGTTTTACTAGTCCTAACTATGTGTTGTAACTAAGTTAGTATTCTAGGGTGTGATGATTTCTAATATCACCGTATTTAAAAAGGGTTAGATTATAGTTTGGGTAATTAAAGAGTTATTTGTTGAGTCATAATCTTAATGCTTTTTATTAACCGATCACTAATAAAATTGATTAGGTAAACTTAAAATGAACTAGACATAGGGATTTTAAGTTTAAGACCTTAGTCTCAACAACCCACGATCTTCCTTAAGGATAGATAACCCTTTAATAGATTTCCTTACAGGATAGGAATATACCTGTCGGGCGGGGGTAGTCATAATTGGAACTCAATCTTAATGAATCTAGGTAATTTAATTGACATAGACATATGGTTCAATTGGATTATACTAGGTATTTGTAAATGATCATTCGGAAGAGGCTTTTACATAATTTAGTGTTCCAGATTAATAATTCAATAATTTACCCAACTATGATTTAACTACTTCATCTTTTAATTGATATTAGAAAGATTCACAACCCTAGATCTTTAAGTCTTTTTATTTTCCTTAGTATTTTCTTTTGTCTTTTTATTTATTTAGCAACTCTACAAATCAACATTTCAAGCAATCAATTCCCTTCTCCATAATTAGATATTTGTAAATAAATAGTTCAACAATTAATAACAACAGTAGGAATTAAGTCCTCGTGGGATCGATATTTTTATACTACTTGAACGATACGTGCGCTTGCGTTATACGTGTGTGTTTACGCCGGTCAAGTTTTTGGCGCCGTTGCCGGGGACTTATTTTTCTTGAGTTGTTAATTTTGAAACTATCAAATTTACTTATATCTAATTTTCTTTCTTTTATTTTGTAATTTTTATTTCTTTTGTTTTCAGGTGATTAAAAAATGGAACACTACTGGGAGATTGAAAGATTACAAGCTTTACAAGAAGATACACCCCACATCTGGGAGCAACAGTCCAGTTTTCTGAGGCCTGTTGTTCAGCCCAACGATTATCACTGGATGCCAGAATCAAGCAATACCACATTTGTTCAACAGAATGAAATGGGAGATGTGTAATTTGTGATGGTAACCACCAAGCGATCAATGTATTTACCTTTCAGAGTGGCAAAATTTTTGGAAACAACCAAGGTACGAAGAATCATCACATTTTTCATCTTATCCACCATCTTCCTTTGATTCTTATCAAGAACCAGAACCATCCGAGGAAGATCAATTGATTCACATGTTCAAAGAACAAGAAGCTCGATTTGATGCACAAATTCAGAGTAACGCAGAATCCATACAAAGAATGACAGATCAGATCAGACAATTAACAGAAAACCAGAACATCATACCTCAAGAACCAGTTTCAGATGACACTGATGAAGCCTTCGAGAACCCAGAAATCCACGATGACACCTTAACAAAGGAGGAGGCTGAGGAGAATCAAGAACCAGAGGTATCAGTTCAGGAACCCGAACCGACAAAGTCTCGATTTGATTTCTATTATTCAGATTCTGACGAGGATGAAACTGAGCTGTTTGTACCAACTGCATCAAAAATTGAGGATGGAATTCTGTATCCTCAAAATAAAGATCTTGGAGATTTCATAGCACAAATGTTTGATGAAGATCTACCTGAGCTAATCAATTCAACCAGATCAGAGGATGAAGACCTAAAATCTAACATTTCTTTTCAGGTTGACAATTTTGAAACATGTATTTCACAGATGACAGATGAAGAGTTGAATGCAGAAATTTTCAAATACATCTGTGAAGAAAAGGTGGAGCAAGAAACAGAGCATTCAGGAAAAACATCGCTGTTTTGGGGAGTACAATATAAAGATATCACCCAGAAGCTTGACAGAATGGAATTTCCATTCCAAGTCAAGCACCATACAAGACCTCCTGATTTTCTTTCTTTCTTTGCAGGAACCATTGGAGCAACAAAGATCAAAAAGGTAGCACGAGCACTGAATGAGACAAAATCTTTTTGCCACTTTATCGTTGGAAGAGACCCTTCAAAAGCAACGCTCACGGGATTGTCTTTAATAGGACATCCAAAACGACGCTGAAACCTCCTTAACAGATGAATTTCAGTCACGTCTGGCTGAAGACGAAAAATTTAGCGCTAGCAGGGAGGCAACCCATGCAATTTGTTGTAATTCTGTTTTCATATTTTGTGTATTTTGTGTGAATTTTTTAAATATTGTGTGTTATTTTTTGTAGGGAAAAGCACAAATAGAGCATTTTAAGACAGAAGGAATGGTGTTTGACAATCGTAACGAAGAGAGTTATTTCATTTGTGATGGCTGAGTAAAGAGTGATTTCTTGAGACGCATCCTAATGAATTTATACTAAACAAATGGCGTATTACATACACAATTCCGTTGCCTTAATTATTGCTTTGATTTGCTTCTGTTGTATTTATCTTTATTTTTTTAGACAGGATCCAGACCTTTTTGACCTTTCACGATTCATTTTGTTGTTTAGCTAATAAGCTTCCTCTGGAAGATACTTGTGCTATTATTACTCACCCTTTTTCAGGTACTATAAATTCAGCCCGTCATTGCACTTTTGAAGGCATCCTGATTTGAGAAAGAAATATATAAAAAATGGAAGCCACTTCAAGAAGACGAGTTGAGAACATTTGTGTGTTTTGCGGTAGTACTGTTGGTACTAAACCACAATACATAGAGGCAGCACATGAATTGGGTCGAGTCTTAGCAGCAAGGAATATGCACCTAATATATGGCGGAGGAAATCTCGGACTTATGGGGATCGTTTCAAAAGCCGTACAGGAAGGAGGCAGTCATGTTTTGGGAATCATCTCAAAACCCTTGGCAGAGGCGAATCTTATTGGATCAACAAACGGAGAGGAACTGATCGTGCCAGGTATGTCTAAACGACTGGTAGAAATGATTAACCGTTCTGATGCTTTTATTGCTTTGCCAGGTGGCTTAGGCACATTGGAGGAAATTTTTATTGTACTATCTTGGGCGAACCTGAACATACACCAGAAACCGCTTGGACTACTCAACGTTGATGGGTTTTACGATTTTCTTTGTGTGTTTCTTGATGATGCTCGGAGAAATGGGTTCGTGTCAAAGCCTATGAAAGAACTCCTCTTTACTGCCAGAACTGCTCCAGATCTAATAGACCAACTCATAGCCTATGAACCGAAAGTTGATCCTATCATTTCAAAGATAAAATGGTCCGAGGATGATCGTGGTAAGAAGCGTCGAATAAATCTGGATCTTAACCTTAATTTCCTGTAGAATTTCAGCTAACCAGGTACTATCTTCTAAACTCTTCTTTTACTATTTAAGACATTGGGGACAATGTCTCATTTAGGTTTGGGGGTGAGGAATAGTTAATAGTACTTGTTTGTATTGTGTTTTTATTTTTAGTCCAAAATTTTTCGAAAAATACAAAAAAATTAAAAATTATTAAAAACAAAGGGCATAATTAAAGCTAGGTGATGGTTTGGTGTCTTCCTTCACTCACTACCTTTTTATAAGGAAAAGTTGTGGAGGCACCTAGATAATCATTCACTTGTAGCGTGTTGTGACAGACTAGTTTGGAGGACTCGTTGTTTATTCCTGACAACAAGCGATAAGAGCCTAAGGGGCTTGGGTATTTAAGTGAGCCTCGCTGCACCTTCCCTCTGGGGAATCTACAACGGGAAGTCCATTCGACAGTTAGTCACACACCATAAACTGAGCCTTTGATTAAACTTTTAAAAAAATATGTAAATTATAGTTATATGACCAGTAGAAATGTTTTGTTGTTATGTTGACTAAAAAGATGAAATTGGTAAGAAATAGCTGTGTAAGGAATTTCCACTCTTGAGACGTATTTCAAACCTAATTCAAAACAAGTTAATTTTTGTTTATTCACTTTTGAATTATTAAATCTGTAAATTCTCCATAACACTGACTAAAATGAATCTTCATATACTTAGTTAGCAGATATTATCAACATACATGGTAACATACGGACATAGGATAAAATTGAAAAGTTTGTAATATTCAGTGCTATAGTTTAATTGGAGAAAGCATCTCAAAATAGTAAAGGAATAAAAAAAAAAAAAAAAAAAAAAAAACATCTGAGATCCGAGTTATTAAGTCTGTAAGGGTATTTTAATACCTAGTGCCCTAAAACCAACTGGTTTGGGAGTCATTGGCCCAAAACTCGTTACATGGATAAAAAATGATGAAAAATTTATATATACTTATATCTGAAGTCTGAGTAATTAAGTCCTTAGGGGTGTCTTAACACCTGATGCCCTAAAGCCAACTGGTTTGGGAGTCACCGACCTAAAGCTCGCTACATAGATGGAAGATATTGTATATAAATAAAAAATAGAGAAAAAATCAAAGAAAAAATCAGAAAAATCAGAAAATTTATTCCATTACTATAAAAGATGTGAATTCTGATAAAACTTTAGAACAAAAATATTACTCTCTTATCAACTACACTTATGACCGTTGTGGGCAAAAATGAGTTGTTTAATATTTTGTTGACTGTGTATATGAGAATGGTAAAAATAATCGGAGAATTTACTTATTCAGTAATTTAGAGTGAAACAAAACATCTAGTAACTTGGATTAGAAATTTCACCTGATTAGTCACTAACATCTTTATTCTCTTTTCGCTTGTCTTTTTGCTTTTGTGTGCATTAGTTTTAATACCTTTTTACTTTTGTAAAATGTTTGTGGGTATCATTGCTGTAAACCTTCACGAGACTACAACTCGTCCACTAGGGACACCTAGGGGTTAAAGGCTTGTTGCATATGCTAAATGCAACCGTGATCCCTACGAAAGTGGCTTAGTTAAATGTTATTTTTATGTTATTTATTTTATATTTTTTGCTCGAGGACTAGCAAAATGTTAGGTTTGGGGGTGTGATGAGTGGTATTTCTATCACTATTTCCCACTCATTTAACTTAATATTTTGTATAGTTTCTTGAGTTTTATGAACGTTTTGATGTATTTTGTGTTATTTTGCAGATAAATAAAGTTTCAGGACATTCTGGAGCTGTTTTGGGGCAAAATGGACAAAATTGGACAAAAAGGGCAAAATCGTCATTTCAGCGTCGCGACGCTGAAGCCTTGCGCGTCGCGACGCCCAGCGTGCGCCGAATCTGCTAAAATGCGCCGGGTCCACAAAATCAGAATCTGAGAAAAGTTGACTTTGCTAACGTGCGCCGTGCCACGTGTCACCATCACAACGGAGATGCTAAAATGCGCCGTGCCACGTGTCGAAATCCTATTGCTTGGACGGCCACCGCCCCACGTGTCATCCTACGTGTCACCACATCATCGTCCACATCAGCAGCCACGTCAGCAAGTCAACCGAGTCACATGCCACGTCAGCATCAGCCAATCACAGCGTGACACGTGTCAACATCTCATTCGTCCGACGTCGCCGCCCCACGTGTCGCCACACGTCGCCTTCCACATCATCAAAGTGACGCAAGCAATGACGTCATGAACAGTTGACACGTCAGCGTGACGTAAGCAGTGACGTCATGAACAGTGCCACGTCATCGGATAAGATTCTAAGAGCGACCAACCAGCGCGTGACACGTGTCGTACTGTACCCAGCGTCGCGACGCTAGTGCAATTTGGGTGTCGCGACGCTGGAGGCTTATCCGAGCCTATAATAGAACTCGAAATTTCATATTTCAGTACACCTTTCTCTCTCTTTTGTCAGTTCTAAATTGAGAGCTTCTCTCTCTAGAATATTTTAGTTTAAGTTTTGTAATATTTTTAATTACTTTTTAATAGTAATAGTAATTTTACTTCTTACTTCTTACAATTTTTACTATTTACTATGTGTAGGTAACTTTTCACCGCTAAGGTAAAAAGGTAATTCTTTTACTATTGCTATTTAGATTAATCTCCCTAAAATATAATATGTAAACTATTTATAACCGGACTTAATAAGGATACCGCCAGATTGGTCGGTTGGTTATTAAATAATTATTCCGCCTTTATGGCTGGTTTATTTTTGTTCCGCCTTTATGGCTGGTATATTTCTGTTCCGCCTTTATGGCTAGTTTAATAACAAATATTACCGCCTTTATGGCTGGTTGATAAATTATCACAAGTATATATTATATTTTATGGGAGATTTCTAATTAGTATTTAGTAGAAGTTAATTCCTTTTTCCTTAGCATTTTATTTATTTTTCTGCATTTACTTTTTAGTAATTTTTATCTTTGTTTTACTAGTCCTAACTATGTGTTGTAACTAAGTTAGTATTCTAGGGTGTGATGATTTCTAATATCACCGTATTTAAAAAGGGTTAGATTATAGTTGGGTAATTAAAGAGTTATTTGTTGAGTCATAATCTTAATGCTTTTTATTAACCGATCACTAATAAAATTGATTAGGTAAACTTAAAATGAACTAGACATAGGGATTTTAAGTTTAAGACCTTAGTCTCAACAACCCACGATCTTCCTTAAGGATAGATAACCCTTTAATAGATTTCCTTACAGGATAGGAATATACCTGTCGGGCGGGGGTAGTCATAATTGGAACTCAATCTTAATGAATCTAGGTAATTTAATTGACATAGACATATGGTTCAATTGGATTATACTAGGTATTTGTAAATGATCATTCGGAAGAGGCTTTTACATAATTTAGTGTTCCAGATTAATAATTCAATAATTTACCCAACTATGATTTAACTACTTCATCTTTTAATTGATATTAGAAAGATTCACAACCCTAGATCTTTAAGTCTTTTTATTTTCTTTAGTATTTTCTTTTGTCTTTTTATTTATTTATTTATTTAGCAACTCTACAAATCATATCATTTCAAGCAATCAATTCCCTTCTCCCTATAATTAGATATCTATAAATAAATAGTATCAACAATTAATAACAACAGTAGGAATTAAGTCCTCGTGGGATCGATATTTTTATACTACTTGAACGATACGTGCGCTTGCGTTATACGTGTGTGTTTACGCCGGTCAGAGTCGATACCTTGCATCACTTCCTCATACGTAGTCAGTTCGTCTTCCTCAATAAGATTGATATCTACATGAGGTGAGATGAGAAACCCATACCTCCTAGGTTGTTTTCTGACTTTCTCCGACTTACACGGTTCTTGTGTATTCAAAGATTATTGGTATAGTTTCATCCATGATGAACTGTTGGTGTTCCGTGAGGACTCGGTGCCTTGAACAGTATTACTCCGATTTCCATCGAGTTTTAATTCCTTCCCACTTACCACTGCATATAGGAATTCCTTTTAGGAAAACAGCATGGAGAGCAACAATTACATTGTTCTCTAGTGAGTTGTATAAATATTATACTTTGGTTTCCCTAGGACAACATACTAATTAGGCACTTATCCGATTTGGGTTCTAGTTTCGTATCATCCAAACGTATGCCCAGCATTCCCAAATCTTTAGGAATGAGAAAACCCAGTTTCTTTCCTGTTCATATCTAATATGAAGTCTGTTTAACAGATTTTCATGGAACTTTATTCAAAATAAGTATTACACTGTTTAATGCGTATCTCTAGAAGGAAAATGGTAGCTCAGAGCGACTCATCATTAACCTTACCATGTCCAACAAAGTTTGGTTTCTCCGTTCGGACACATCACTCAATTGAGGTGTTCCGGGAGGAGTCCACTGTGAAAGAATACTATACTCTTTCAGGTAATCGAGAAACTTAGTGCTTAAGTATTTTCCACCACGGTCTAACTGTGACGGTTTAATACTTTAGCCGGTCTGTCTGTCTACTTCGTGTCGAAACTCTTTTAATTCATTATAATTTTCCAACTTGTGTTTCATAAGATACACATAACCATAACGCGATGCCACATCCGTAAAGTTTATGAAGTATTCATAACGACCTCTAACCTAGTTAGACATGGGCCCATTTACGTCACTATGAACGAGGGCTAACAGATCGGTGGCACTTGCACTTTTACCAAGTAAAAGGTATTTTAGGCCATTTGCCTAATAAACTAGATTCGTAGACATTATTTGAATTAGAATCAAATCCGGCATAAAACCCACTTTTCAAAAGTGTGGATATACGAGTCTTGTTAATGTGTCCCAGACAACAATGCCACAAATAAGTCTCTTCTGATTAATTCAGTTTGAGCTATTTGTCTGTCATATTATACGTTTGAGATTCATTTATTTTCAAAATATAAATACTGTTATTCACATCTAATGTGTTTATCTCAATATCAACTTTGTAAACTAAACACTTAGTGTTCTAGAATATAAAGGTATACCCGCAACAGGTTATACTAGATATGGAGATAATGTTTCTAGTCAAACTAGGTACATTATAACAGTTTCATAATTTAAGTATATACCCAAAGGGTTGTTCCTAAACTTAGGTTCCCAGAGCCAAAACAGTGACTCTCGTCCCGTTTCCGACTCATAGGTCGATCTCAACTGAAGTCAGTCTCCTGCTTATCAGCAGATTCCGCACATCAGTATATATATTTATGTACCACATCCAGTATCTAAAATCCAATATTAAAACCAGCAGTGCACATGTTTATAACAAACATACATGAAAGCCGGAACCTTGTCCCGCCTTCACTTCCTTCATGTATGCCTTGTCTATACGGCAGTCACACTTTTAGTGACCCCGTTTCCCACAGTTTAGACAGACAACTTGGATATGTCCTTTTAAGAAGCTCTGGTTGTGCATAATGGATTGAGTACTAAAATTATCATCACAATGAGTCTACCATACGCTCAACTCCGGGCTTATGCTCAAGAGGTTTCTATATCAAATAGAATAACTTCTCAGCTCCCAGGACTATCCTAAAGTTCTATTCCCAATCTGAAAATTAAAGCCGTTTAAGTACATTTTCACCCAGGATTATGTTTTAAACGCTAATTTTTCAGTAGGTGGACATCCAACTCCAAAACATATATCTGATATATGCCAATATATCCAATATATTGCTTAACCTTTTCCTCTAAATCACATAAGCCTTGGATTTGGCACAACAAGCTTAATGATTCTAGTTAAGCGTGACCCATTGACCTTGGAAAGCTTTGTAATCGATGTCGATGGACAAGAAGTGATCTTGACTTTGGCCAACAAATCACAACTTGGACAAGACATGCGATATGGAACAAAGCCTTCATGATTCAAACACATCCGCGATGGAAAAAGGTCTTGACTTTGGCCAACAAACCAGTGCCAATCTTGGATCTTGAGAATGAATCATTCAATGGAAGGAAATCGCTTAATATTTGTTGAGGGTTTTTCGCGTAATTGGCAACCAATTAATTATCTTTGATTAGGTCTCATCATACACCCTTAAACATGCATTCTAAAAGCATAATAAGGCGCGATAAATAAATTAATAATGATATGCGGATTGATATGACAAGCTTGTTCCTAGAACAAATCTCTCCATTTCCTCTCTCCCGCTAGCACTATCCATACTTCTACCCAATTACATAATACTTCTAAAGAAACCTCATTTACATTGAGGGGAATATGTGAGAAGAGAAATACAACGAGAAAAGGGGTAATAGGCTGGACACACAGTTGCAATTTAATAAATTCTAAATTTATTACAATAATTTCCAAAATTTCCCTCACCCTTCTAATATCCATCCGACATACATTATTCATTCATACATCCAAGTATTCACACAAAGCATGTTATGAATCAATCTAATCCAATTAATTAATCTTTGATTAATGACCATCCAATGTTCAAACAACGATTTGATTTGCGCGAGTCTAACTCGTTTAAGAATAAATACTCAAAGTACGTATTCTTGAATTATATTGAACTAAAATTGTAAATCCAATTTAAATTGTATTCAATACTAATTCATATTTAATTCCAAATTAAATAATTACACTTATAAAAGTGCCTTTTAGACTTGGATTCTAAATCCAATCTTTATGGGTCTCAAAGGCCCAATTAGTATCTGATACTATTTTATTAAAGTCCAATGGGCTTTCAATTAATTCTTTAGGCATAGGCTTTGGCAATTATGGGTCAAACCCAAGATGCCAAGGCCCAATTAGGAATCACTCTATGCCAAAAATCAATTTAGGACCATTAGGCCCAATTAAAATTTTAAAGGCCCAATTATCATATTTGGACTTTATGGAAATGGTTTTAGGCCCAATTGGATCCAACCAATTATCCTAAACCAAACTTGGCCCAACCAAGTCCATTAAGCCCAATTACAACAAATTAAATTAATTCATAATTCCAAATTACAAATTAATTCAATTCAAGTGTAATTTCCATAATTAATTAATTAATCTAATGCTTCCAAAACACTAATTAATTCAATTAATCAGGCTTTACATTTCCAATTCATGTCTAACACAAATTGAACCAAAATCAATCTTATAACATGCATCAAGGCTCACGGCTAAGGCATACAAAATGATTAAATTTGATTTCAATCCAATTTAAATCAACATTCAATATTTCTATCATGCCAACAACACATCCAATATGTCAAATTTCTAAAATTCCCATGAGCTAATTCTAAGGTATATTTGACCAAGCATGTGAATTTGGGGAAAATTAATCAAATCAATTTTTCACAAAATCAATGACACACAAATCCAATTAAACATCATCCAAGCTCAACCAAATCATTAATTTAAGAAAATCAAGCTCCAAACACAAAATTCCCAAATTAAAGTTTAAGAACCCTAGAATTTCAAATCAAACTTAGATCGCTCTGATACCATTGTTAGTGTTCCTAGAACATGCCAAGATCTCTAAGTTGTGATTTGTGTGTGAATAAATCAAAAGGGAGTTGCGGAATACTCACATTAATCGGATTGAGTTCAAAACTTTTTCCTTAATTGTTGGATGTGTTGGAAGATTTGGAGCTTGAGATCGAGTTCCAAACTCTCGGGTGAGTATCCCTATCACCTTCACTTGACTCCTTTAAGTGCTAGCTCGAACAAAATAGGCTCAAAACCGCCCTCCAAGAGAAGCAATATTCGGCTTCGGTGAGAGGGATCCAATCAGCATTGATGAGGCAAGGCCATTCGGCCAAGAACCATGGCCATTCGGCCAAGGAGCATGGCCATTTGGCCAAGAAGTGATCTGATCGTCCAAGATCAATGGCCATTCGGCCAAGATACTTCAAGGTCATTCGGCCAAGGTAGAGAAAAGAGAGAGAGAAGAGTTTTTGTGTTTTGTTTCTAAAATAAAAAATTACCAATTACACTTTTCCAAAAGGTGTATATGCTTTTTCTAAAAGCAAAGGCAAAGTGTTGGAGGGAAAATGGCATTTAATGCCTCCAACCACTTCCATCACTCAAGTTGACACTTGATAGACATGTGATGTAAGTTGGTGGGACCCAGTTTAATTCAAAATTCAAGTGGCTTTCTCAACACACTTCGGGCTCGGGTTCGTTTAATCCGATTAAACAAATTTTCCGTCGCGACATAATTAAACCTAATTTAAATAAATAATAATGCCTAGCAAAATTATTACGGAAATCGCTCGCGAATTAATTCCAAATTAATTCATTCGCTTGAACTAAACTCCAACTTTAATTCCGCATTAAAATCTAATTTCAATTAATATATATAATATATTATTTTAGCTCAATTAAATAAATTAAACAGTAAAATCTAATTTAACTATAAAATTTACTTTACCGATTAATTCCAAATTAATCACGTTCTCTCTCTTTGACGAATTTATTCCCAGATAAATTTTCAAAGCAATTAATCTCAGATTAATTATTTCTCTTTTAATTAATCCCAGATTAATTCATTGCCGTAATTAATCTCAGATTAATTTTCTCTCTCATAATTAATCCTAGATTAATTTTGTTCGAGTCAAACATCATTGGTGAATCTTCGGGATACGACCCAAGAGATCCCTGGATATGTTGGCAGTAAATACGGTTATCGGACTCTCCGAATACGTGCGTACCCAGTACCACGTCCCTACCGATTTACAAGACATGGTTGGCTTCTAGCAAAGCACAGTGCCTACCCAATTCTACAGAAATATTATGTAAACGAATATGTAATCTTTGTCAGGCGTAGTATATGTAGTATTGCGTATTACGATCCAATATCAGATGTCACATGCTAGGCCTGAGGCTGGAATTGTGTCTGCCCCGTACGAAGCACATATCGGATCTCTGGTAACTAATCTCTATAATCGGATAATCATGACCTTGTCATATTATCCCGATAGCTGCAGCATATAAGAGTACTAGTTATGTATCCTACGTGATCATCATCTCCATATGACTGAAGTACACAGAACTTGTTAAAGCCATGGACGACCAAAACCAAAGTATACTTATTGTCGCAAGTATTAGCGATGCAAGTCTCAGGTTAAGACCAAATACACCTACCCTGATTCAGACTCCCATAGACACATAGTCATACTACCAATGGGATTCCGAGGGGTCTATCCAGAGCGAAGCTGTTTCTGTACCATCGGTAAACACAACCTCCTATTACACTTGTATGAGTATCCAATACCCAAATATATGAGAACTATGCCGTTATGCTCCCATAACACGCACAAGTGTAATACTAGTCTATTCCGTATTATCGATGTCTAGTCTCGATAATACTACGACTAGAGATATTTAATGATTAAACCTTACGTGGATTAATAATGTCTCATATCTTATTAATCTGGTACTAATCATATGGACTTTTATCATTTATATATCCCGGTAATCCAATTAAAAATGATAAAAGAGCAATTTTCTTTGTCACATAGTTAATTTGTACAACAACACCACGTTATGTACAAATGGGTCATAATTGTCCAACAATCTCCCACTTGGCCTATAGCCAATCACTCAAGTGTCCTACACCTGAACTATGTACGGGTCGCTCAAATTTCTGCTGAGAAACAGCTATCGTCAGCGGATTTGCAATGTTATCATCTGATGTATTTTATTCGAACATCACATCGCCACGATGTATGATCTGACGAATCAGATGAAATAGTCGAAGTATGTACTTGGATCGTTGATGAGACCGCGGTTCTTTAGCCTGCGATGTTGCCTAGCTCAACTGCTAACAGAACTACTTCTAATCCCATTAGAAATTTTGTAGATCCAAAATGCTTCTTTTGCTGCCTCAGCTGCAACAATATTTCGCTTTTGTTATTTATTCGGTAACATTATCTTGCTTGGAAGATTTACAGCTCACTGTTCCATTATTCAAACTATATACATACCCTTATTGCGAATTACAGTCATTTTTATCGGTTTGGAAACTTAAAGCGGTGAACCCAGTCACCTCAAGTTCTCATTTCTCCATATTCTCAGAAAGCATCCTTGGTTCATCCAAGATACTCAAGGATGTTCTTAACTTCAATCCAGTGACCATCACTTGGATTGGCCTTATAGCGTCTATATATGCTCAAATCATATGAGACCTCAGATCACATACATATCAAAATGTACAAATACTGAGAGAGTGTCAGCAGCTTCCTAGATCTATCCCAGTAGATCTTTATTCCTAGAATAAAGCCTGCTTCTCTCAGATATTCTATGGAGAATTTTAATGAAAGCCAAGCTTTCACCGATAATATTATGGGAATGTTATTGCTAAGAAGCAATACATCATCAACTTATAGGACATTTATTGTCAATGCGCTCCCACTAACCTTCTTATATACACAAGAATCATCTTTATTATGAATTAAATCATATACCATTATGATTACATCAAAACGCTAATTCCAAGAATTCAATGCTTGCTTCAATCTATATATGGATCGATTTAACTTGCAAACCTTGTTTGCATGTTTTGGTATGACAAAACCGTCAGGTTGTTGTATAAAACATCCTCAAAAGGTTTCCGCTTAAGGAAAGCAATTTTGATGTTCAAATGCCATATTTCATAAAAAAAATATGCAGCATTAGTCAAGCATTATCCGAATGGATTTAATCATGGCAACTGGTGAAAATGTTTCGTCATAGTCGACACTATATCGTTGACGATACCCTTTCTGTACAAACCTAGCTATGTACATTTATATATTTCCATCCAAGTATGTCTTCCTAGAAGACACATATAGTACCAATAGGCACAATGCCTTCTGGTACATAAGCCAGTGTCCAAACTTTATTGGAATACATGGAATACATTTCGGACTTCATGACACTTTGCCATAAAAGGGAGTCGATACCTTGTATCACTTCCTCATACGTAGTCAGTTCGTCTTCCTCAATAAGATTGATATCTACATGAGGTGAGATGAGAAACCCATACCTCCTAGGTTGTTTTCTGACTTTCTCCGACTTACACGGTTCTTGTGTATTCAAAGATTATTGGTATAGTTTCATCCATGATGAACTGTTGGTGTTCCGTGAGGACTCGGTGCCTTGAACAGTATTACTCCGATTTCCATCGAGTTTTAATTCCTTCCCACTTACCACGCTGCATATAGGAATTCCTTTTAGGAAAACAGCATGGAGAGCAACAATTACATTGTTCTCTAGTGAGTTGTATAAATATTATACTTTGGTTTCCCTAGGACAACATACTAATTAGGCACTTATCCGATTTGGGTTCTAGTTTCGTATCATCCAAACGTATGCCCAGCATTCCCAAATCTTTAGGAATGAGAAAACCCAGTTTCTTTCCTGTTCATATCTAATATGAAGTCTGTCTAACAGATTTTCATGGAAATTTATTCAAAATAAGTATTGCACTGTTTAATGCGTATCCCTAGAAGCAAAATGATAGCTCAAAGCGACTCATTATTAACCTTACCATGTCCAACAAAGTTCGGTTTCTCCGTTCGGAAACATCACTCAATTGAGCTGTTCCGGGAGGAGTCCACTGTGAAAGAATACTATACTCTTTCAGTAATCGAGAAAATTATTGCTTAAGTATTTTCCACCACGGTCTAACCATGACGGTTTAATACTTTAGCCGGTCTGTCTGTCTACTTCGTGTCGAAACTCTTTTAATTCATTATAAGTTTCCGACTTGTGTTTCATAAGATACACATAACCATAACGCGATGCCACATCCGTAAAGTTTACGAAGTATTCATATCCACCTCTAACCTAGTTAGACATGGGCCCATTTACGTCACTATGAACGAGGGCTAACAGATCGGTGGCACTTGCACTTTTACCAAGTAAAAGGTATTTTAGGCCATTTGCCTAATAAACTAGATTCGTAGACATTTTTTGAATTAGAATCAAATCCGTCCTAGTACCCACTCTTCGAAAGTGTGGATATACGAGTCTTGTTAATGTGTCCCAGGCAACAATGCCACAAATAAGTCTCTTCTGATTAATTCAGTTTGAGCTGTTTGTCGGTAATATTATACATTTGAGATTAATTTATATTCAAAATATAATATTGTTATTAACATCTAATTGTTTATCTCAATATCATCTTTATAAACAAAATACTTAGTGTTCTAGAATATAAAGGTATACCCGCAACAATTTATACTAGATATGGAGATAATGTTTCTAGTCAAACTAGGTACATTATAACAGTTTCATAATTTAAGTACATACCCAAAGGCTAGTTCCTAAACTTAGGTTCCCACAGCCAAAACAGTGACTCTCGTCCCATTTCCGACTCATAGGTCGATCTCAAGTGAAGCCAGTCTCCTGCTTATCAGCAGATTTCACACATCAGTATATATATTTATGTACCACATCCAGTATCTAAAATCCAATTTTAAAACCAGCAGTGCACATGTTTATAACAAACATACATGAAAGCCGGAACCTTGTCCCGCATTCACTTCCTTCATGTATGCCTTGTCCATACGGCAGTGACACTTTTAGTGACCGCGTTTCCCACAGTTTAGACAGACAACTTGGATATGTCCTTTTAAGAAGCTCTAGTTGTGCATAATGGATTGAGCACTAAAATTATCATCACAATGAGTCTTCATAAGCTCATGCTCTACCATACGCTCAACTCTGGGCTTATGCTCAAGAGGTTTCTCTATCAAATAGAATAAATTCTCGGCTCCCAGGACTATCCTAAAGTTATATTCCCAATTTGAAAATTAAAGCCGTTTAAGTACATTTTCACCCAGGATTATGTTTTAAACGCTAATCTTTCAGTAGGTGGACATCCAAGTCCAAAACATATATCCGATATATGCCAATATATCCAATATATTGCCTAACCTTTTCCTCTAAATCAACTAAGCCTTGGCTTTGGCACAACAAGCTTAATGATTCTAGTTAAGCGTGACCCATTGGCCTTGGAAAGCTTCGTAATCGATGTCAATGGACAAGAAGTGATCTTGACTTTGGCCAACAAATCACAACTTGGACAAGACATGCAATATGGAACAAAGCCTTCATGATTCAAACACATCCGCGATGGAAAAAGGTCTTGACTTTGGCCAACAAACTAGTGCCAATCTTGGATATTGAGAATGAATCATTCAATGGAAGGAAATCGCTTAATATTTGTTGAGGGTTTTTTCACGTAATTGGCAACCAATTAATTATCTTTGATTAGGTCTCATCATACACCCTTAAAAATGCATTCTAAAAGCATAATAAGGCGCGATAAATAAATTAATAGTGATATGCGGATGGATATGACAAACTTGTTCCTAGAACAAATCTCTCCATTTCCTCTCTCCCGCTAGCACTATCCATACTTCTACCCAATTACATAATACTTCTAAAGAAACCTCATTTACATTGAGGGGAATATGTGAGAATAGAAATACAACGAGAAAAGAGGTAATAGGCTGGACACACAGGTCCAATTTAATAAATTCTAAATTTATTACAACAATTTCCAACATTTCCCTCACCCTTCTAATATCCATCCGACATACATTATTCATTCATACATCCAAGTATTCACACAAAGCATGTTATGAATCAATCTAATCCAATTAATTAATCTTTGATTAATGACCATCCAATGTTCAAACAACGATTTGATTTGCGCGAGTCTAACTCGTTTAAGAATAAATACTCAAAGTACGTATCTTGAATTATATTGAACTAAAATTGTAAATCCAATTTAAATTGTATTCAATACTAATTCATATTTAATTCCAAATTAAATAATTACACTTATAAAAGTGCCTTTTAGACTTGGATTCTAAATCCAATCTTTATGGGTCTCAAAGGCCCAATTAGTATCCGATACTATTTTATTAAAGTCCAATGGGCTTTCAATTAATTCTTTAGGCATGGGCTTTGGCAATTATGGGTCAAACCCAAGATGCCAAGGCCCAATTAGGAATCACCCTATGCCAAAAATCAATTTAGGCCCATTAGGCCCAATTAAAATTTTAAAGGCCCAATTATCATATTTGGACTTTATGGAAATGGTTTTAGGCCCAATTGGATCCAACCAATTATCCTAAACCAAACTTGGCCCAACCAAGTCCATTAAGCCCAATTACAACAAATTAAATTAATTCATAATTCCAAATTACAAATTAATTCAATTCAAGTGTAATTTCCATAATTAATTAATTAATCTAATGCTTCCAAAACACTAATTAATTCAATTAATCATGATCTACATTTTCAATTCATGTCTAACACAAATTGAAGCAAAATCAATCTTATTACATGCATCAATCCAATTTAAATCAACATTCACTATTTCTATCATGCCAACAATCTAAAATTCCCATGAGCCAATTCTAAGGTATATTCGGCCAAGCATGTGAATTTGGGGAAAATTAATCTAACAATTTTTCACAAAATCAATGACATACAAATCCTATTAAACATCATCCAAGCTAAACCAAATCATTAATTTAAGAAAATCAAGCTCCAAACACAAAATTCCCAAATTAAAGTTTAAGAACCCTAGAATTCCAAATCAAACTTAGATCGCTCGGATACCATTGTTAGTGTTCCTAGAACATGCCAAGATCTCTAAGTTGTGATTTGTGTGTGAATAAATCAAAAGGGAGTTGCGAAATACTCACATTGATCGGATTGAGTTCAAAACTTTTTCCTTAATTGTTGGATGTGTTGGAAGCTTCGGAGCTTGAGATCGAGTTCCAAACTCTTGAGTGAGTATCCCTATCACCTTCACTTGACTCCTTTAAGTGCTAGCTAGAACAAAATAAGCTCAAAATCACCCTCCAAGAGAAGCAATATTCGGCTTGGGAGAGAGGGATCCAATCGGCCTTGATGAGGCAAGGCCATTCGGCCAAGAACCATGGCCATTCGGCCAAGAAGTGATCCGATCGTCCAAGATCAATGGCCATTCGGCCAAGATACTTCAAAGCCATTCGGCCGAAGGTAGAGAAAAGAGAGAGATAAGAGTTTTTGTGTTTTGTTTCTAAAACAAAAAATTACCAATTACACTTTTCCAAAAGGTTGTATATGCTTTTTCCAAAAGCAAAGGCAAAGTGTTGGAGGGAAAATGGCATTTAATGCCTCAAACACTTCCATCACTCAAGTTGACACTTGATAGACATGTGATGTAAGTTGGTGGGACCCACTTAATTCAAAATTCAAGTGGCTTTCTCAACACACTTCGGGCTCGGGTTTGTTTAATCCGATTAAACGAATTTTCCGTCGTGACATAATTAAATCCAATTAAATAAATAATAATGCCTAGCAAAATCATTACGGAAATCGCTCGCGAATTAATTCCAAATTAATTCGTTCGCTTGAACTTAAATCCAACTTTAATTCCGCATTGAAAATTAATTTCAATTAATATATCTAATATATTATTTTAGCCCAATTAAATAAATTAAACAGTAAAATATAATTTAACTATTAAATTTACTTTACCGATTAATTCCAAATTATAGTTCTCTTTTTTTGACGAATTTATTCCCAGATAAATTTTCAACGCAATTAATCACAGATTAATTCTTTCTCTTTTAATTAATCCTAGATTAATTCATTGCCGTAATTAATCCCAGATTAATTTTCTCTCTTATAATTAATCCCATATTAATTTTGTTCGAGTCAAACATCTTCGGTGAATCTTCGGGATGCGACCCAAGAGATCCCTGGTTATGTTGGCAATAAATACGGTTATCGGACTATCCGAATACGTGCGTACCCAGTACCACATCCTTACCAATTTACAAGACATGGTTGGCTTCTAGCAAAGCACCGTGCCTACCCAATTCTCCAGAAATATTCTGTAAACAAATATATAATCTTTGTCAGGCGTAGTATATGTAGTATTGCGTATTACGATCCAGTATCAGATGTCACATGCTAGGCCTGAGGATGGAATTGAGTCTGGCCCGTACGAAACACATATCGGATCTCTGGTAACTAGTCTCTATAATCAGATAATCATGACCTTGTCATATTATCCCGATAGATGCAGCATATAAGAGTACTAGTTCCGTATCCTACGTGATCATCATCTCCATATGACTGAAGTGATACTTCCATCTTAACATCACACCCAATACACTATGATTCTCAGTAAACCCAGAAGAGGCATACACAGAACCTGTTAAAGCCATAGACGACCAAAACCAAAGTATACTGATTGTCGCAAGTATTAGCGATGCAAGTCTCAGGTTAAGACCAAATACACCTACCCTGATTCAGACTCCCATAGACACATAGTCATACTACCAATGGGATTCCGAGGGGTCTATCCAGAGCGAAGCTGTTTCCGTACCATCGGTAAACACAACCTCCTATTACACTTGCATGAGTATCCAATACCCAAATATATGAGAACTATGTCGTTATGCTCCCATAACACGCACAAGTGTAATACTAGTCTATTCCGCATTATCGATGTCCGGTCTCGATAATAGTACGACTATGGATATTTAATGATTAAACCTTACGTGTATTAATACTGTCTCATATCTTATTAATCTGGTACTAATCATATAGACTTTTATCATTTATATATTCTGGTAATCTAATTACAAATTATAAAAGAGTAATTTCCTTTGTCACATAGTTAATTTGTAAAACAACACCATGTTCTGTACAAATAGTGATTCTATGGGTCATAATTGTCCTACAGTAGGACACTAACAGCTACACCAACCTCAATTTTATAAATCAAAAGACATAGCATGCCATGCAGAAGTTCGCAGTACACTCAAGATTCAGATCAATCCATATATGACCATCTAGTATATTGAAATGAATTTCATTATTTAACATATATTATAAGAAACTCATTTCTATATGGGTCCAGTCCTATATGATCATATCATATAAAGTGCCTCAATTCTCATGTCACCACATGGACGATCTCGGATCAAGGTTGTCATACAATTATAGAATGGACATCGGCTATAGATAAATGGTAAATAAAATACTTGCTTTGTTTGCTCTCTATGGTTTATTTTAGACTACTAACTTCAGACTTAAATCCTCTTGTGTATGACACTCATACACTAAGTTTGAAGGCACATGAGTAATCAAGGGTAAATAAGATAATTTACAAAATGCGATATTAAACAAACACTTTGATAAATGAATAATGCATCTTTTTATTTCATAATATATAATTCTGTTTACATTACTTGAAGCTCTAGGGCATATATCCCAATAATTTTATAAATGTAGCACGCAAACGCACGTACCGCTCAAGTAATACAATGAAAATAGTTAGATTCGTACCCATAGAGACTTAATATTTCTCTTATTAATACCAAGACTAACCTACTTAACTTAAACTAAACTATTGGTTGAGAAAGAGTTTTGATTAAATTAAATAACTGAAAAGGTAAATAAAGGCAAATAACAAACTTTTAGAAAACCTTATAAGGTAGAAAAACCTAAGGTTGCAACTTCACCTAAGCATGCAGATTCAATTGGGTTGTTGTTATTAATTATTAATCTAGAGTACTAAATTATTCACAAGTCTCTTCCGATGGTCAGGTGAAAATATTCAGAATAAATCATTAACTCTATGTCTATGTTAATTAAATTAAATCGAATTCCTTAAGGTCATATTCTAATACTGACTACGTATGCCCTTTACATATATGTCTATCCTACATGGAAATCTATTTAACGAATAAAACACACGCTATTATTCCCACGGCTAATCCAAATTTCCTATTTCAAGTTTCTAAGGATTTACCAAGCTATTCTATTATTGGCCAAATAAATAAAATAAGTATCCAAGCACAGAGAATAATAAATAATCAATAACAAACTTAAAAGAATAAAAATATGCAATTAAATTAATTAAACATGCTCAAGATCCATTAAAATCCTAGATTTAATTAATCAACTACTCATTATATTCAATAAAAATAAGCTAATCATTATAACAAGCTAAGAACTCATAAAAGATAAAGGAAGAGAGAAAAATGATGAAAGAAACTCTCATTTGCAGTCTTCGTCTTCAAACTCTAACTCTGGTCGATGCACTCGTTCTTGCCTTGATGTAGGCGTTCTTCTATGCTCTAGGACTCCAAAATTGTGTTATGAGGCTTGATAATAGGTTTTGGGACGAACTTGTGCTTATATAGGAGGTCTAAAGGTGTTTTTTATTTAAAAATCGGATATAGGGCGGATTTGGGATGAATTTTGCATGTCGCAACATGCTGAAGGCGTCGCAACTCCACTCCATCAACTTGGCCGCGTCACGATGAGCCAATTTGAGTCAAAATTAAAATTTTAATTTACGACTGTTTGATTTTTGTTCATCAGCGCATCTCGACGCACTTTAAGCCTCAAGACGTGTATTTTCACTCTAAAATACACCCCAATTTGCTTCGTATTTTAACATTTTTCATCCAACGTTACATCAGATTAAGTCTTGATATTATTTTAACCTATAAAACACACCCTAAACACATGAAAGTGCTCATAAATCTCGATATCATCCATAAAATATTAAGATAAAGAGGTTGGAAATATGTGTATTTTAACCGCTCATCACACCCCCAAACTTAACATTTTACTAGTCATCGAGCAAAATAAAAAAATACAATAAATAAAATAAACAAACTAAAAAAATATATTAAATTAACCCATGCCACTTCCGTAGGGATCACGAATAGCTTATGCAATAAGCCTTTAAACCCTTAGGTAGTCATAGTGGACGAGTTATATTCTCGCGAGGGCTTACTATGACGACACCCACAAATGTCATTTATCACACACAAATGCAAAAACTAACTAAAAAAACTGTCCTGGGAGTTACACAAAATATTGTTCTCAGTGAATGCCCAGTAACGAAACCCAAGAAATTTCAAAGTACCGAACACAACTCAAATCCAAATTCTTGAATAAATCATCTAAGTTAGACTCAAGTGTGCGTATTAAAAGGTTCAGTCACAGTTCGAATTCTAAGTAAGTCAAATATGTGATTTCATCTTAAAAATTTACATCTAATGGGTCAAACCAACCTAGATATCTCAAAATTATTTGTGTATGCCTTTCTTTGCTCAGTATGGTACAATTTTTCTCTCTTTTTCTTTTTTCATTTTTTAACACACCTAGCCTTTAAGGTAGAATTTCTCCTCATGGTGGTCCTAATAGTCGCCAATGGATAGCTTCACGCTTATCAATTATATGTGGTTTAACTTTTTTTTTTCTTGCATTCTTTTTTTTTTTTTTCAACAAATTTTTCTTATTTCTCTCTTTTTTTTTCCATACCATACATCATAGCACTAGCAAACTGAGAAAGAAATCTAACCAAACAGTTATTCATCATCAAACAATTTCTTCAACCAGTCACTTTGCTAACTCCCTAGGTTTTTACTGCCGGAAACCTACGTTTAAATGCATATGAGTCTAACTTAGATCAACTACTCAAGGCATCATCCTAAAGAAAATAAACTCAGCATTAGACTATGTTTCACTACTCAGGATAATTTTTTTAAAGAGTTTTTTAATTTTTTTTAATAAATAGTAGGAACTAACACGAATATGTGCACACACCCCCAAACTTACAATTTGCTTTATCCCCAATGTAAAATAAGCGTGAAGGAACAAGAGTGAGGAACAACACTACCGTACATGGAGTTGATCAGGCTTCTGTTTGTCAGGCTTTGGTTGCGCAAAGTGTATAGGTTATGCTAGCACCTATATAAATACATATACAAACTAATAAACACGCAAATATCACACAATAAAATACAACTAAAGTAAAGACAACAAAAAATAAATGCGTGGATTGCCTCCCATCTAGCGCTAAGTTTAACGTCTTTAGCCAGACGTGATCACCCAAATGTTCAGGGTACTTTCAATTCATGTGACGGAGTTTCAGCTGCGTCCTTCCTAATTTCAAGCCATTTCCTTCTATGTGGCATTATGTACTTAGACTGTTTGGCACTGCCATACTCCTCTTGATATTATACTCTCACCCACACTTGTTTTCCTTTGCTAGTAGACGTAGAGGTGACAGTTGTTCGCTGCACTTTCCCTTTTGGTTTAGATGGACTGGGTCGGGTGGTTTTGGCTGTATAGTGGCATGATGTAGCACGATCTCAAATTGATGTCACACCGCAGCTATGCTATAGTGTTCTTTATGAAAATCCACCTTGAAGGCCATGCACATAATTTCTTCATCAGCCACCTTGACTGTCTACCCTTCCATGCTAGCTTACATTTTATCTGCTAGTGGCTCCATAAAATCTCTATTTTCTGTATGTTCTTGATTACCCCAAGGTCGAAAATTCTGAAAATAATCTCTTTTCCATTCACTTAGAAGATTATGATGTTATGTTGTACAATTATTATTACTTCTATTGTTGCTAGAAAAGGTCTTACCGAAATGTAGGGTATATCTATATCATCCTCTATGTCCAGAATAATAAAATCTGTTGGAAGCTTAAAATCTCCCACCTTGACTATCATATCATTTATCTTCCCATTGGGTACCTTGATGGTTCTATCAGCAAATCGCATGGTTATGGACATGGGCTTCAGCTCATGGTATCCCAATTGCTTCGTCATAGACAGTGACATTAAATTGATTCATGATCTTAAATCACATAGGGTTCATCTCGCAATCTGTAATAGTGCAATCTATAGTGAACACGCTAGGATTCTTACACTTTAATGCAGTCGGTCTTTGCAATATGGCACTACACATATTTGTAAGCCTTTCCTTTTCGACAATGTTACTATTTGTGACGTTGTAGCTCTTTTCTTTGGTTGCTTCTCCATATATTCCTCCAATTCTTTCTTCGACATAAGCCTAGTCGGGAATGCCCTGCTAGGTTTTAGTCCAACAAACATTTATTGGGGTCTTGCTTTAGTGGCTCATCCACTTGTATTTCCTCATTGCTGACTGAGATGACGTTATAAAATTATTTCCCTTCACTTTTAGGCTTGTCTTCTGTGTCACTTGGGAAAGCTCGTGGACTCTGAATTTAAATAATGGCAAGCTGTCCAGGTTGGGTTTCTAGTGCTCTCAAGGACACTGTTTGACTCTGAAATAGTGCATTATATTTAGCTTCTTATCTTTTGAGCATATCTATGAGCATTTATTCTAAGCCTGGTATATTTTCATACCACAGTCCATTACTCTGCAGATGGAATCCTGGAGGAGCATTGTATCTTTCCTATGGTCCTGTCATTTTGTTGTTCTTCCATCCAAAGTTGGGATATTCCTGCCACCCAAGGTTGTAGCTGTTGGAGTAGGGGTTAAGGCCATGTCTGTTATAGTTATTAACATAATTAGCAGACTCGCCATGTGGAGCGTAGAGCTCTCCATTATATCATTCCCCATATCCTACACTTGTAGCTCTAAAATTGTTCAAAACCTACCTACCAAATAGCTATAGAAATTTGCAGATTTGATCTAACTTGGCATTCACAGTTGTGTTCAGCTCTAACCAATAGACTGTTGCTACCTGCTGCTGAATACTTCATTCAATTGGACATAAGAAGTTGTTATTAGGCATCTATTCCAGTAGCTCCTATCCTACATGATCATCCTTAGCCATTAAATCACCTATATCTATTGCATCAACTATGGTCCTCATCATCCCATTAAGCCAATTTTAGAAGGTTTTTACTTGTAGCCTCTTAGCTATCTCATGATGTAGGCACTTGCGAATCAGGTCCTTGTATCTCTCTCATGCATCGTATAAGGATTATGAGTCTTATTGTGTGAATGAGGTGATGTCATTACGCAGCTTTGCTGTTCTTACATGAGAGAAATACTTTACGATGAACTTTGTGGCTAAGGCTTCCCATGTGGTGATAGTGAAATTAACCTACAAGTACACAAAACAAACAATCTCTATATACCCAAGAGGAGGCTGAATTGGGTAATGGTATAATATTGCAGAAATAAAAATCTTTTCGATTTTATACTACTAAGCAAGTGGCTTTACCAATTTAAGCTTAGTGAATAATTTCCCAAATTAATGTATTTAACAATTAATACCCAAAAGCTAGTTTCTAATTAACATGCAAATACAAAAATAAACTTGCGAAAGTTAAAAGTTATGGGATAGAGAAATTGACACCGATGATTTATAGTGGTTCTACCAACTCTTTGCCTACATTCACTCCCCTAAGCCATGTTTGAAGCTTTCCACTGAGTTGAATCCACAACTTACATCGAGTTTTTCATGGCTCACTCGCAACCATGAGTTTTATCCATTAGGTTCACTTTAAACCTTTACACAAAGAGTTTTATCCATAGGTTCACTCTTAAACCTTTACAAAAGAGTTTTTCAATGGCTCACTCTCAAACCTTTACAATGAATTTTGTCTCTAGGCTTACTCACAACCTTTACACAAATCACCTTTTTTAGTATACCCATTCACAAAGGGATTTCCCAACCTCAAGTGTTTAAGATATGAAGATTGGAGTACAACACACTTGGTCACTCACAAAAGATAAGAATATTAATGTTGTGAGTTGCAAAACCAAGTAAACTAAGCTATCTACAAATGATATGGCTCTACTGTTAAGGGGATAAATGGAATTAGAGTTACCAAGTTACATTATAAGAGGTGTATTCTTGTGTGAGCTTGATTATGAGAGTGTATGATGATGGAGGTTCAGTTTACTCTTTGTTTTTGCCTTATGGAAAATTATATTAATGTGCAAGAACTTGGCAAAATTAAAATATGGACTCAATTTATAGAGAAAATTAAAGAAGTCTCTATTATTTGTGCGAGGCCAATATGCTAGTCTTCTTTTAAAATATTACCGTTTGTCACCGGTAAGCGTAAACAATACCAGTTTACTGACCAGTATGGAGACCGATATGGAACATGCCGATTCTATAGAGCAAGTAAAATCAGAATATTGACCTATATGAATGACAATATGCTCTAGTTCAGTTTCAAAAATTGTGCAAACTCCACACTGAATGGTTTGGTTGCTCTGTATGGAGTATTCCGGTTCCAGAGACGATGCAAAACTACTCAGAACATAGCATAGACATCGGTATGCCAGTGTGGAGGGACCGATACGTCATTCTCAGTGCCAAAATACAGGATTTGAAGATTTAAAAATAATTTACACATGACCCTAATGCATCTAAATGAATGTGAATGTGTCTTATGAGCTTAGAGACTTAAATTATCATCTCACTTACAAAGAGATCACAAAACTAAGACCACACAAGATTTTCTTCAATAAGCGTTAGAGTGTTCACATTTATTTGCTCTTCATCGCCAATTTCTTCGACATCTTTTTGTAAACTCACAAATACGCGTCGAAGTCTCTTCCCCGTTGCATTATCAAAATCCATCTCGAGTGCAATGGCACAAACAGATATATCCTGCTGGTAATGATTGGAGCCATGTTTTAGCTCGATCTCTCAAGGAATATGGGGAAAACTTGCAAGCGGTCTACTTCTTTTACCACTTCATTGAAATTGAACGTGTTGTCGATTTCTAGAAAATTACATATGTGAGCATTGGGATTATCATTTTGGCCACCCTAAAACTATATTGATTGTTGTATCATTTGGATACATGTCTTGATGTCACATGCATTGGCCTAAAGGGGTGGTGGGATGATACAAGATATGAGTCCATTAATGATTGGTTTCGTCCTATCATAAATTGGGATTGGTGCTGCTACTTCCAGTGTTACAAGCTATTGGTCGTTCATGATGCCTGAAAATCAAATAAAAATAAAAGAAAGATAAAAAATTAGGGTTGTCTAGCTAAGCAAGTAAAGTTGTTCTAATTTTAATAAAGAAAAATAAAATAAGTTCCCCGGTAATGGCGCCAAAAATTTGATCGCGATTTTATAAACCTAGCATGCAAGTACATATATCACTCAAGTAATATAGTGATAAAAAATCAGATATAATACCCATATGGACTTAACTTCAACTAAACTATTAGTTGAAAAAGTGTTTTGATTAATTAAATAACTAAAAAGGTAAATAAAGACAAATAAAAAACTTCGAGAAAACCTTGTAAGATAGAAGAACATACGGTTGCAACTTCACCTAAGCATGTACACAATGAGTTCAGACACTTTTCATTCAATTGAGTTGTTGTTACTAATTATTAACATAGAACACTAAATTATTCACAAGTCTCTTTCAATGGTCAGCTGAAAATATTCAGAATAAATCAATTAATTATATGTCTATGTTAATTAAATTAAACCGAATTCCTTAAGGTCATGTTCTAATACTGACTATGTATGTCTTTTAGATATATGTCTATCCTGCAGGGAAACCTATTCAACGAATAAATCACACGTTATTATTCTCACGACTAATCCAAATTTCCTCTGTCGAGTTTCTAAGGATTTGCCCAGAATATTCTATTATTGGCCAAACAAATAAAATAAGCATAAAATCACAGAGAATAATAAATAATTAATAACAAACCCAAAAGAATAAAAATATGCAACTAAATTAATTAAACATGCTCAACATCTATTACAACCCTAGATTTACAGAATCAACTACTCATAATATTCAATAAAAAAAACTAATCATTATAACAAGCCAAGAACTCATAAAAGATAAAGGTAGAGAGAAATGGAATAAAGAAACTCTCATTTGCAGTCTTCATCTTCAAAATACAACTCTGATTGTTGCACTCGTTCTTGCCTTGCTCTAGACATTCTTTTATGTTGTGGGACTCCAAAATTATGTTATGAGGCTTGATTATAGGTTTTGGGATGAACTTGTGCTTATATAAGAGGTTTATGGGTATTTTCTACTTAAAAATTGGATATAGGGAGATCTGTGATGAATTTCCCGTGTCGTGAAGCGATGAATGCGTCGCGACTCCACTCTCTCAACTTGGCGCGTGTTGCGATGCTCATGTATAGGCGTCGTGATGCGTCAATTTGAGTCGAAATTAAATTTGTAATTTGCATCTGTTTGATTTTTGTTCATCAGCGCGTCTCAAAGAGCTACGCGTGTCGGGACGTGTGTTTTCACACAGAAATACACCCTGATTTACTCTGTATCTTGCCGTTTTCATCCCTCATTACATTCGATTAATTCTTGATATTATTTTAACTTGCAAAACATACATAAAACACATCAAAGCACTCATAAATCTCGATATCATCCACAAAATATTAAGATAAAGTTGTGAGAAATATGTGTATTTTCACCGCTCATCAGTTATCTACTAGTATATTCCGATGGTCAAATAGAAACACATAACTTAATTCAATTACCTATATTCCTATAATAATAGATTTGAGCTAAACTCATTAAGTTCTGGGTCTAATTGTGGCTACGCATGCTCAATAAATATATTTCTATCCTACACAAAAATCGATTCAAGGAATGCGATCACACACTATTACCACATCTATTCTTTTAGTGATCAGGAAATAGAACACATTAAAAAAAGAAGAATAAATAATCCATTAATAAACTCAAAGGAATAAAAAGATGCAAATTGAATTTACGATTATGTATAGGATCTGTTACAATCCTAAACTAATGAATTAGTTACACATGATGTCCAATAAGCACAAACAATTCATTATTATAAAACAAGTACTCATAAATATAAAACTGAAAGAGAAAAGGAAGAAAGAACTCTTATAACAATCTTCTGTTCTAATCTCCAGCTTGGATTGAGATTCTGATTCTTGCATTGTTTTGGGTATTTTTCTCTGCATTATGGTCTCCAAAAATATGATATTTCAAGTTTAAGACAAGCTTATTCTTTTATAGAGGCTGATAGATCCTTCTTAAGAAATTGGAATTCTCTTTGAAACGAAAATCGGGATCGCATTGCGACACGTTTGGACCTGCTTCTCGACACTTGATACTTCTGTGATGCGTCATAACACGCATCAGTCTGCGTCGTGACACATCTCAAAATTGATATTTTGTCTCAAAAATATACTATCGTGCGTCGTGACGCGCACTTTGGGTTATAGAAGACGACCTATTTTCACTCCGATTTAATCAATTTTTTGCTCGATAAGTCCGATTTAGTCTTATTATGTTCAGGACCTACAAAACATACTCAAAACACATCAAAACACTCATAAAGCTCAAAGTAACCCACAAAATGTAAGATATATGGGTTGTAAATATATATATATTGACGGCTCATCAAGTAGCGAGTTAAAAATTAAATTTGAACTCTCCCCACTCCCTTACCTTTAAAAAATGTATTATGATAATTTAATAATTATTTCGAAGTCGTTGGTCCATCGAAATACCACCAATTGCGAGCTTTGGGATCCCTCGAATAAATGCATGCTTAATTTTATTTGTGCCCATGATATTTGGAATCAGAGCATTAACTGTTCTATCTATCACTTGCATATTTTTTTCTTTCGTTTATTTTATCTTAAAAAAATCAAAATCAAAAGCTGAATAATTGTAAGCCCAACCACCATGGCAGCAACATGTTACAATAAATAAGAAGCAGACATTTGGGGTATCAATTGGGGCAATGTATTCTTGTGTCTCCGCTGGCAAAGGATTTTTTGGAATTGAGACAAAAGAAAAAAAATAGAATGAAAATGAGTTGGGTTCGAATTTCTATGGTGGGCTAACTTTGATAATGGAATTTCACAATATAGACTATGGTTACTACAGTCATGGGTACAAATAAAATGTTTTTAATAATCTCATTTTACCAAGGATTTTTTTCTAAGAAGACGATTGTTTAGGAGATGATGATTGTCTTAAAAAATTCACTCTTGGGGACGGGTATTTTTAAGGGGAATGAATGATACGTCAACTATATTTTTATATTTATTAATTATTATATTTAATTTTAATTAATAAGATAATTGAATTAATTTATCTTTATATGATTAGTTTAAATAAATTGTGAAAATTATCTGTCAACATATTGTAACACCCCGGCAATTCCGACGACTACTATGTTATAGGTGGCATAATACATGATATAAATTATGCTCAAGTGTTAATGTTGACTCGCTCACAAAGTGGTTCTTTACTCCCAAGTATAAGAGTGTAGAAGTAATAAAATAACCCGGTAAGACCGGGGTCGATCCACATGAAATAGATTTAATAGGATAAAATAATAATTCGAATGAAATAAAAAGGATGAATTGTTTGAAGTGATTGGAAAATTAAAATTACAACAATAAAATAAAATAATGGGGTTAGGGGATCCACTTTTAATATTTCAAATTTAGAAATCTCACTTTTTATAATATATAAATTGTCATATTACCAAAATGATTTATTTCATGAATTAATTATGCCAAAACAAATAAAATCTGCCATAAAGGCGGGGATAGCTTTATTTATAACAAGTCCAGTTAGGTACTCAATTATGTCAAATAAATAAAACTACCTATATAGGCGGTAACAAAGTTTGTTAATAATTAATCCATAATTAAATTAAATATTAATCATTAGATTACAATTTATGTATTATAATATAAGTGAGATTAATTTATATTTTCATATTTAAAGTTTCTCATTTTACCCCAGCACAAAGAAATTAGCTACTCATAATTTGAATAAAAACACACATAATTTTATTAATAAAAGAAAAAGAAATTACAAGAAAACTTTAGAAAAAAAAAAAAAACACAAGAGCTAGAAATCCACAAATTTTCAGAGAAAACTATAGAATCCAGATTAAAGAAAATGAGGTGCAGAGCACCTATATTTATGAAGGTGTTCAGCACCTCTATTGCTTGGAATTGCAAGCTTTCTCCACCAAACATTGCATGTTTGGTGGTTTGTCACCATTATTAATTAATTTTTTTTAATTGTCAATGACTTTTACATATAACACATTTTGGGGTTTTCATCAATTTCGATTTTGAAAACTTCAGATTTAGAAAATATTGTCAACAGGAAAGTTGTAGATCTTTGAGTCTTCTTTCATTCGGAACTGGAATCAATTTAATCCGATATCGGAGTAAAAATTATGGCTAAAATACGAATATTGTCCATGGTTGGAATTTCCGATGTTGTACACTTTTAAAATGCCCTATTAAATTTCTGGCCTTCAAAATCCAAATGTCAAGTCCATTTTTCTAGATATGAATCCAAAGTATTATTTCATCTACATAAAAGATAAAAATCACAATAAAAATATATAAAACATAAATTTAATTATTATTTTTTTTACAAATATGATAAATTAAGGGGATTAATGAAACTATAAGTGTAAAATGATTAATTTTCAAAATGTGCACATTTTAGTTTTCATTACACCCCCAACTAGCTTATTACAAGTCCACAGTAATTTAAGCTAAAAAATTTGAAAATGTTAGTTCCATTTTTATTGGCATGTGTCCGTGACAAAACAAGTTCAATTGAGTTGTAATCTGTCGTGAAGATCTTTGTGCAATTGGATTGGTTTTTGGCTACTGTGGATCAGACATGCGTTCGTGGTGCGTTCGTTGCAGTGTTCGAACGAGATCATTCCAGAGAGCAAACGTTCGAGGCACATTCTTATTGGGTTCGAACGGGATAATTCCAGAGAGCATCCGTTCGTTGTGCGTTCGAGTGGCGTTCGAACGAGTCTTTCAGTAGGCACGCATTCGTGGTGCGTTCGGGTAAACGTTCGAACGCCCGTCGCGTTTTTCAGCCTTTTGCCTTTAAAAAACCCTAGCTTTTCACCCTACCTATAAATATAACATATAGCCGCCTTGCTAGTTAGTTGAAGCACTTATCCTTTGAGCAAAAATCTCTCAAATCTTTCAACCTTTATTGAATCCACCTTGAAGACTCTTATCATCTTCTTGTCTTCTTTGTTAAATGTGTGATTCCATCTTTGATAAACCTGTTGGGGTTTTAAGGGGGAATATCGGTAACGCAGCGGAATCGCGGAAAATCAAATTTATCTGATTTCAAAACTTTTTCTCGGATTAATTAAATAAAGTTTATTTAATTATCCAATTATTAAATTCTGAAAAATTACACAAGAAATCATATTTCTTGGTAATTACCGAATTTCCCCATAACTTTATAAATTGATCATTTTAGTCGAAAAATTATCAAAAATTATTTTGAATGATTCTAAATCATTTCTAAAATATTTTTCAACACATCTAATGCATCAAAATCAGATTTCACACAAATCCCCAATTTTTGAGCTAATTGCCGTGAACCCCCCAAATTTTCCAATTAATTGCAATTTGGTCCCTTTTGTTCAAAACAAGCCAAGATCAAATCCAATCAACCTTAAATTTTACATGCATCATATTCATACCATAATACATCACATATATGAAAAGACCCAAATTTGGAGTGGGTTATGAACCCTAATTTTTCAATTTCATCAAATTGAGTAATTTTACCAAATCTTTAAAATCCAACACTTTAATCCATTCAATACTTCACCAATCTAGCCTCACCACTTTGAAATAACTCTAGAACAATTCTAGGTCACCAAGGAGTGGCTTACCAACTCTAGAATGACAACTTGATTTTCCAAAAATCAAAAGTAAAGCTTTGAAATCATTTCAAGCTTACTTACATGCATCAATCTTTCATCAAAGTTCACAACCAAAATAAACACAAACAATAAGAAGAGAGACAATACCAAAGCAACACAAAATGATGCTAAGCATGTTAGAAATATTTTTCATGTTGAAGACTTTGAAGAATAACTTACAAAACCATGATTTTCCAAGCCATCTTCCTTTAGCCTTCAAGCTTTTCTCTCTACTACTTTTGTATTATGTTTGGTGTCTAATGAACTTTTTAAACCCTAAAATTGAAACAAAACAATTTATACTTGCCCCAAAATGACCTTGGCCGAATGGTAGGAAGAAATAAGTAAAATATCTATATATTTTGCTTTTCTTTCATTTAAAGGTTTATCGACTTGTTTTGCTTTTATCATTACACTTTAATGATTCCAAACAAGTCAACAATGGCAACTTAAAAAACATAACACTTATATTTAATAAGGTCATGATCGAAAATTACAAAAGAAAAAGGAAATAGATATTTTCATTTTAAACAATTTAATCAAATATCTAAAGAAGTCAAAACCATTTTGACAACATTTTTCTTTAAGTATAAAGTCAAAAATTTTCACTTATAATCATTTCCTAACTTTATCATTTGGTGAGATATTTATATTTTAATTATATTAATCATTTAACAATTAAATAATTAAATAATTAATTAAATACAAATATCTCAAATATATGTATTATATTTACTTTAAATATCTCAAATACATATATTAATGATATATGTCAAATACATTTATTTGACAATTTATTAATGTGTATTTAATAATATCATATATTAAATACAAATACACATTAATTAGGAAATGACGGTTCGGCCCGTTCGCATGTAATTTTTGTTTAATGTTTAAACGATTTATAAATAATCACCATTATTTATAAAAGTCGCCCTAGTGCTCTACGAGTATATTTCATTAGTGAGACTCTCTAGATTCAAGTATATCCGTCAGAAAATCCAATTTCGTGTCCATAATTTACCCACCCGTAAATTATGACGACCACGGATAAACTAGATGAGTCATACAGGTCGAGGTCATTGCATACGTATAATCCCCCTGTCACAGGTATCCGGATTATACCAGAGATATAGATGTAAACGTTAAATCTCTATAGGTATTATCACATCGATGTTTCTATTACCAATCTATAAATAACATTCGGAACTCACTTCCGAAGTATACTATGGTCATAGATTTAACTAATTGCTAATCACATATGGAATACCTATGCTCTGTAAACAGAACTGACGGATCCTATCTTGACACACACAGGATATCCTGAGGATCGGTCCACACCCAACTAACAGGCGGAGGTCTGATCTAAATAGATCGGTGATGTGACTGCCATCTAAGTATGAAGGATGTCTCATACATCCACAGTGGTATCTCAAGTCGAAAGACCACTATGCTACTCAACCCGAGAAGAGTCTTATTGACGTTGGTGTACCATCCATTAAGAATCTTTGGTGAGTCGTTCAGTGTTTATCCACTATAAACACCTACATGTCTATACGAGTCTCCATAGACTCATGGTTCATTGGATAAACCATTGGACCAAGTCCCGATATACAACATGTACTGGTCTCAACGGATTTAACTAACCGACCCGTGTTAGTAAATCTTGACCAGGAACTATATTTGATAATATACATTTAGTAGTATCACTTCCCAATGTCAATTACAAACTAGTTTTGTAACTGTGTACTGCATTATATATTATCGGGTCTTTGTCTAATATATACATATCACTAAACCAGATTTAGTTTCAATCTAATAGTAATTAGATCGAATATGTATATAAAAATAAGAGGTGTAACCACTAAGAAAGTAATATTATGGAAAAGTGAATTGATCGTATTCATAAATCCGACATAAATACGGTCCGGATTGGCGTTCTGAGCACCAACCCCAACAATTTCTCCCACTTACTATTGTGCCAATCCATGGTATCATATACACATCTCAATGTGTATCGTATACTCATGGCTCTCAAATGCTCACCTTGCACTTAAGAGGTAGGGAACAGGAAGTAGGTCCGCTATAACATATTGAGTTTGTCAAACAAACACCATCGTTTCCCATAGCCAGCATCATTCATTTTTTGTAGAATCTAAATTATACATTAATATGACTCTGATGCTACATCAGTATTGTGCTTCAGCTACTAAGTTGTCCAAGTATTTAAGGATCAAATCCAAAATACTATGATGATAACGCAAGCACAATAGCAATACAAAACTTCTAATTTATCAGGTCACTATGCAACTTCATAAGTCAATACTTCATAAGTTGCATCTAATTCCACTCACAAAGTAGAATCCTTTGTGACACTCCCACTGCATCTTTTCTGACTCTTTATGACGTAGACTGTCTTACGTCATAATTAGTCTCAAAACTAATATGACACTAATGGTTGCAGACTGTATTCTCCATGAATTAGAAACTCGTTCTTAATATCTCAAAGATCACAAAGAACGTGTTTCAAGATCCATCATATGGTCTATAGGATATCAAAATAACTCTTAACAATTACGATTAAATCGATATCTTTAATCGCACATAATAAAGTATTCATTATGTCATCATCAAATGAAAAATAAGATTGATTAGACATTCTAATCAATATCTCTTTCGAAAAAGGAATCATCATTTACGAAAGATGAATATTATATACAAGACACACATTAACTATCAAACAGTTATACTAACTATCATACAGATAGCCTAGTTATGTCATTTATTAGATCATATCTAATGTACGACTAATAAGAGTATCTCACAAGTCTCTTAGTCTTATATCTTATATATAAAATTTTATATCGTATATAACAGAGACTACTCCCACTACTTTCACGGAGTAAAGAAGACTTAGGTAAACCTTTTACCTTACAAACATCTCATTATTACTATAATAATGAGAATGTTGTTAGGGTATATAACACTAGAAATTAATTTGTACGCTCCCACCAACCCTTCAATCACATATGTATTCTCTATACTTTGACAAGATCAGACAATCTGACTGATATCAAAAATAGAGAACACGGATTTCCAGAAGACTTATCCGAGTCTACAATAGGCTATATAAGCTAGCACACTAAACTGCAATCTCAGCAGAATACAAACTCTAGGGCCATTCTAGAACGAACTCTTCAAATGAAGAAATCACAACTGATCTCTTATCTGAATAAGTCATTCAAAAACGCCATTTTGCATTCTTTAGCTAAAATGTACAGTTTAATATCAACATTAACCAATATATCTTTAATTGTTCAATTAATGTGACTAGAGACAAGTTTCCTCAGAATCTACAATAGATTGCTGAGTATAACTTTTCTCACTGTCATACTATAAAGGTCAAACCTTTAATAAGCTCACACTGCTTTTGTTGCGTAAACAATTAGCACAAATCATTAACTAATTCATAATTAAAGCTTAATCAAGTTCAAAACTTGATCGTAGTAAGCTATGAACAGTCTTAGATCTATGGTTCAATGGTGAACTTCCAGAATCGATATCAAATATCGCTTCCATTATAAGTTATAGGATAATTTTCTTCAATAAGAAAACAACAGAACCATTAAGTATCAAATACTCGTAAATGATTCTGTTATTCTATTGGACTTGTATGGAAGATGTATAAGGGTTGTTTCATCTTATTAATTACGTAGTTCCATTTATAATTTATCATTCTCACATTTGACTTCAATAAGTCAAGTCTTTTCTAAAATGGTTAACATCTGATGTTACACACCAAGTAATAAAATAATTTTATTACTTAGGATCGTAGGAAAGATATTCTATCAAATAGAATACAATATTCTATAAAATAGAATAAATGATAAACTTTTACTTATACCTCCAAGGTGTAAGTAATTTCCATTATATAACTATTATATAAAAGAAAGATTCAAATCTCAAACTTTTCAAGATTCAGATTTTCTACCTATACATATCATATATGTAACTATAGAAATTAATGGAACCTAAATTAAAAAGATGAACTAGTGTTACTGGAGCATATCCCCAAGAGTATTGAAACTAATTCGGCAACATTCAATATCGAACGAATCAAATCATATAAAATTCGATTACTCCCACTACTCAATTCCATCAAGATGGAATCGTGGAAGAATAATATTGAATAAGAATCATATTCACTAAATAACTTTAGAACTGATTCCCTTAAATTCATATGTTTGATCGTATCAAAGATCTTTGAACAGTTCAAAGACATGTAATGAATTTTAAGGATTTAGTTCTCAAAAACTTCAGATTGAATATATTTGAACAAGTAAAAAATGTTCAATCTACGTTTCATCAGAACAGATTGAAAGTTCTTGATACTTTCAAGACATTCAATATTTGTTCCTTCAGAAACACGTAACTAAGTTATGACAATTCATAAACTAAGTTACGAAGTAAAGAAAACTACCTTAAGCAATTACAATTCATTAAACTACATACATCTAATATATCAGTTTAATAAATCTGTTGGTCCAATGACAAATCATTGGTTAAACGAGATTTTAATCACCTTCCCGAATACAATATTCATAAAATGGATAAGGATATGTGGTGTGATCTCATATCAAACCATCTTTTACCATACGGAATAAGCATCCAATGCTTAAGTGATAAAATCTCATAAAGCACCGTTCTAAATTATTTACTTTACCGAATAATTTTTCTTAATGTTTATCTCTACGCCAATGACACTACTAGTTATATATAAAATATATAACAACTGTTTATAAAGAACAAGTAACTATCCAATAGTTGCAAGTTCTGATATCAAATATCAAAACAGTCATTAACTAATATTTTAAATAACTAGACGGGAGATCTGGTATCCAATACCTATGATTGTCGTATTCCGAAAATCGATATTTTCTATACACAAATATACACATCTCCTTTCTTTGGCTTTACTATTTGCCTTCAACTATTCACAACAATTGTAAATAATTGATTAGCAAATTGTGTCAGACACATTGCCTCTAAAGGTCATTAAAGCTAAGAAACGCCATTACTAGATAAACAAATACCTAATGAGGCTTTCTTAATGCTAGTCAAGAATCTCGAGACATGAACTAATTCAAGTCAATTCTTACCGCACAAGAAACTATTCTCTCTAAAGTATTATATCCTAAAAGGGATATCTATCTAGATGATCTATCATGACTTAGAAACTAATTCACTAACCATCGTGATTTACAAGAAAATCGGAACAACAGTTCCCGATGGTTTAGACCAATCTAATAATATCCTAGTTTATTAGTATCTATAACCTATTCTAGAATAACTGCAACCAAGAGTCAAGTCAGATAACATATCAAAATATGTGTGCAGTGAATAAAAGTTCAATTCTATATAAACAATAGAATAATGAAACAAACAAGCGGCAATTTCCATAATAATACACACTGCCTAAGTTATGGAATATTTTAAACTTAGCAGTGCCTCCCATTATTTTACGTAATACCGTAATCCCCAACGAAAAAATGAGAATTCAATAATTAAATCAAATTCCATAATGGGAAGAGGACCCCATGAATATATTTCAGCTCACAACAGAGGCACGGTCTCGCCTACGTATATTCATCAGGTAGACAACTCATTTGTCAATCACTCACTAGTGACTCCTGGGTTTCCGGTCCTGGTCGTTTCTCGTTGTGACTGCTAAGACAGGCCCACAAGGAGACGTACCAAGGTTAAACTCGTCAATGATAAACTCAAGCTACTTATGTAACCCTGACAGCTAGGGCACGTTCAGGATTCCGCTTTTGCTTGAATTTATCTAGTATCTAATATACATCCGGCATAAATAAATCTCTATCGGCTACACCCTCACAGTAGAGGCATGGTCTCAGATGTAGTCAAGGAAAAATATTCATAAACCGTATTGACAAGACGGACCAAGAAACAAGTATTCCAAATACCAGTTACTTTAAAACCTTATTAAGCGGAGATATTCTATAAAGTGTCATACACTTTAAATCTAATTAAATTAAATAAAAGCATGCATGTATCAAGTAAAGACAAGAACAAAAATTAGATTTTAAAGGGCTAATCATATCGGGGTGTCCAAAATCAGACTCGCTCTGATATCATTTTGTTGGGGTTTTAAGGGGGGATATCGGTAACACAACGGAATCGCGGAAAATCAAAATTTTCCGATTTCAAAAAATTTTCTCGGATTAATTAAATAAACTTATTTATTTAATTATCCAATTATCAAATTCTGAAAAATTACACAAGAAATCATATTTCTTGGTAATTACCGAATTGCCCCATAACTTTGTAAATTGATAATTTTAGTCCAAAAATTATCGAATATTATTTTGAATGATTCTAAATCATTTCTAAAATTTTTTTCAACACATCTAATGCATCAAAATCAGATTTCACACAGATCCCCAATTTTTGAGCTAATTGCCGTGAACCCCCAAATTTTCCAATTAATTGCAATTGGGTCCCTTTTGTTCAAAACAAGCCAAGATCAAGTCCAATCAACCTAAAATTTTACATGCATCATATTCATACCATAATACATCACATATATGAAAAGACCCAAATTTGGAGTGGGTTATGAACCCTAATTTTTCAATTTCATCAAATTGAGCAATTTTACCAAATCTTTAAAATCCAACACTTTAATCCATTCAATACTTCACCAATCTAGCCTGACCACTTTGAAACAACTCTAGAACAATTCTAGGTCACCAAGGAGTGGCTTACCAACTCTAGAATGGAAATTTGATTTTTCAAAAATCAAAAGTAAAGCTTTGAAATCATTTCAAGCTTACTTACATGCATCAATCTTTCATCAAAATTCACAACCAAAATAAACAATAACTATAAGAAGAGAGACAATACCAAAGCAACAAAAAATGATGCTAAGCATGTTAGAAACATTTTTCATGTTGAAGACTTTGAAGAATAACTTACAAAACCATGATTTTCCAAGCCATCTTCCTTTAGCCTTCAAGCTTTTTTCTCTACTACTTTTGTATTATGTTTGGTGTCTAATGAACTTTTTCAACCCTAAAATTGAAACAAAATAATTTATACTTGTCCCAAAAAGACCTTGGCCGAATGGTAGGAAGAAATAAGTAAAATATCTAGATATTTTGCTTTAGTTTCATTTAAAGATTTATCAACTTGTTTTGCTTTTATCACTACACTTTAATGATTCCAAACAAGTCAACAATGGCAACTTAAAAAATATAACACTTATATTTAATAAGGTCATGGCCGAAAATTACAAAAGAATAAATTATGATGACCACGGATAAACTAGCTGAATCATACAGGTCGAGGTCATTGCATACGTATAATCCCTCCATCACAGGTATCCGGATTATACCAGAGATATAGATGTAAATGTCAAATCTCTATAAATAATATCACGTTCACGTTTCTATTAGTAATCTATAAATAACATTCGGAACTCACTTCTGAAGTATACTATGGCCATAGATTTAACTGATTGCTAATTACATATGGAATACCTATGCTCTGTACACAGAACTGACAGATCCTATCTTGACACACACATGATATCCTGAGGATAGGTCCACACCCAATGAACAGGTGGAGGTCTGATTTAAATAGATTGGTGACGTGACTGCCATCTAAGTGTGGAGGATGTCTCATACATCCACAGTGGTATCTCAAGTCGAATGACCACTATGCTACTCAACCCGAGAAGATTCTTATTGACATTGGTGTACCATCTATTAAGAATCTTCGATGAGTCGTTCAGTGTTTATCCACTATAAACACCTACACGTCTATATGAGTCTCCCTAGACTCATGGTTGATTGGGATAAACCATCGGACCAAGTCCCGATATACAACATGTACTGGTCTCAATGGATTTAACTAACCGACCCGTGTTAGTAAATCTTGACCAGGAACTATATTTGATAATATACATTTAGCAGTAACACTTCCTAATGTCAATTACAAACTAGTTTTGTAACTTTGTACTGTATTATATATTATCGGGTCTTTATCTAATATATATATATATATATATCACTAAATCAGATTTAGTTTCAATCTAATAGTAATTAGATCGAATACGTATATAAAAATAAGAGGTGTAACCACTAAGAAAGTAATATTATGGAAAAGAGAATTGATCGTATTCATGAATCAGACATAAATACTGTCCGGATTGGCGCTCTGAGCACCAACCCTAACAAAACCTTCAACACAACTTAACCCAAAATCCCTAATCCTTTAGAGTTCTTTAGGAGGAGTTTTGGTAGTCGGAGTTCCGGCGTCAGAGGTGATACAATCTACTCAGAGACTTCAGAGGTTCTGAAGAAAACCGTGGGTCACAGGCTTGAGGAGTTGCCTTGAGTTCTTGCAGTATTGAGGTACTTGAGTCGGTGGATTTGCCACCACAGGTTTTGATCATCGCTGTAAGTTTTTCTCTATATAGTGGATTCGGGTGGTAGCCTATACCCGGAGTGGTTTTTTTACTCGCAAGAGTTTTCCACTTCGTCACCAAAATTATTGTGTTGAATTTTTTGTGATTGTTTTATTTTTCACAATTTATATTTTGCATTGAATTAATATTGTGGTTTTTATTGTTGTTGGTTGATTTGGTAATTGCCTGTTACTATTTCATAGTTATAGTAATCCGGACTTGTCCTGTTTATTATTTGTAATTCCGCATAGGGTCAGATCCTAGTCTAATCACGAATTTTCAATTGGTATCAGAGCCTGAACAAGATCCTTGACCCATTAGCTATGGACTGTAGTCAACCCTTAAATTGTCTGCCATTTTTAATGGCACTGAATATTTACATTGGAAGGTTTGCATGAAAACGTTCTTTAAGTCGTTAGATGAGAGGGTCTGGATGAATGTTGAACACAGGTGGAAACCTCCCGTTGTTATTGTTGATGGGGTATCTTCCCCTAAAAACAAAATGACCTAGACCAATGATGAATTTCATGCTAGCAATAGGAACATCAAGGCTGTTAATGCCATACATGGTGCTGTTTGTTCTGCTGAGTTTAGGAGAATTTCAATGTGTGAGATAGCCAATGATGCTTGGTACATCCTGCTAACTGTGCATGAGGGCACATTGTCTATTAAAAATAATAGACTCCAGGATCTTGCTACTAGGTTTAAGGTTGCTAGAATGAAGGATGATGAGACCTTTGATCAATTTTATGCTGAGATTAATGATATCGTTAACTCAAGCTTTAACCTAGGTGAGACTATTCCTACCAGTAGGATAATTATGAAAATCCTTAGATCCTTGCCTGATAAGTTCCTACCCAAAATCACCGCCATTGAGGAAAGTAATGACCTTGATCAGCTTAATTTAGAAGACCTCGTAGGAAAACTGCAGGTTTATGAGTAAAAACTTCCTGGGCATCTAAAGCCAAAAAATATAGCGATGAAGATCGCGAAGGAAGTTGTTCATGGTTCGTCTAGTGATGAGGATACCCTCACAGATAATGATTTGACCTTATTTGCAAAGAAGTTTAGGAAATTTCTTAAGCTGAAGAAGAGTGGCCATAATAGTGACAGTGATATGGAGGATATGTCTAGAGAGAGTAGGCATAGCATGAGTGAGTCTGGAGAGGATAGGGATAGTAGATCCCTTGGCGCCCAATGCTATGGATGTGAATGATATGGGCACGTTAGATCTGAGTGTCCCACACACCTTAGGGCCAAAGGCAAGAAAGCCATGGCAGTATCCCTTAGTGATTCTGAAGGTGATGATTCTCCTAAAGGCAATTATATAGCCTTTACTGCTAGTGTGCTTGATGAGAGAGAGAATGAAGTTAATGATGTTGTTTCAGAAGTCTCTCTTCATGAGTCTGTTGATGAGGAAAGTCTTCAGGTAGCTTATATTGAACTGTTTAATGAGAGTTTAGCTATTAAGAAGACTAATTTAGAGGTCAATAAGAGGCTGAAACTAGTTGAGCTAGAAAAGAATGAAGCTCAAGCCAAATTTGAGCAAAGCCTCTTGATGGTAGATGACCTGGAGGAGAGGAACAGAGGCCTTATAGACAGAGTCCAAATATTAGAAACTGAACTTGAAGATACTAGAACCCAGTTGTCTGTATTTTCTAGTGGTAATAAAAAGGTGGACCATATGCTAGGTATTAGTTTTGAGCCTAACTGTGATAAGGCGTCAACATCTATAGCAGTGCCTAAACCTTCTAAACATGACCTAGGTAAGAAGCATGTTAAGTGTAGTAATGTGATTCCTCCATTTATTCCTCGTCCTGTTCCCCAACCTCGTACTAGAGGTGGTGTGGGTAAACCTAGCTATCATTCGAGGTTTGTGCCTGTGTACCACCACTGTGGCAAGGCAGGACACATTAGGCCTAAGTGCTACATGTTGCACAAACATAAGAGAAGACCTAATAGTGTGTCTCCTATATTTGATTCTCCAAATCTAGTGTCTTAAGTTTCTGCACTAACCAAACAAGCTAAATTCCTTAGTGAGAAACTTGCTTTGTTGACTGGGAATTCTCGTGAGAAAGAGATTCCTAGAAAAATATTGGTGAGGAAGCAAGATGTCTTCCCATATACTTCTGAATGCCTTGATCCTGACAGGCATAATAAGAATGCACTTCGGTGTAACTCTTCTTAGAAGTTGCATTTTCATTTCCTATTGCATGTGTGTGTGCGTGTGTTTTTATGTTTTTGCACGTTTATTTTGTTTCATTGCAATATGGTGTGTGTCTTTTTTTTTGTTATATGTCCCTTGGTATATAGGATGGAAACCCGGACATAAATTTCATAGCCGATTCTGAATGGACGGTAGTATGATTTGCACTCGGGATACAACTCCACGTACCATTGGATATTGTCAAGCCATTTTGTGTCTTTATTTTTTTGTGTTAAAACTGAAAAATCAAAAAAAAATATATAATTTGAAAAAGACCAAAAATATTTTTTGTGGCTTGTTAGAGCATGAATAGCATGTGCATGTGATCCTGATATGTAGGATATATGGTTATGCATGTATAATATGCTTTTATTTTTCTTGATGCTCTATATGCATATGTGTGTGTGATAAAAACTCTTGGTATATCTTGTGCTTGCAATTCACATACACGATTTTATTTTATCAAGGCTTGGTCGCATGTATGAGTTTTTAGAATGGCAATTTAATCTCTTCCATGCTTTAATTTCTCAATAGTGTGACCTTTGACTAGTTGACCTTGTGCTATCCCCTTTTACAAAAGTAAAAAGAAATATATTTTAAAAAAAAATGAGACTCAAGTGCAAAAGAGCCAATGTGACCAAATTCAAAAGATAAGGGAAAAAACCCTTCACTTGAAAGAGTTTTTAAATATGAGCTCATGATATGTATGGGGTAAACAATATAGCATGCAACCAATGTTGCTTATTTTCAGGTCATAGTGGTGCTGGGTTTGAACACCTATTTTGCGGACTTGGTTTGTTTAGAGATGAATTTCTTTGGCTGTGTCCAGCTCATAAAATAAAGTCTTAAGCCTTGATTCATTGTGCACTTTATTTTTCACGCAAGTGCTTGTTATGCTTTGGTGTTTATGTCATATGCATAAGTGTTGTATCTAGCCAATTTTAAAATGATGCATATTGTTTCATGTCATAAACAGCTAAATACTGACTGGGTATCATTGTATCTGCTTGAAATGCTGTTTCAGTCAGTTTTGACATGATTTTTTTTTGTTTATCTCATTGTGTGCTTGTATATGCTTCATATAACTGCATATCATTTATTTTGCATATCATTGAGTGTTTACATCCCATTTGATTATTAATTTACTAACTGAGTTAGCCTGTTAGTGAGAGGGAGTAAGTCCTCTTTGTTTATGCTCTTGCATGTGTTTGTCTCCTGTTGTTTTTCCTGTTTCCTTCGCCCTTTGTCAATTCGTGACAAAAGGGGGAGAGTAATATATTAAGGGGGATAGCCTTAATATATGGGAGGGATTCATAGATTATCCTTTAGATATCTCCGTTTTAGAGGGAGTTCAAATTAAGGGGGAGAAGGATATCTACTTCTACATGCATGAGTTTTATACATGTTTATTTTATACATGATAATCCCAATGCTTTTCACAGTATATTGTTGTTTGTGGATGTTTCAGGTAAACAAGTTTTGTTGCTGAGGTGGCTTTGATTTCAAGACTACTTGGTTAGGTACTAGATCGAGTCCTATTGTAACAAGTCACTGTTTTGATGGTTGACATTTGACTATTTTTCTTTTTGGGTCTATTACCGTAGTCTTTGTATTAGGTAATGTTTTGTCACGGAATGCCAAATGGGGAGATTGTTAGTTCCATTTTTATTGGCATGTGTCCGTGACAAAATAAGTTCAATTGAGTTGTAATATGTCATTAAGATCTTTGTACAATTGGACTGGTTTTTGGCTACTGTGCATCAACATGCGTTCATGGTGCGTTCGTTGTAGCGTTCGAACGTGTGGTGTTAGTGGCACGTTCTGCTTTGGGTTCGAACAAGATCATTCCAGAGAGCAAACATTCAAGGCACGTTCTTATTGAGTTCGAAAGGAATCATTCTAGAGAGCATCCATTCATTGTGCGTTCGAGTGGCGTTCGAATGAGTCTTTCCAGTAGGCACGCATTCGTGGTGAGTTCGAGTAAATGTTCGAACGTCAGTCACGTTTTTCAGACTTTTGCCTTTGAAAAACCCTAGATTTTCACCCTACCTATAAATATAACATGTAGCCGCCTTGCCAGTTAGTTGAAGCACTTTTCCTTTGAGCCAAAATCTCTCAAAGCTTTCAACCTTTATTGAATCCACCTTGAATACTATTTTCATCTTCTTGTCTTCTTTGTTAAATGTGTGATTCCATCTTTGATAAACCTTCAACACAACTTAACCCAAAATCCCTAATCCTTTAGAGTTCTTGAGGATGAGTTTTGGTAGTCGGAGTTCCGGCGTCAGAGGTGATACAATCTACTCAGAGACTTCAGAGGTTCTGAAGAAAACCGTGGGTCGCGGGCTTGAGGAGTTGCCTTGAGTTCTTACAGTATTGAGGTACTTGAGTCGGTGGAGTTGCCACCATAGGTCTTGACCATCGCTGTAATTGTTTCTCTATATAGTGGATTCGATTGGTAGTCTATATCCGGAGTGGTTTTTTTACTCGCAAGAGTTTTCCACTTCGTCACCAAAATTATTGTGTTGAATTTTGTGTGATTGTTTTATTTTCCGCAATTTATATTTTACATTGAATTAATATTGTGGTTTTTATTGTTATTGGTTGATTTGGTAATTGCCTGTTACTATTTCATAGTTACAGTAATCAGGACTTGTCCTGTTTATTGTTTGTAATTCCGCATAAGGTCAGAACCTAGGCTAATCGCGAATTTTCAGAAAAGACAGATTCTTATCCAAATTAATAATTGTTTTCTTTCTTTCTTAATGATCAAACAAGTAAATTCTCATGTACCTTGAACCCTTCTTCCATACACACATAAAACAAGATATGAATCAATTTATTGTGCCCACAATATTCACAGGTTTTGTTGAAAAAACAGTAATATTTTTGTCCTAAAATTACATTAGAGTTCACACTTTTTGACAATGAAAGTTTATTTATAAATACAAAAATAGTTTTTTTTTAATATAATAATAATACATCTTAAATCCTTGTAACGAGCTTTGGGCCACTGACTCTCAAACCAGTTGGCTTTAGGGCACTTGGTGTTAAGATACCCATACAGACTTAATTGCTCGGATCTCAAATATTAAAAAGAAAAAGTGTCCGATTTCCTTAAGTCTTTTCTTTAACCCATGTAACGAGCTTTGGGCCAGTGACTCTCATACTAGTTGGCCTTATGGCACTAGGTGTTAAAACACTCGTATGGACTTAATTTTTCAAGTTAGATATGCTACGAAATCGAACTTATTCACAGACTTTTTTTTTTGCAAACACAAGCTCTACCATTTTATGCGAACAATCGCTGCTTACTGAGACAAGATGACCGCTTACTAAGTAAAAGCTTTATCATTTTTTTTAAAAAAAAACATAAAATCCACTGCCTTTAGGTGCTAATTCTAACAAATTAGAGAACTAAATATTATAAAATTTTCAATTACAACCCGTGATCATATGTTATCGTGTTGTTGATAATACATGTCAAATGAATATATGAAGATCAAATTTAATCAATTTGATGGAGAATTCACAAATTTAAATGATTCAAAAATAAAGGAACAAAAATAACTTGTTACGAATTATTTTGAGGTGCGTCTCAGGAGCGAAAACTCCTTACACAACCACACCTAAACAACAATTTCACTTAATTAGTCAAAAATTTGTTGTTAGTTTTTGTGTAGTTTTTTTTTAAAAAAAAAACACAAAATAAAATTAATACAAAATATTTTTTTTACACACAAAATAACAACAAAGAAAATTTTATTTTTTATAAAACATAAAAATAAATGATTTTTTTGAACGAAAAACACAATAACGAAACATAAAAACAAAAACTATCTAGTCAACTATCCCCTCCCCCAACAAATTTGAGACATTGTCCCCAATGTCTGAAAAAGAAGAAATAATGTTTAGAAGATATTACCTGGTTAGTGTGGAATTGACAATTGAATCTACGACTATTTAAAAGAGAAAAAAATTACAGATTAAGATTCAAGTCCACTCTACGCTTCTTGCCACGATCGTTACCAGACGAGTTCAACTTGGAAAGAATGGGGTCGATTTTTGATTCATAAGCTAAGAGTTGGTCTATTAAATCATCAGCTTTTCTTGCAGTTAGGAAGATATATTTTACCAATTTCGAAATAAACCAATTTCTTTTGGCATACTTAAGAAATACAATAAGAAAATTGAAAAAACCATCAACATTATTGATCATTTCAGTAAGTCTTTCATACATACCTGAGACAATGCATTCTTCTCCATTTGATTTTCCGATGAGGTTTTCCTCTGTCAAAGGTTTTGGAATGATCCACAAAACTTGACTGCCACATTCTTGCACGACCTTTGAAACACACCCCCATCAATCCAAGATTGCCACCACCATATACTAAGTGTATGTTTATTTCCGCCATAACTCTACCCAATTCATGTGCAGCCTCAAAAAATTCTGGTTTAGTTCCAGAGCTAGTTCCGCAAAAGTCACAGATATTAGTAACTCGCCGTCTTGAAGTTTTCTCCATTTTTTTGCTATCTTTCTTCTAATATGAGTTGAAGAGAGAAATAACAAGCTGAATTTATGGATCCTGAAAAAAGGATGAGTAATAAATGCACTAGTACCTGTAAAATGACAATTGTCATATGAACAGTAAAATAGATCGTGAAAGTGAAAAAGTTTAGATACTGTGGGCAAAAGTAAAGGAAATCAAAATAGTAAATTAAAGGAAATCAAAACAATAATTTAAAGTAAAGGAAATCAAAGCAATAAATTGAAAAATATGTACTGATAGTTGTGATTATGGCTTACATATTCCTCTGGTTTTACTTCCAGTAACGACTTGAACGCCCTCTATGGGTCGGGGATAGGCTTCTCATCCAATTTTCTTATAAATTGGCAAACATGGTCTTTTAAAGTCAGATTCCCGATACTATATTGTTGTCTTTCTTTTTGAAATTGTATATGCAAATTGCAAATTACTCGATGAACTTGTCAACTAGGATGCGTCTCAAGAGTCAATGATATTTCATCTAAAGATTCCTTACTCAAGCCATCTCTAATGAATTGAATTTTTCTTCACGATTGTCAGACACCATTCCTAATGAACGACAATGAGTGTTGCATGTCCAACATGCATATTTATAACAAACACCTAATTGTTTAGCTCTTCGTTTCTTAGCATAAGTTTTTTTTCCTTAAACCATGCATTTAGGAAATAAAAGAGTCAGATGACTCACCTGCCAAGCGAACTCTTGCTTCAATTACCCAACGAATATCACTAGGAATATCATGGATCATAATAAGCCTTAATCTTTCAGTGCGTACTTTGTAAATTTTCATCAGAGCATTTTTTGGGGAGAGATGGAAAATGTTTGTGGAGGTTTGCGAGAGTTTCTTCCATGCCTTGATTGTAGGGTATGAGTAATTTTAGGAAACTGAAATAACCAACTTAGAGTCACGGAGTACCATTATCAACTGTTTAACCGGGGTGCAAGATCCTGGCAAAAAGAAAAAAACTTCTGTAAGAACTCAAGAAAATGGAAATTAGACAAATACAAAAGAAAAGAAAATACATCAATTATAGTACACTGGGTTTGAAAGGAAAAATGATTCTTGAAAATTTGAACACTCCAAAAATGGTTTCAGACGTTTTCCATTCACTTTAAATACATCACCATCCCTAGGATTCTCAATGTCAATAGCCTCATATGGATAAACGTGTTTCACAATAAATGAGCCACTCCATTTGGATTTCAATTTTCTAGGAACTAAATGAAGACGAGAATTATAAAGTAAAACTTTTTGACAAATTTCAAATATTTTTCGTGAAATTCAACTGTCATGAACAACCTTAGTTTTAGCTTTAAGAATTTTCGCATTCTCATATGAATCATTCCTTAACTCTTCAAGTTAATTTAATTGAAGTTTACGTTCATGACTGGCATTTTCAAAGTTTGAATTGAATACTTTAATAACCCAATGTACCTTATGCTCAAGTTCTACATGCAAATAACAAGGTTTTCCATAAACTAGACGATAGGGAGACAAACCCAAAGATGTTTTGAAAACTGTTTGGTATGCCTAAAGTGCATCAGTCAATAGAAGAGACCAATATTTGCGATTTGGGTTGACCGTTTTTTCCAAAATTTATTTGATTTCCCTATTTTCTAGTTCAACTTGACCATTTATCTGAGGGTAATAAGAGGTAGAAATTTTATATGTAACTCCATACATTTTCATTAAGGACTCTAAAGGCCTGTTACAAAAGTGTTTACCTCGATCACTTATAATGGCCTGAGGGATTCCAAATCGACTTAAAATATTTTCTTTTAAAAATTTAATCACAATTTGTGATCCTTGTTTCGACAAGGAATCGCCTCAATCCATTTTGAGACATAATCGACTGGAACTAAAATATATAAAAAAAAAAAAAATCCAAATGACGGTGGAAATGGACCCATGAAATCTATCCCCCAATAATCAAAGATTTCGATGATAATGATGGAATTTGAAGGCATCATGTTTCTTTTTGAAATGGATCTCAACTTTTGACAATTTCCAAAAGTTTTACAAAAAGCATGGGTATTTTTAAAAATGGTGGGACCATAAAATTCACACTGCAAGATTTTTGCAGCGGTTTTCTTAGATGAGAAATGACCTCCACATGCTTCTGAATGACAAAACTGAATAACACCACTTATCTCACTGTCCGGTATACATCGTTGGAAAATTTGATCAGGGCAATACTTGAACAGATATGGATCGTCCCAGTAGAATCTTTTGACTTCGGTCAAAAATTTCTTATTGTCTTGATGGCTCCAATCTGGAGTTATTTTTCTTGTTGCAATAAAATTGACAATATTAGAAAAACAAGACATTGTATTTACAGAAAATAAAAAAATCATCAGGAAAATAGTCATTGATAAGAGTTGTGTCAATTGATGACTCATTTGTGAATCTCGATAAATGATCTGCAACTACATTCTCTACTCATTTCTTGTCCTTGATTGTGAGATTGAATTCTTGAAGCAACAAAATCCACCATAGTAATCTTGGCTTTGCATCATATTTAGACATCAAATATCTAACAGCAACATTATCAAAATAAACAACGGATGAAGAACCAAATAAATATGATCGAAATTTATCCAATGCAAAAATTACAGCAAGTAGTTCTTTTTCCATGGTAGTGTAATTCATTTGTGCACTGTTTCAAGTTCTACTTGCGTAATATATTACATGTTGCTCTCCTTCCTTTCCCTGTCCTAGCATTGAACCAACTTCAGAATCACTGGCATCACACATTAGCTCAAAAGGCTAAGACCAATTAGGGGATTGCATGATAGGTGTAAAATTCAAAAGACTGATAATCTTTTCGAATGATTTTTGAAATTCTTCTGTCCATTCAAATTTTGCATCTTTTAATACGAGGTTACATAAGGGTCTGGATATGGTACTAAAGTTTTTAATGAACCTCCTATAAAATCATGCATGTCCTAAGAAAGAACGGATTTCCCTGACTGTTTTTGGTGATGGCAATTTAGAGAATACCTTTATTTTCGCCTTGTCAACCTCAATACCTTTAGATGACACAACGTGACCTAAAAAAATTCTTGAATTAGTCATAAAATGACATTATTTCTAGTTTAACACAAGTATTTTTTCTTCGTATATTTTCAAAATATTTTCCAAATTATTCAAGCAATTTTCTCCTTTATCATTTTTGACGACCGTTATTTCTGGTTTTTTTGGCACAACTTGTGTAGGACTTACACACTTACTATGAGAGATAGAGTAGATAATGCCTACATCAAAAAGTTTAAGGACTTATATTTTTACCACTTCTTTCATGTGAGGGTTCAATCTTCTTTGGGTTTGACGATATGTCCTATCATTATCTTCTAAATGTATTTTGTTTTTGCAGATCAATGGATTAATATCTTTTATGTCTTTTAAAGTCCATCCAATTGTCAGTTTATGTTATTTCGACACATTTAACAACTTACTTTTCTGATTGCTTGTGAGAGAGGAAGAAATTGCCATAGGGTAAGTTTGTTCATCTCCAAGAAATGCATACTTAAATCCTTTTGGCAAAGTCTTTAACACCAATTTGGGGGCTTCCTCAATTTTTTCTTCTTCCAGCGCTGCTAGTTCCTCAAAATTTTGTTTCTCTCCATTGTCTTCTAGTACCTGTGTAGAATCAAGTAAAAAAATCATTAGGAGTATCCGAATCTAATTACGTACATGATTCAAGAAAATTAGCAGTATAAATTTCCATGGGATCAGATAAACTCCCATGAATATATTCCTCCATAATTGTTTCAATTAGTTCCATGCTCTCGTTTTCATTGTCTTCATCGTATGGTTGTTTGCACATGTTAAGTACATTAAGCTCTAGTGTCATATTGCCAAATGATAATTCATGATTCCATTCCTACAATTAATTAAAGCATTAGCTGTTGCTAAAAATGGACGACCAAGTATTACAGGAACTGTCTTATAATTGTCTGCTATAGGTTGTGTTTCCAAAACAATAAAATCCACATGATATATGAATTTATTGACTTGTAATAACACGTCTTCCACAATTCCTTTCGGTACCTTGATTGATCTATCGGAAAGTAAAAGAGTAGTTGAGGTTGGATTTGACTTACCAATATTAAGTTGTTGGTCAACCAAAATTAGAAGCAATTGACACTGGCTCCAAGATCAAGGAGAGCATGTTCAATTTGTTGATTTCCAATAATAGATTAAATAATTGGACAACCAAGGTCTTTGTATTTTAATGCATTATTGGTTGAGAGAATGGAACTTACTTGTTCACCTAGAAAAGCTTTCTTTCTTACCTGATGTTTTCTTTTAACGAAGCACAAGTCTTTTAGAAATTTGGCATAAGATGATATTTGTTGGATGGAATCTAACAAATCAATATTGACCTTTACCTGTATGAATATTTTATATATCTCTAGGGAATGGTTCAATTTCTTTATTTTTAATGCCTGTGGAAATGGAGGTGCATGAGAGAAATTATTATCATCAACGATGGGTAATGGGTCATCAACCACTTCCATACCCTCTGAATCTGATTTATTTTCAGTTTCGTGAGGTTTAAGAATATGTATGTGGATGATCTTACCACTGCGAAGAGTAATAACAGATTTGACATGATCTATATGTTGACTTCCAGAACTACACTTATGAGGGTTTTGATGACTTTTGGGATTTAGATGTGGTTGTGCATGCAAATTTCCTTTCTCATTAATGGTTAATGCAGATTGTAGGCACTGCTTTTTTGCACGTAAGTCCCGATGATGAGTCTCGTATGGAGGCACTCCTATTTAAGTTTTGGAAGTCGCGGGAAACGGACGTCGGAAGGGAAAATTCAGAAATCAATATCTTGTTGGATTTAATTCGTTTGCTTAGCTTCGGGTTTGCTCGTTAGATCTCTGTTTTAAAATTTATCCTCGGCCCAAACCCCCGCAAAGCCACACACCAAGCCCATACACCACCAAGCCATACACCAAGCCCACCAAAAGAGCCCAACCACACGCCCAAAAGGACCTAATTCACGCACATCCCCTCTAAAATAAAAAATCCACACATTAAACACATGTTGAAATCCAAATAAATCACCTTCCCAAATTAAAAGATTCAAATCAAATCTAATCAATAACCTTCCTAATTAAATTAAATCACCTTCCTAATTAAATTAAATTACATTCTTAAACTAAATAAAATCAAATCAAATCAAATCAAATTACCTTCCTAAATTGAAGAGATCATTTCCTTATGATACACAAACTAAATATCCCCCATAATTACACAATATTCCTTCCATATTCGTATAAGGACAACCCCAACCCTTGCCTATAAAAAGAAGCATAAGACAACCCTTCACCCCTAGCATTGACGCCCAAAACTCTCCTAAAAACTCCCTCCATTACCGTGAACAAGCCTTAAAAAATCCTCCTCCATTACCGCAACAAACAATCTCCACACAGCCCTCTGACCTTCACGCCATAACACCTTCAACAGCCCTCTGACCTTCACCCCATAACACCTTCAACAGCCCTCTGACCTTCACGCCATAACACCTTCAAACACCCATTGACCTTCATGCCATTACCCTTCAAACAGCCCCCTGACTTTCACGCCATTGCCCTTCAAACAGCTTGACCTTCACGCGCTGCCCCCCCACAAAAAAACAAAAGACCGAGAGCAATCTGAAACAAACAGCCAAAAATTAACCATCCAACAACCCCCTAAACTACAAACAAACAGTCCACTGCAAAGCCTTCAATTACCACACAAAACAGCCCAGTAAACTACCCTATTACCACCAAAATTCTACCCAGTAAACTGCCTTGTTACCACCGAAATTCTGCCTAGTAAACTGCCTTATTACCACCGAAACTCTACCCAGTAAACTGCCTTGTTACCACCGAAAAACAGCCCTGAAACATTGCCCAAATATCGCAAAAACAGTGAGCAAACAACAGCCTAAAACAGCGAGGCAACGAAGGAAAATAACGTACCAGTAAATCGGAAAAGCTGCGGAGCATCAACCCTTCCGACAACTGTGTAACGCACTTCCAAGAGATGACTTAAGAGGTTAGATTATTATTTGTTTACATTGCCATGCTTATCGATTTAAGGTATTCATGAGATTGTATGCTTGCCGTTATTCTGACTTACATTTATGCATGCAAACTTAGATATAGGTTATATGAAAACTTAGATATAAGTCATATGCAAACTTTGATGTAGGTTATTCTTGCGTAGACTCGGTTATATTATTGCATAAATCCTTTCATTACAAGTGGCATAAGTAAGGGACCATTCCGAACCCAACGGTTTGAGGTCTTCCCTTGCGAGGGGTGAGTGCGGCCTTAAATCATTTCCCAGTTCACACTGGGTGGCGACTCCATTTTATTTCTCTGGTTTAGTTCCCCTGTGGGCTACTCCATACTCCCAACAGGGCCGCGAGCCTGGAACAGCGTAGGCGATTTTTGTGTCCTACAGTCTGGCGACTCCACTAGGGATAGAGAATCGGCCCCGAAATAATGTCTTGTAATGTTTGTGATTTGTGCTTTAGTTAACCGTGTCTACCGTGGGTTGAAAGGAGTTTAATCAAAGGCACTATTAGAGCTAGGCAATGGTTTGGTGTCTTCCTTCGTTCACTACCTTTCTATAAGGAAAAGTTGTGAAGGCACCTAGATAATCATTTACTCAAAACTTACTATGATGGACTAATTTAGAGGACTTGTTGTTTATTCCTATCACCAAGGCAATAAGAGCCTAAGAGGCTTGGGTATTTAAGAGAGTCCGATCCACCCTCCTTCTGGGGAATCTTCAATATGAAATCCATCTGACAGTCAGTCATGCATCATAACTCGTTGGCACGTACCTTAGCGTATAAAAAAGGTGCGCTCACTTGAGTGGGGAGACCTAATTGTGGGCAATCCTTCGCCGACGAGAGCTTTTTTCTATACCCCTATAAACCCGCATATGAACTGTAGTTGTATGACCAATAGAGACTATCCATTTATGCCTATGTTTAGGACTATCGTCATTTGGATTCAGTTGGTCCTTTCATCATGAGTTGTGAACTTGTTGGGCCATTTAAACTGTGACAAGTTTGTGTCTTATGAAAATTGGGCCAAAAGCTTCTAAACTGCTGATGGGCCACTTTGTGTTTGGGCCCCGTATCATTTGAAGTTATTTAGTCACGTTATCGCGAAAGTGTAAACCTGTTGGGCCTTTTTCAACTGGGATAAGTTTGCACCTCGCAATAATATGATTGAATGCTTTAAAATGATAATGGGCCGACTTATATATTCCATGCATCGCACGCATACATGCTAACATGCGACTTAAAAGGCACCATAGATACCCGTTGGGTTAGGGAAGATGGAAGACTCGTCAAAAGGCCATTAGCAAACATGAGCGTATTAGTTAACGAGGGATCTCATATGGATCAGCTGGAGACTAGTCTGACTAAAGTTACCAAGAAATTGCAAGCTTTGACCACCGATATGGCCAGTATGGCTGTGCCCCACGCTGGGGGAGGCTATGAGAATGAGAGGCGTGAGGAACCTCCGAACATGTTGAGTGATGATATCCTTATTTTTGATGATGACATGGCTGAGTATGAAGCGTGCGCCTTCGGACTGACGACATTGATAACCTGAAGGCTAAAAACATCGAAGTTTACGGAGACTCGATGTTGGTAATCCGACAGATGCAAGGAGAATAGGAATTAAAGGAAGAACGGCTGAAACCCTATTTATTCTACCTCATGAGTCTGGCACAGGCCCTCCCCGATTGTAAATTCCAGCATTTGCCGCGGGAAGAAAATCAAATGGCAGACGCGTTAGCTACACTAGCCGTAACTTGGGAAAATCTAGAGAAGTTGGTGATGAGACCTCTAGTGTTGACAACGGCAAGCAGACCTATCTACGAGATAGAAAGGATATTAGAAGTAGAGATCGACGACGGGAAACCTTGGTATTACGATATTCAGAGATATCTGGAACAGGGGGAATTCCCAGAAGAAGCAAGTAGAAAAGACAGGATATTCATTCAGAAGTTGGCTTCCCAATATGTGAGTTTGAAGGGAGAACTATATAAGAGACAAACGAATGGAATCCAGCTGAAGTGTTTAAGAAAAGAATAGGATTAGAAGGCAATGGCAGAAGTACATGCCGGGGTATGCGGACCGCACATGAATGGATTGAATTTGTCTCGCAAGATAGTAAGACAAGGCTTTTACTGGTCGACCATGGAAGCTGACTGCGCAAAGCTGGTAAAGCATTGTCACGATTGCCAAGCACACGATAACTTGAATCATCTGCCGCACACAGAGTTGCACGGGCTGTCAGAGCCGTGGCCTTTCTCAGCATGGGGAATTGACATGATCGGGGAAATTCGACCACACGCATCGAATGAACATCGCTTCATAGTAGTGGCGGTAGACTAATTTTCAAAATAGGTGGAAGTCGAGTCATTCTGTAATGTTACAGTAAAGCAGATGGCGAAGTTCATAGCCCGGAATCTCATATGTCGATATGGAATGCCGCATCACGTGGTCACAGACAATGGAGTCCAGTTTCAAGGAGAAACAAAGGCGATGCTACAGAAGTATAAGATAGGACATCACAGGTCATCGCCTTACAACTGCATGCAAATGGGGAAATCGAGGCAGCCAACAAGACAATAAAGACGATATTAGCCAAAATGACAGAGAACTACAAGGATTGGGCCGATAAGCTACTGTACGCCCTGTGGGGGTACAGAACTTCTGTGAGAACTGCAACATGAGCCACGCCTTATTCTTTGGTCTATGGAATGGAAGCAGTACTGCTGGTGGAAGTTGAGATACAGTCCATGCGGGTATTAGCAGAAGCAGAGTTGTCTGAACAAGAGTGGGCCTCACAGAGATTTGAACAGTTGGCACTGCTGGATGAGAAAAGAATGCAGTCCTTACATCACATGCAGATATACCAGAAGAGGTTAGCTCGAGCGTTCAACAAGAAGGTGCGCCCTACTAAGATCAGAAAGGGTGATCTGGTACTCAAGCAGTCGAAGCCGTCGACGACAGACCCGAGGGGAAAGTTCAGACCTAACTAGGAAGGACCCTACATAGTCCATAAAGTAATGGGAAATGGGGCAGTGAAACTGTCAGATATGGAAGGGAATGAGTTCACCCAGCCGATTAACGTGGACAGATTGAAGCAATATTTTGCCTAAGGAAGAGAAGGCCGAACGATAACCAGGAGGACTGGAGGAAGACCTAACCCAACGGAATAGGAAATTCATTCATGCATGCATGCATACACGTAACGTACTTGCATTTCTTTTTGTGTTTGTTCTGTTTTGTATCTACATGTTTCAAAAAAAAAGATTGAGAAAGCGGCAAAGGCAAGCCAACCAGAAGCAGCAACATATTAGTATCAGTTTCAGGAGAATTACGGGGTTGAGGCCCACATTAGTTTCAGGAATGAATCAGTATCAGTTTCGAGGAAGAATCCCAGGGTTGAGGTCCACATCCGTATTGGTTTCGGGAAGGAATCCTAGGGTTGAGGCCCACATTGGTATCAACTTTGGGAAAGGAATCCCAGGGGGCGACGCCCACATTATCAACGGTTAAAAGGAAGAATTCCAGTGGAGTGAGCAAAAAAAAAAGTCCTTGATGGTTAGGCATATGTCCGGTGATGACATTGTTTGCTGTAGGGTGAAACCTTAGAAACGATAAGTGCGAGATGTGCTCTCGTCCGGTATTCGGAATGGTTGATCTCAGATAGACTCGCGAGCACTTGATTACGGGGTCTTAGTAGTAGAAACCTGAGTAGTCGGTGAGATGACTAGTTGAAGAGATGGCGGATCAGTGAATGACCGTTTGCCTTGATGTCCATCATGGTTTACTTATGCTACGATATGTGATATGGTTGGAAACAAAGAAAAAGTCTCTGAAAAGAAAAGGAAAAAATAGACCACCTATAACCGATAAGCGTGAAGCTACCCATGGGCGCGTATTAGGACCACCATGAGGAGAAATGCTACCTTAAAGGGTAGGTGTGTCGAAAAAAAAAAGAGAAAAAGAAAAAGAAAAAAGAAAAAGAAAGTTCAAAATGAAAAGAAAGAAAAGAAAGAGACGAAAGAAAAAAAGAAGAAAACCATATCATGTTGAGTACGAGGAAGTAATCACAGAGTATGATCAAGACATCTAGGTTGGTTAGACCCACTGATCCAATTCTCCGAGACAAAATCATCGAGTTGGCTTACTTAAGGATTAAGCTGCAAAAGAACCTTGGCACACACACACACTAGGAGTCTAGTTCAGATAACTCATTCAGACGGTCGAGTTTGAGTATATCAAGACTTTGAAGGTTCTCTTGTTTCGACACGAAGCATTCTTTGAGGACGAAAATATGTTTAGCTATCGGGATTATCTCGTGAGAGGAAATATAGTATGTTGGTATGTAACATCACATCAAGAGATCTATCTTGACCTAAAGAAAGCAGTACATAACAGTAAAATAAACAAAGACTCGGGGCGACCAGTCTACCCTTTCTCATACAGCACGGTTCAGGAATGAACCATCACATCAGCAGTGCCTCGGGGATGAGGTTCAGTATGCTAGGAATGGCATTTCGAGGATGGAGCATGGGTCGAGGCCCACATCAGTATCAGCTCATGGATGAGTCCCAGGGGGCGAGGCCCACATTGGTATCAGTTTGGGGGCGAGGCCCACATCAGTATCAGTTTTTTGGGATGAGTCCCAAGGGCGAGGCCCATATCAGTATCAGTTTTAGGGGATGAGTCATAGGGGTGAGGTCCACATTAGAATCAGTTTTGAAAATGGAGTATGGGTTGAGGCCCACATCAGAATCAGTTTAGGGATCAGTCCTATGGGGCGAGGCCCACATCAAAATTAGATTTGGGGATGAGTCCAGAGGGCAAGGCCCACATCAGTAGTTTTGGGATGAGTCTCATTGTCGAGGCCCACATCAGCAGTTTCGGGATGCGTCCCAGGGTCGAGGCCCACTACATCATCAGTTTTGGGGATGCGTCCCAAGGTCGAGGCCCACATTGTCAGCGGTATTGGGATGTGTCCCAGGGTCGAGGCCCACATTGTCAGTTGCAGTTCCTAGATGTGTCCCAGGGTTGAGGCCCACTGCATCATCAGTTGTAGTTCCGGGATGCATCCCAGGGTCGAGGCCCACTACATCATCAGTTTTGGGATCCGTCCCAGGGTCGAGGCCCACATTATCAGCCGTATTGGGATGCATCCCAAGGTCGAGGCCCACATTGTCAGTTGCAGTTCCAGGATACGTCCCAGGGTCGAGGCCCACTGCATCATCAGTTGTAGTTCCGGGATGCGTCCCAGGGTCGAGACCCACTACATCATCAGTTTTAGGATGCGTCCTAGGGTCGAGGTCCACATTGTCAGCGGTATTTGGATAAGTCCCAAGGTCGAGGCCCACGTTGTCAGTTGCAGTTCCGGGATGCCTCCCAGGTTCGAGGCCCATTGCATCATCAGTTGTAGTTCCGGGATGCGTCCCAGGGTCGAGGCCCACTACATCATCAGTTTTAGGATGCGTCTCAGGGTCGAGGACCCCACATCAGTTGTAGTTCTGGGATGCGTCCCAGGGTCGAGGCCCACTGCATCATCAGCACAGTTCGGGAATAAAGCCCACACTCGGTGGTTCAGGAACAAAGCCCAAGGGTCGAGGCACCTCGTCACCATATCAGCACAGTTCGGGAACAAAGCCCATACTCGGTGGTTCGGGAACGAAGCCCAGAGGTCGAAGTACCTCGCCACTATATCAGCTCAGTTCGGTAGTGATTCCTAGAGATCGCAGCATCTTGCAGGGATAACCTCGGGGTCGAAGCACCTCACCATAATATCAACTCAGTTCGAAGCAACAGGCAAGTCAAGTGGCAGCTGGCGAGCCAGGTAAGTAAAAATGCATTTCATAACTTTGACAGGATTGTCACTGTTACATATTGCATAAGTCCCATCAAGTGGGGGCGACTGTAGGCACTGCATTTTTGCACGTAAGTCCCGATGATGAGTCTCATACGGAGGCACTCATCTTTAAGTTTTGGAAGTCGCGGGAAACGGACGTCGGAAGGGAAAAGTCATAAATCAATATCTTGTTGGATTTAATTCGTTTGCTTAGCTTTGGGTTTGCTCGTTAGATCTCTATTTTAAAATTTATCCTTGGTCCAAACCCTCGCAAAGCCACACACCAAGCCCATACACCACCAAGCCACACACCAAGCCCACCAAAAGAGCCCACCACAAACCCAAAAGAACCTAATTCACGCCCATCCCCCTCCAAAATAACAAATCCAAACATTAAACAAATGTTGAAATCCAAATAAATCGCCTTCCCAAATTAAAAGATTCAAATCAAATCTCACCAATCACCTTCCTAATTAAATTAAATCACCTTCCTAATTAAATTAAATCACATTCCTAAACAAAATCAAATCAAATCAAATTACCTTCCTAATTGAAGAGATCATTTCCTTATGATACACAAACTAAATATCCCCCCATAATTACACAATATTCCTTCCCTATTCGCATAAGGACTACCCCAACCCTTGCCTATAAAAAGAAGCATAAGCCAACCCTTCATCCCTAGCATTGATGCCCAAACCTCATAAAAACTCTCTCTATTGCCGTGAACAAGCCTAAAAAAACCCGCTTTCATTGCCGCAACAAACAATCTCCACACAGCCCTCTGACCTTCACGCCATAACACCTTTAACAGCCCTCTGACCTTCACGCCATAACACCTTCAAACATCCATTGACCTTCACGCCATTACCCTTCAAATAGCCCCCTGACCTTCACGCCATTGCCCCTCAAACAGCCTGACCTTCACGCACTGCCCCCCACAAAACAACAAAAGATCGAGATCAATCAGACACAAACAGCCACAAATTAACCATCCAACAACCCCCTAAACTACTCACAAACAGTCCACTGCAAAGCCTTCAATTATCGCACAAAACAGCCCAGTAAACAGCCATATTACCACCAAAATTCTGCCCAGTAAACTGCCTTGTTACCACCGAAATTCTGCCTAGTAAACTACCTTATTACCACCGAAAATCTGCCAAGTAAACTGCCTTGTTACCACCAAAAAATAGCTCTGAAACACTGCCCAAATACCGCAAAAATAGTGAGCAAACAGCGGCCTAAAACAGCGAGGCAATGAAGGAAAACAACGAACCAGTAAATCGGAAAAGCTGCGGAGCATCAACCCTTCTGACAACCGTGTAACGCATTTCCAAGAGATGACTTAAGAGGTTAGACCTGAGGGCATATTTTCTATTTATTCCCGTTTTTTATTTATTGTTATTTCTTCGCATGCGTATTATTGATTCATGTAAGTTGTGGTCATGGGATGAATGAAATATGTGTTATCTCTTGCGGTATATCGGATGGAAACCCAGACGTAAATTCCATAGCCGAATCCGAATGGACGGTAGTACGGTATGCACTCGGGATACAATACCACGTACCGCTTGAGAGACACACATATTTCGTTTCATCCAAATTTATGTTTATTCGTTGTTTATTAGAAATAGTATGTTACTTTTATGTATGATTAGGTTGTTTAGTATGTTATTTTTATGCATGATTTAGTTGATTATTTCCAAGCATGATTTAGTTATTTCTTTCGCATTAGGAACTTAATTATATCTCTTTTACATTTATGTTTAGATTATTATTTGTTTACATTGCCATGTTTATCGATTTAAGGTATTAATGAGATTGTATGCTTGCCGTTATTCTGACTTACGTTTATGCATGCAAACTTAGATATAGGTTATATGCAAACTTAGATATAGGTCATATGCGAATTTAGATGTAGGTTATTCTTGCGTAGACTCGGTTATATTATTGCATAAATCCTTTCATTACAAGTGGCATAAGTAAAAGACCATTCCGAACCCAACGGTTTGAGGTCTTCCGTTGCGAGGGGTGAGTGCGGCCTTAAATCATTTCCTAGTTCACACTGGGTGGCGACTCCATTTTATTTCTCCAGTTTAGTTCCCCCGTGGGCTACTCCGTACTCCCAACCGGGCCGCGAGCCTGGAACAGCGTCGCTGATTTCTGTGTCCTACACAGATGTAATTTTGGAGATAGTATCTTTCAGATCAACCAATATTTGCATGTAATTTTGGAAACAGTATCTTTCAGATTAACCAATGTTTGCACATTTTGTTTATTGATGGCTTCTTGTTTCCCAATGAATGCATGCAATGTATCCTCAAGGGTTTTCTTAGGCGGTGGGACATATGGTGCATAATTCTGGGAATTTCGGAAATTCTAGTGTACCTGGGAGGTTGTTGCGATGGTTGTGCTTGGTTATCATTCCTCCAATTGAAGTTTGGACGGTTTCTCTAACCATATTATAGGTTTAGGAGTATGAGTTTGGATTTGGTTTATTGAAAGTGTTTATGGAACTAACTTGGTCATGAGGATATTCTTGTAGGGTGGCAAGGTTGGGCAAAATTGTGTGACATGTTCATTTGAATTACAGATTTGACACATGACTTCTTAAACTGACTTGACATGATCACTCTTCCTCATTTCTAATGCCTCAACTTTTTTAGCTAGAGATGCATACTTAGTAGAAAGGTCATGGTCTACCCTAAGGTTAAACATACTTCTACTAGATGGCTGTGGTTTTACAGACGACTCATAAGTGCCAACTGTGTCCCATTATTATGCATTCTCTGATATGTGTTCTAGGTTATTAGTGACTCTTCGGGATTTTTGTCCCTAAACTCACCATTACAAATCCTTTCCACTACTTGTCTACCTTGGGGTGTTAAACCCTCTTAGAAGTGGCAACCGGCCTCTATTCAACATCTCTTTAAACCCTTCCCAACATTGGTAAAGTGGTTCCCCTGATTCTTGTGTGAAAGTTGTGATTCTCCTATTAAATGAGTTTGTCCTATGAGGGGAAAGAATTTTTTTAGAAACTGTTCTTACAAATCATACCATGTTCGGATGGATCATGGCCTAAGGTTCTGCAGCCAAATTTTAGCTTTATCCTTTAAAGAAAAGGGAAAAAACTTTAATCGAATTATATTCATGCTGCAATTTTGGTCTTTGCAAGTGTTATATACCTCTTCAAATTCCCTTAAGTGCTGATAAGGATTTTCTGATTCTAGACCGTGGAATGTAAGTAAATGTTGGATGATACATGGCTTAAAATTGAAATGTACTGCATCTGGGGGGAAAATAATGAAAGATTGTGATCTTCTCCTAGTGAGATTCATGAATTGTCTGAGTGTCCTAGGATGATTAAGATCGCCATGCTGAGACTTGTTTTCTTCCTGATCAAATGGGTTTTCAGCTCGGGCTGATGGATTATTATTTTGGTTCTCGGCCATTTTGACTGACGATAAAGGTGATGGAGACTCTCTATTTAATATAGCGCTTGATGATCGAGACCATTGTTTCATGCAACCTAAATACAAACTTTATGCTAAAATATTTTTTAAAAAAATACAAATACAATACTTACAAAAAGAAAATACTAAAAAAAGTGGGAAAATAAAAAAAAATCGACAAAAAAAAAATACAAATGTAGTGATTTAGATCTAAAAACGTCATTTGATTCTTGACAATTCAGATCTCAATTGAATTTCTCGTTCAGCTGTCTCAATTTTACGAATTAGGTTGTCACAAACAATTACCGAAGAATTTCTAGATGGGGATAGTTCAAGAAATTCTTTGGTAAAATGCAAGCTCCATTTTAATTGATTTTTCTGTCTTATATAACCTTGAAGAATTAAGAACATGGTCTGTCTGTATGTGGGATTTCTGGGTTCAGGATTCATTTAGGATCAATTAGGACATTTTGGATCTACACAAATGCAAATATGAAAGAAAATGAGATTCATAAAAATGCAAAAATACAAAAGTATAAAAAAATAAAAAGAAAAAGAAAGAAAAGAAAGAGAAAAAAATATACAAGGATGATTTTATCTACTAAATTTATTCTCCGGCAACGGTGCCAAAAACATGACACACTCACAAAGTGGTTCTTTACTCCCAAGTATAAGAGTATAGAAAAAATAAAATAACGCGGTAAGACCGAAATCGATCCATAGGGAATAGATTTAATAGGATAAAATATTAATTCGAATGAAAAATAAAAAGGCTGAATTATTTGAAGTGATGGGAAATTTTAAATTACAATAATAAAATAAAATGTTGGGGTTAGGGGATCCACTTTTAATATTTTAAATTTAGAAATCTCACTTCTTATACTATATAAATTGTCACTATTAGCCAAATAATTTTTTCAGGAATTAATTATGCCAAAACAAATAAAACCAACCATAAAGACGGTGATAACTTTGTCTATAACAAGTCCAGTTAGGTACTCAATTATGCCAAATAAATAAAACCAACCATCTAGGCGGTAACAAAGTTTGTCAATAATTAATCTAGAATTAAATTAAATATTAATCATTAGATTACAATTTATATATTATGATATAAGTGAGATTAATCTATATTTTCATATTAAAAGGTTATCCCTTTACTCCAGCAAAAAGAAATTAGCTACTCATAATTTTATTAATAAAAGAAAAAGAAATTAAAAGAAAGCTTGAGAATAATAAAAATACACAAGAGCTAGAAATCCACAAATTTTCAAAGAAAACTATGGAATACAGATTGAGGAAGATGAGGTGCAGAGCACCTCTTTTTATAAAGGTGGTTAGTACCTCTATTGCTTGCAATTGCAAGCTTTCTCCAGCATTTCTCCATCAAACATTGCATGTTTGGTGGAGTTGTGGTTTCTCACCATTATTAATTAAATTCTTTTTAATTGACAATGACTTTTATATATAACACACTTTGGATTTTTTTTATCAATTTCGGTATTGAAAACTTCAGAATTTGAAAATATTGTCAACAGTGAAGTTGTATATCTTTGAGTCTTCTTTCATCCGGAACTGGAATCACTTCAATCCGACATCGGAGTAAGAAATTATGGCCAAAATACGAACATTACATAGGGTTGGAATTTCCGAAGTTTTACACTGTTTGAACGTCCTATTAAATTTCTGGCCTCCAAAATCCAAATGTCAATTCCATTTTTCTATATATGCATCCAAAGTATTATTTCACCTACATAAAAGATAAAAATCACAATAAAAATATATAAAAAGATAAATTTAATTATTATTTTACCAATATGCTAAATTAATGAAACTATAAGTGTAAAATGATTAATTTTTCTTTTAATAAATATGTACTTTTTAGTGTTCATCGTATGTGCTCATGAATTATTTTTTGAACATTCGGTGAATTCTTTGTAGTTCGATACGAAATTTACTTTCTATTCTATTCCGAACAGCCCTTAGTATTTAGGCAATAACATTTTCATAGAATCTCTAATTTTTATGAATTTTATATCATCGAAAAGCTAAGACCGATACCTATAACTTCCGCGTTGGATATTTTTCCAAATTTAAATCGAAAATAGATAAAATATCATAATTTCCGTTGATGCTACAATGAAATTCGAGAATGGGCTAGAATTGAGTGATGTGTCACAATCTTAACCACTTATTTCATTACAAAAAATCTGCATTTTCCCTATAAATAGGACACTATTCACTCATCCCTTTCTCAAGCAAAAATTGTAATTGAGGTTCAAGAGATTTCTTCCATCTTCTTCTTCCTCAAGCAAAATTTTGATGATATGATGATGAATTCTTAAGTTTTCTTGGTCAAGTAAGCTTATTTTTCTTCCTCCCTCTAATCTTGAGTTTATGGCATGAATCATTTCCCTAAAATTCGCTAATGGAAGAACCCTAGAATTCATTTTATCATTTTAACTTTGATTAAGTTGCTAGCATGCCTAATTATGCGTTTCATGATAGTATAAGAATGGAAATAGCATTATTTTATGAAATGGACAATTTTTCCTAAAAAAAGGCATTGGCCAAATTATGAATGTGATAGGGGTTGAGTTGTTGTTGTTTTGAGAATGAATGGTTATGGTTTATGTAGTTGGTGATGTATTGATATGAGTTTAACTTGTTTATGAGTTGATAACTCAAAGAATGTAAAACTATGGCCTTTGTTCAATTATATGGATGTGTTGGAATTATGTTTTGCGATGGATGATGTTTTAGACATATGGTATTTAGAGAAATGCTCATATAAAGGTGTTAGTGTGATAGTAGTGTTGAGGATTGCTTGGCCATTGTCATTGAAAAATTGGTGCTTGGCCCTGCAATTGGGCAAGCGTCGCGGCGGTAATGGGCTTGTGTCGCGACGTGAAGTAAGGAAGTACTCACTACCTCAGGTCTGGTCGTGTGGGAGTCGCAACGCTAATTTAATTGGCGTCACGATGCGGATCATGACGGTGTTCTCTACCTCGGGTCTGATCATATGGGAATCACGACACACAACACTTGGCGTCGCTACGCATAACAAGAATATGCCTCTGCCTCAGGTCTGATCATGTGGGAGCCACAGCGCGTAACACTTATCGTCATGACACGTAACAAGGAATGCTTTCTATTTCAGTCTGATCATATGAGTGTCGCGATGCGCAAGACCTGGAGTCGCGACTCGCAGCAAGACTAGTTTCATCCCATTTCAGTTTCGTCCTAGGATGTTAAAGTCAATTAACATTTTAACTATCCCGACACGTATGCAATATGCATGAGCATCAACTACATCTAAGACCATGATTAGCTTCTAGTTTATATATGATAACCATACTCGAATACAAGACGGACTGGCTTTTCCGCAGGGATCTCTTCAATCACATCCAGGATAATTGGCAATAGTTATTAATCAGTGAATGGATCTTTTCTTTCCAAGATGATATTTAATTATTTGTTTTTATTCAAAACTTACATTTAAGCACATTAGGGCATTAGCCGAATTGATTTCAGTTATTCTATGAATGAGTATGTTTCAGAAAGTTTTGATTGTAAAAGCATGATTTTTATGATTTTTAGAGGCATGGGGGAAAACCTACCTCAGATGTGACTTATGGGATTGACGTATATGAAATTGACGGACACATATGATATGTGCACACGTAGCTCAAGACTATGGGGTTGACCATACGTAACGCCCCTAGATCCTAGATTTCATGGCTAGGGGACGGCGATACGTAATGTCCCTAGACCCTAGATTCTGGGACAAGATGGTGGCATGCATTGAGGGATGGCGAGACGTAACGTCCTGATGAGAATTAAAAAATGTACACTTAATAAAAGAGAAACTAATCATTTTACACTTATAATTTTATTAATCCCATTAATTTAGCACATTTTTTAAATAATAATTATAATTATATTTTATTATGATTTTTATTTATTGTGTAGGTAAAATACTGTTTCGGAAGCTCAACATGAAAAATGGATATGAGATCTGAATTCCAGGACCCTGAAAACCCAAAAGAGCGTGACAACTAGATTCAATTCGGACATGCAAATCATTTACCGTGTTTAGATTGACAACAAAATGAGCTTATGATGTATTTACCCACACATGTACTTTATTATTATTATTATTATATTATTATTATTATATTATTATTATTATTATATATATATATATTTAGGAGGACACACAAATATTTTATATATAAAATATTTTATATATATTATAATATAATTATATATTATAATATATTATATATGTATAAAATAAATGGAAAATGACAACCCACCTGATAAGTGCGTGAAAGTGTACTTTGAACATCACTAATTCAGCTTGATTATCATGTATTTGATCTTAATTATAGTTTATTTTATGTTTTATTATTAGGAAGCAATAGAACATGAAGATTGGAGAAATTACACATGTTTCGGGACCTTACGAACGCACCGAAAGCATGCAGGAAGAGCGAAAACACAACACCAGAGAAAGGCACTAGCGCCGCGGCGTCCCGGAAGACCCCATAAACTTAATTTAGTCGTGTTTGATGTGCACAAGGACTCTGTGACTTCCCTATGTAAACCCAAGTTCGTCCAAACCCTAAATGCAGGAAAAAAGAGGAGAAAACCAGAGAGAAAACACACAACAAAAAGTTAGAAGCATAATTTTGAGAGAGAAGAACGAGGAAGCTTCATGCCAGACAGGATGTTCCTCCAATCTATCAAGGCTATATCTCTCTTCTATATGGAGAACTAATCTCCTAGGCAAAGCTAATGACAAACTCTTGTAATTAAGTTCTTATGTTCATGTTTTTGATTCCTGAATGTTCATCAATGTTTAATACAATTGATATCTTGTTGTTCTTTATTATCTTTTGATTTATAATCCAGAGATTGTGTTTTACCAAGTTGCATATAGGAATAGTCATGCTTCTTCTATATGTGATTGGGGAACCCAGTTGTGACTGGTAATGTTGTTTTATGAGTTGATCTTCTTCTGTAGTATTGTCTGAGTGTATATTGTCGACGTTAGATAGGTCATAATAATAACATTGTGTGCTGTTAACATAGAGAAAGAAATTCACCAGTTACCTTAGAACTTAATACGCTTTGAATTGAATTATCTTCCGATTGTTGGTTTGGGATGTGAAACCTTCAATTGAGTAATAAAATGAATCAACAACTGAATATAGGAATTTGATACAAGAGGGATTCCCGACGCTTTGTTGTTTCTCTCTACTGATAACTCTTACGTACTTTTCATCGTTTTTAATTTACATTACCAATTTAAACTCATTTCTTTAATTAAGTTATTGCTAACGTTTTGTTTAAGTAAATTAGTTCCTTGTAACCATCTCTCTTAGAAATCGACACCCCAACTATAATGCGATAACCGCAAGTACTTTTTGGGCATAATCAAATTTTGATGTCGTTGCCAGGCAGACGGTTTACAATCTAAAGGAGTAGGTTTGCTTGATCAACAACGAAGTGTTAACTTCGTTCCTTTTATACTTTTTTTATTTTTATTTACTTATTCTTTTTAAATTTTAGATTTAGATTAAAATTTTATTTTTAGTTCAGTTTATTCTTTTATTTTTGTTTCTCGTATTATTTGTATTTGAGTGCTGCCTAGGCTTAGGGATCAATTTGGTAGGTTTGTTAGAACTAAAGAGGAAGATTCATATTCAAAAAGTTTATTTGAAATTTTTTTTACCACACCACCTAGATCTAGCACAAACAGCATGAGTGAGTACGAGAGACTACCCATTAGGACTCTTGAGAAGTACCTTCATCCCTCTCGCACAGCTACACCATCATGCATAATGTTTCCTCCTAATGCACCACATATAGACTTTAAACCTGGGATGATACAATATCTCCCAACCTTTCATAGTATGGAGAATGAGAACCCTTATGTGCACATTAAGGAGTTTGAAGAGGCTGTAGCAACCTTCCATGACCGATTTGGGACAACAGACACAATTAGACTTAAGTTCTTCCATTTTGCCCTTATGGATAGAGCTAAAAGTTGGTTGTAATCGTTGAGACCTCGTTCAATAGGATCATGGTGTGAGATGACACAAACATTTTTCAATAAATACTTCCCACATCATAAGACTAATGCCCTGAAAAGACAAATCTCTACCTTTTCAAAGTAAGAAAGTGAAACCTTTTATCAAACTCGGGAGAGGTTTAAGGAGATGTTAACTAGTTGTCCTCATCATGAGTATGAGAGTTGGCGCTTAGTGAGTTACTTTTATGACGGTCTAACCCCTAGATAGCGCCATCATTAAGACAATATGCAATGGTGAATTTATCCGAAAGGACCCTGATGAGGCACTTGAGTACTTAAATGACCTAGCTGAGAAATCTCACACTTGGACTGGATCTAATGCCATGGATAGCACTGATAGGACACGTCCACTCATTCTAGCGGAGGCATACACCATTTTAGGGAAGAGGATAGTCTTAGAACATAGGTTGAGCTATTAACTAGAGAGATATGAGCTTTAAAAGCCAAAGAGAGAAAAACTATGTATGCGGTAGCCCAGTTTGAACTCCAAGGGGTATGGTTTATATGTAAGGGGATTGACCATCTGGCCCAAGTGTGTCCTATATATGGTGAGATGAGGGAAACATATGAGGAATAATGCAATACCTTAGGGATGTACAAGAAACCTTATACACCGTACTCAGATACTTATGGAACCACCCAAATTTTAGTTGGAAACATGAGTATCAACAGCCCACTCAAACATCACAGCATACAAGTTACAGTGCCCAACGATATCACACACCTGACATTCCTAGAAATTCTTTAGAGGACATTGTGAACGCATTTATAGAGACCTAGAGAAAAACTAATCAAAGTTTGAGTCATTGATAGCTCAGGTAGTTGAAGACAATAAGGATATTAAGAGTCAAGTCTCTAAGTTGACTAATGTCCTGAGTGTGCAAGAACAAGGAAAGTTTCCATCTCAAGCACAACCAAATCCTCAAGGGCAACACATGGTACATGTTGATCATGAAACATCAAATGTAAAAAGTGTTAATGCCAAAACCACTCAGAGCGGTAAGGAGATAGGCTTGCAAGACACCTCCAACATTATAGGTGACCCAAAAGATAATAGTACAAATACTCCTCAGGAAGAACAAATGCCACATATCCCAGTTAGAGTATATTTTCCTCAAGCTCTTACGCCTACTGCGAGAGCTACATACCCTAATGGTGAGATCCTAGAACATTTAAAGCAAGTAAAGGTTAACCTTCCTTTGTTAAATTTGATCAAATATGTTCCCACATATGCGAAGGTTTTAAAGAATCTATGCACCATGAAATGAAAGCATCATGTGAAGAAGACTACATTCCTGACAGAGCAAGCGAGTGCAGTGATTGACCAGAGGGCCCCACCAAAATATAAAGATCCGGGATGCCCCAATATTGATTGCCACATTGCCACATATGAGTTTGGTCAAGCTTTATTATATTTATGTGCTAGTGTTAATCTCATGCCATATTCTATTTATATACAGCTAGGACTTGGAGAGATTAAACCTACATCAGTAGTTTTACAGTTAGTTGACCGCTCTCTCTGAAAATCACGGAGAGTAGTTGAGGATATTTTATTATAAATTGATAAATTCTACTACCTTGTTGATTTCCTGATTTTAGACACTCAATCTGTGGTTAACACTGAGTCAAAAATTCCACTTATCTTAGGTAGACCTTTTCTTGCTAGAAGTAATGCCCTTATCAATTGCAGGAACAATCTCATGAAGATATCATTTGGGAATATGACACTAGAAGTGAATATTTTTCATATTGAGAAAAAACCACTAAATGGTGATGAGTGTCAGTACACATACCTGATAGAAACAATCCTACCGGAGACAAGCTCTACACCACATGAATCTAACCCTCCCGAACTGGAACTGATTCCAAAGAACCATTAAAAGAGGAAAATGAGAGTTAGTGCTCACTTGAAGATGATCCCTGGAAAGTTAAAAAAGAGGTTGAGTCATTTTTACAATATGTGCAACCTAACATTGCAACCATCAGTAGACCTTGGGGGATCCATGGATACAATGTCGTGGCCAGCCAACAATTCATTTTCATGTCTTTATCACCAAGGTCTACCGAAGAAGAAAGCACATGAGACCATTTGGTCCACTACATGGAAGCCACCATGACAACTTGGGTGATTATGTCTGGCTGAAGATATTAAACTTAGCGCCAGCAGAGAGGCAACCCTTGCATCTACTTTTATTTTTATTTTTATTTTTATTTTGTTTTCTTTACTTTAGATTTATTTTATTGTATGCTAATTGCATGTTTTTTATTTGCATGAGTATTCACACAGGTGTTAGCGCAACCCACGTAGCTCACACAACCAAAGTCTCACCCGCAAGAGTCTGATCAACTCCATGCCCGGTAGTGTTGTTCCTCACTTCGTTTTCTTTATATTTATCTTATATTGAGGACATTGCAAGTTTAAAGTGTGGGGGTGTATGCATGTACCTATTATAAAAAATATTGTTTGTTTTTTTGTCCTTAATAGTAAAGCAGAAGTCCAATGATGAATATGGTTTCCTTTAGGATGAAAACTTAGAAACGATAAGTTCTTTAATGTACTTTTATCTGATGCCTTGAGTAGTTGATCTAGGTTAGACTCATAAGCATTTAACTATAGGTTTTTAGTAATAAGAACCTAGGTAGTTGGCGAAGTGACTAGTTGAAGAAATTACATATCGATGAATGACTGTTTTCTTAGATGTCTATCCTGATTTGCTAGTGTTATGATGTATGGTATGGTTAAAAATAAAAAGAGAAAGTCTTGAAAGAAAGAAATTAATCCACCTATAACTGATAAGCGTGAAGCGACCCATGGGCGAGTGTTAGGACCACCATGAGGAGAAATACTACCTTAAAGGGTAGGTGTGTTGAAAAAAAAAGAAGAAAGAAAAGAAAAAATTGAAAAAAAAAGGAAAAAATCATACTATAGTGAGCACAAAAAGGCAATTACATAGCACATATGAGATATCTATGTTGGTTTGACCCATCGGATCCCAATTTTTAAAACAAAATCATTGAGTTGGCTTACCTAGGAGTCGAGATGTGACTGAACCTTTACACACACACACACTGTGAGTCTGGCTTATATGATTTATTCAAGAACTTGGATTCGAGTTGCATTGAGTACTTTGAAGGTTCTCTGGTTTCATTACTAGGCATTCGTTGAGGACAATAATATGTGTAACTATTGGGACTATTTCATTTTGTTATTTTTGCATGATTGCATGTGTTTTGAATGACGTTTGTGGGTGTCGTCACTCCAATCCCTCACGAGACTATAACTCGTCCAATAGGGACACCTAGGGGTTTAAAGACTTATTGCATATGCAAAATGCAATCGTGATCCGTACGATTATGGCTTAGATAATTTTTATTTTTATTTTTAATTTAGTTCTTATTTTCTTTTTACGCTTGAATTGATAGGGACTAGCAATAAGCTGGTTGGGGTTGTGATAAGTGCGTGAAAGTGTACTTTGAACATCACTAATTCGGCTTGATTATCATGTATTTGATCTTAATTATAGTTTATTTTATGTTTTATTATTATGAAGCAATGAAACATGAAGATTGGAGCAATTACACATGTTTCGGGACCTTACGAACAGATCGGAAGCACACGGAAAGAGCGAAAACACAGAAAACGCAGCACCAGAGAAGGTACTGGCGCCGCGGTGCCCCGGAAGACCCCAGAAACTTAATTTAGTTGTGTTTGATGTGCACAAGGACTCCATGACTTCTCTATATAAACCTAAGTTCGTCCAAACCCTAAAGGGAGGAAAAAAGAGGAGAAAAACATAGAGAAAACATACAACAATGAGTTAGAAGCATAATTTTCAGAGAGAAGAACGGGGAAGCTTCATGCCTGACAGGATGTTCCTCCGATCTATCAAGGCTATATCTCTCTTCTATATGGAGAACTAATATCCGAGGCAAAACTAATGATGAAATCTTGTAATTAAGTTCTTATGTTCATGTTTTTGAATCCTGAATGTTCATCAATGTTTAATACAATTGATATCTTGTTGTTCTTTATTATCTTTTGATTTATAATCCAGAGATTGTGTTTTACCAACTTGCATATATGAATAGTCATGCTTCTTCTATGTGTGATTGGGGAACCCAGTTGTGACTGGTAATGTTGTTTTATGAGTTGATCTTCTGCCGCAGTATTGCCTGAGGGTGTATTATCGACGTTAGATAGGTCCTAACGATAATATTGTGTGTTGTTAACATAGAGAAAGCAATTCACCAGTTACCTTGGAATTTAATACGATTTGAATTGATTTATCTTTCGATTGTTGGTTTGGGATGTGAAACCTTCAATTGAGTAATAAAAGGAATCAACAAATGAATATATGAATTTGATACAAGAGGGATTCCCGACGCTTTGTTGTTTCTCTCTACTGATAACTCTTACGTATTTTTCATGTTTTTAATTTACATTACCAATTTAAAATCTTTTCTTTAATTAAGTTATTGCTAACGTTTTGTTTAAGTAAATTAGTTTCTTGTAACCATCTCTCTGAGGAATCGACACCCCAACTATACTGCGATAACCGTAAGTACTTTTTGGGTGTAATCACCAACGTTTGATGGTTTGTCATTTTCCCATTTGTATTTTGCAATTCATTATTGCAATGTTTATATTGAGGTGCTGAAGCACCTCTATAAATTGAGGTGCTCAGCACTTCAATCGGCAGAAATCCTTCACATTTCTCTTTGAAACTCTGTGAAGGGATCCAGCTTTTGTGTGTAAAATATATCAATTGTAATCTAATGATTAATATTTAATTTAAATCTCGATTAATTATTGACAAACTTTATTACCGCTTATATAGCTTATTTTATTTATTTGGCATAATTTAGTTCCTAACCGGACTTATTATAGACAAACGTTATCACCACCTTTATGGCTGTTTTTTTTTTTGGCATAATTAATTCCTGAATTAAATTAACAAGATAATAATGACAATTTATATATTATAAAAATTAGTTTTTCTAAATTTGAAATATTAAAAGTGAATCCCCTAACCCCAATATTTTATTTTATTGTTCCAATTTAAATTTAAATTTACAATCACTTCAAACAATTCACTCATTTTTTTCACTCAAATTATGATTCTATCCTATTAAATCTATTCCCTGTGGATCGATCTCGGTCTTACCGGGTTATTTATTACTTCGACACTTTTATACTTGGGAGTAAAGAACCATTTTTAAGCGTGTCAAGTTTTTGACTCTGTTTCTGGGGAATAAATTTAGTAGATAGAATAATTCTTGTATCTTTTTTCTTTATTTTTATTTTTATTTTTATTTTTGTTATATTTTCCGTATCTCATTTTTTTCTTTATATATATGTAGATGCAAAATGTCCTGATTGATCCTAAATGAATCCTGAACCCAGACATCCCACATACAGACAAACCATATTCATAATTCTTCAAGGTTACAGGAGACCAAAAAATAATTAAAATGGAGCTTGTATTTTGCCAAAGAATTTCTTGAACAATCCCAATCTAGAGATTCTTCCATAATTTTTTGTGAGAACCTAATCCTAGATATTGAGATAGTTGAACAAGAAATTCAATTGAGAACCGAATTGACAAGAATCAGATGATATTTTTAGATCTAAATCTCTACATTTTTATTTTATCTATTTGTATTTCTTTTTATTCTTTTCTCTTTTAGTCAATTTTATTTTTATTTTTTTCCCACTTGTTTACTATTTTCTTTTTGTAAGTATTGCATTTGTATTTTTAAATTTTAGCATATAGTCTGCATTTAGGATTGCATGAAACACTAGTCTCAAACATCTAGCGGTAGATTAAATAGAGAGTCACCATCAGCTTCAACGTCAGTCAAAATGACCGATAACCAAAATGAAAATCCACATGCCCGAGATGAAAACCCAGTTGATTTGGAAGAAAACGAGTCTCAACATGGCGAACTTAAGCATCCTAGGACACTCAGACAATTCATAAATCTCGCTAGGACAGGATCACCATCTTGCATTGTTTCCTATAGATACAGCACGTTTCAATTTTAAGCCAGGTGTCATCCAATTTTTACCCACATTCCACGGTATAGAATCAGAAAATCCTTATCAACACTTAAGGGAATTTAAAGAGGTATGTAACACTTGCACATACTAAAATTGCAGCATAAATGTAATTCGATTAAAGTTTTTTCCCTTTTCTTTAAAGGATAAAGCTAAAATTTGGCTACAGAACCTTAGGTCAGGATCCATCAGAACATATGATGATTTACAGGAACAATTTGTAAAAAAATTATTTCCCCCTCACAGAAAAAACTATTTTAAGAGAAGAATCACAACCTTCACACAAGAGTCCTAACACAATTAATTAGTCTAACATAAATATTTTGACCCAATTACAAGCATATTGTGTTTATACTTTCAAAGCATCCTAATACAATTAATTAGTCTAATTTCAACTTTATGTGTCTAGTACATATTTCATCACTATATGTCTCACTAATGAAAAATATAGCTTTCAGAGAAGATCAAACTTACCTAGCAAGATTGATTCATAGATCTAATCTACTTCTTCTTGTTGAAATATTGTGGAGAAATTCCAAAGTTAGCAAGCTTGACTCTAAGATCCAATTTTGATTCCAATCTAGCAAGCTTCACTCCAAGATCCAATCTTGATTTCTCCTAATTGAAATGTTGTAGAGATCTCACAAATCTTCTCTAAACATTTCTCTAACTTAGGCTAATTTCTCTAATTCTTGCTTGTATTTAGCTTTCTCAAGCTTTTGCTTTGCTTAATTAAAACCTTCCTAAAGCTTGTTATTTATAGCAAAACTTCGGTAATTTTAATTACTAAAAGTTATAATCAACTTTTAGGTGGACTTAATCAATTTTGTCCAAATATGTATAATTAAGTGTGACTAATCTTCATTGTCTACCACTTTGATTTAATCTAATTAAATCAAGAAAATGATTAAGAAATGGATTAGTTCAATGTTTGCACTTTGATTTAATCCAATTAAATCAAGCTAAAACCACCTATTATTACATACTTACAATTACCATAATATCCTCAAATGGTAAAGATAATTATGATTTTACAATTAAGCTTTTGTGTAATTATTGAATTAATCCAATTAATCAAATTAGGTCAAAGTAAATAATCAATATTATCCAATAACACTTGATTATCTTAGTTGATAATTATAATATCAAATATTATCTTTTATCAAAATTAATCGGCTACCCAAGTGCTCAACGAGTACACTTCATATTAGGACTTTCTAAGTTCAGACACGTTCGTCATATAAGCCTAGCTAATATGTACGCAATTCGGCCACCTCCGAATTCATGAAAAACACGAACGGCCTTTCTAAACTATACAAGTCAAGGTCATCACATATGTTTAATAATCCTTCTGTCGTAGGCTATCGGAGTTGTGCTTAGGAAATATGGAATGCACAGTCAAGTTTCCAAGACGCACATCTCATGTCGACATATCCACGATTCTTCATAGCTGATGTGATACACCATAGGTAATCGACTTTGGCCAAAACATTAAGAATCGTGACTTTACTCACATGGATACCCAAACCCCTTATGGTACACATACGGGCCGATGAATCCTATCTTGCTTCACACTTGATTACTGAGTGCATCGGTCCATACCCAACGAACATCTAGAGGCCAGGCCATGAAAGGTTTCTGACATACAAGGCATCAAATTTTGCAAGATGTCACACAAAATCAATGTTATCCTATAGTCAAAGGATTACATATGCTACTCGACTCGAGGAGATTCCTATTGACGGTGGTGTATACTTATAACTATTAGGAATCACATGTGAGTCATTCAGTATTCGGTCCAACCAATACTCACATGTCTATACTAGTTTCCAAAACTCATGGTACATCGGGTAAAACTATTGGAACTCCAATTCCAATATACAACATGTGATAGTCTTCTAGGTTATAAGAATTCGACCGTATTCTAAAACCAATGAATATGAATATATATACTTTAATAATAATTTACAATAGTAATACTTATCTCAATGTCGGACCACATAATGTCAAGTATTACTAAAAGATTATTCTAAGGTCGATGTCATTCATAGCATATCTATACATCAATCTAATAAGCATAATGACAGTATCATTAATAATGTATGAAATTAAAATGTAGTTATTTTATTAATATATAATAAACTGTACAATTTGGATTGACATTCCAAGCAAAATCTCCAACAAACTCCCACTTGCTCAGTGCCAATCTGGATGGTACCGCAGTCCCATCTCCTCCACATGTTTATCGAATAACTTAGGAGGTAAGGCCTTTGTAAGCGGGTCTGCTATGTTGTCTAGTCCTTGAACCTTCAAGACCACTATGTCTTTTCGTTCAATTATCTCTCTAAATACGCGGTATTTCATTTCCACATGTTTAGACTTGGAATGTGCTCTCGACTCCTTATCCTACGCAATGGCTATGCTATTATCACAGTACAAGGGGATCGAATCCGTAATACTAGGCATAACACCAAGTTCAGTGATAAAATTTCTAATCCATACAACTTCTTTAGCAGCTTCTAAACCCGCTATAAATTCTGCCTCAATGGTGGAATCAGTTGTTGATCCTTGCTTTGAACATCGCCAACTAACCACACCACCATTAAGGGTAAATATGTAATCTGATATAGATTTTCTATCATCTGAATCTCCCTGGAAGTCGGAGTTTGTATAACCCTTAACTTGTAACTCATTTTCTCTATAGATCAGAAATTTATCCATAATACCCTTATGATATTGTAGGATATGTTTCATGGCTGGTCACACTGACACCGAAACTGATTTCAGGTCTAGTACACAGCATAACATACATTATGCTTCCAATACAAGAAGCATCTGGCAAGTTAGAAATTCTAACTCTCTCTTCCTTAGTCTGAGATGTCATTTTCTTTGAAAGATGTATGCCATATCGGAAAGGTACATTTGTTGCCTTGCAGTTGGTAAAACCGTACTTTTCTAACATCTTATCTATGTACATCAATTGTGACAACCTTATAAGATTCCTAACTCTATCCCGGTAGAGCCTTATACCTAGTATATAAGAATCTTCACCCATATCTTTCATGGAGAAGTTCTTGCAAAGGAGGGCTTTCATACTTTGCATCAATCTTATATCATTTCCTATGATAAGGATGTCATCTACATACAAGACTATGAAAACTGTCATGCTCCCACTCACTTTCTTATAAACACATGGTTCTTCATCGTTTTTGATGAATCCAGATAATCTAATTTTCTCATCAAAACGATGATTCCAGTTTCGAGATGTCTGTTTAAGTCCATAAATATACTTTTGGAGCTTACAAACCAAGTTTGAAGTCTTACTGGATACGAAATCCTCTGTTTGTTTCAAATCCATCTGCCATATCTCATAGTCATGATATGCAGCAATGGCTAAAAGAATCCTAATGGATTTTAGCATGGCTACTGGTGAAAAAGTTTCCTCATAGTCAATCCCAGGACGTTGAGTGTAACCTTTCGCTATCAGTCGGGCCTTAAAGGTTTCCACATTTCCATCGGTCCTTTTGTAAACCCATTTACATCCTATAGGTTTAACTCCTTCAGGAAGTTCAACTAAGTCCCAGACTTGATTGTCATGCATAGAATCCATCTCGGATTTCATGGCTTTCTGTCATTTTCCCGAATCGATATCCAATATCGCTTAATTATATGTAATCAGATATGTTTCCTCCAAGAGGAGAACATCAAGGCTCACATCAGATGTTAAAAATAGTCTATTAAGAGCCTTTGATATTCTATTCGACTTACGTAGAACTTGTGTTGTAGATCCTTCTCCTAATTGGATCTTTGGTTCCATCTCAGGTTCCTTAATGTTGGGATCAAACTCATCAAGTTTAATCTCTCTACAATTCCCATTTTCTCTCAAAAATTGCTTTTCAAGAAAAATGGCAAAATGAACAACAAATACATTTATTTGCTTGGAATCGTAGAATTGATATTCCATGGAATTATCAGGATATCCAATGAACCTATATTTCTACCGAACCATATCTTATAGGGGGTCGTAGAAATAACTTTCGATGGAAATCTATTATGTATGTGGGCAGTAGTAAGTAAAGCGTAACCCCAAAGGTAATAAGAAATATATGTATAGCTCGCCATTGTTCGCACCATATCCAATAAAGTATGATTTCTACGCTCAGACACACCATTGTGTTGAGCTATTCTTGGTGGGCTATATTGGGCAAGAATTCCATTCTCCCTTAAATAGTTTCTAAATTCTTCACTCATGTATTCACCGCATCTATCTGATCTAAGGCACTTGATGAATTTACTGGTTTATTTTTCTACTTCGTGTCGGAATATTTTGAACTTGTCAAATGTTTTCGATTTACGTCTCATCAAATAGACATATTCATATCTAGACTATAGAAAATGACTTTCCTTAGCGCGGCGGAAGTTGCTTGTGGTGGCACCAGGTCCAGTATGGATCTTCAAATTTTTCTTTGCCTTCTCCCTTTGTTGTAGTAGCTAAGATCAATCATTTGGTGTCCAACACTTAGATCAACCACTCGATCTTCCGAACTATGACTCGAAACCAACAAACCGAAGTGTGGGCTTCACTCACAAAGATTAAACCTCTAAACTATTTAGAGATTTAGGATGTCACAATGGTGTTTGGCTCTTTGGAATTTCAAATACTCTCACAACACTTGTGAATATTTGAAGTTATTCTCTTTTTTCTCTCAAATCTTTCTCACAACAATTGTGTGAATGAATGTAAAGTGTTAACCTTATGAAGTGAGAGAAATGGTAGAGATTATATTCTCTTACACAAGCCAACTAACCTTGTCATTAAGCATCTAATGCTTTCTTGCAACGGCCAACATAAAAATGTGAATGTCATACCAAAGCATAAGAAATGTTAAGCTAAAGACAATGGATTTGTCATTAAGCATTCAATGCTTTCTTTCAATGGCAAACACATAAATATGGAGGCCACACCAAAGCATAAAATGCATTAGCTAATGGAAAAAATATTAGGTGTATCCAAGCCACCTAATAGACATAATTGCTTGGATGACATGGTAAGCCATATGGCTTTGTCTCCAATGGTAAATAAAAATCAATATATTAATAATGATTTATTTACCTTCAATTATGTTTTAGTAATTATCTCATAATTATTACTAACTTTATTATCTCATAATCAAGACTTGATTATCTCACAATCAAAGAATTCTAGAAAACATTAAGTTAAACTAATTTAACATAGTTTTCAATTGTGACAATAAATATTATTAATCTCATTAATAATATATAAATAAATATAATGTGAGCATAATTAGACAATCTAATTATATTAGGTTTGCTACAGTTAATCGAGCTAGCACGGGGACCAAATGGACCTACGGTTCCGAGCTCCAATAATTCCGAAATATTAATTAAACTCTTTAATCAAATATTACGAATTATTAACTCCGTGTTATTCCATTAAAAACTCGAAGTTGAACTCCCGTTACCGTAGATGGATTAAATAAACCGAACAACTTCAGTGTTCATCGATATAGTTATTACATATGGATATAGCCCTTCACGAATATCTCATAAATAGAGCCGGGTCATAAGTCCGTTAAACCCCTCTAAATATTTTGTCTCTTAAGCACCATTGATTCTATAATGAACAATTAATTCATAACAATTATGAATATAAAATACTTTCTATTCGTAATAGAAAAGTTGAGCGCTCAAATTGTTCAAGTCCTGAATCAACTCTTAAAAGAGATATTCATCTGCTTCTTGTAAGAATGAGTGAATTCGATATCTATGTAAAACGTTCCCAGTTACATACCAAATCATATCCCTAAAATATGTAGTTATTGGTTGGGAATGCAACACCAACCTCACCATAGTAAATCAAAGGACACAACATGTCATGGAGGAGTTCGTAGTACACTGAGGATTAAGATCGAATCCATATATGACCATCTATTAGATAAAATGAATTTCTTTGATTAACAGATATTAAAAGAAATTCGTATTTATCAGAGTCCAGTCCTATATGATCTCATCATACAAGGTGCCTTCATTCGCATGTGACTACATGAACGATCCCGGATCAAGATCGTCATACAAGTATAGAATGGACCGCAGCTATAGATAAACCACAAAACAAAGTACCTTCTTTGTTTGCTCTCTATGGACTATTTAGATTACTAACTTTAGACTTAAATCCTCTTGTGCATCAAACATACAATAAGTCTAAAGGTACAAGAGTAATCAATATAAACAAGATAATTGGACAATATGCGATATAAATCAAACAAATTTGATAAAATGAATAATGCATTTATTATTATTACAATAACCAATTCCATTTACAATACATGAATATCTAGGACATAAATCCCAACAATCTCCCACTTGGACTAGAGCAAATGGGACATGTCATGTAATCCTAAACCCTTTAGGTGACCTTCAAACACTTTAGCCGATAAGGTCTTTGTAAACGGATCAGCCAGGTTGTCTGCGGATGGAATCTGCGTGACAGTGACATCTCTTCTCAGTACTATCTCCCTGATGAGGTGATATTTCCTCTCAATATGCTTAACCCTCTTGTGGCTTCTTGGTTCTTTGGAGTTCGCCACTGCACCACTATTATCGCAATAAAATATGAGTGGTTTATCCATATCTGGAACAACTTCCAGATCTGCCAAGAACTTACGGAGCCATACTGCTTCCTTAGCTGCTTCACAAGCTGCTACATATTCAGCCTCTATAGTGGAGTCAGCAATACAAGATTGCTTAATGCTCCTCCATACTATAGCACCACCACCTAGGGTGAACATTGATCTAGATGTTGATTTCCTAGAATCGACATCCGTCTGAAAAATCAGAGTCTGTATATCCTCTCAGAATCATATCCTGACTTGTATATACAAGTATATAATTTCTCGCTCTCCGAAGGTACTTGAGAATATGTTTCACCGCTACCCAATGATCTAATCCTGGGTTGGATTGAAACCTACTGACTACTCACACTGCAAAACAGATGTCCGGTCTCGTGCATAACAAAGCATATGTAAGGCTTCCAACTGCTGAAGCATATGGTATATGTCTCATCTCATCAACTGTTTGAGGTGTCTTAGGAGATTGTTCCTTAGACAAATGAATTCCATGCCTGAAAGGTAAATTACATTTCTTGGAATTCTGCATACCAAATCGCACAAGAATCTTGTCGATATAGGTTGTTTGAGACATTGCTAACAGTCATTTCTTGCGATCCCGAATGATCTGGATCCTAAGTACATAACTTTCCTCTCCCAAATCTTTCATTTGGAATTGGTTACCTAGCCAGATTTTCACGTCCGATAATATCTTTACATCATTCCCAATGAGTAAAATATCATCAACGTATAACACAAGGAAATCACCTTCCCATCAATGATGCGCTTGTAGACACAAGGCTCATCGATGTTATGCTCAAAGTTATAAGACTTGATCGTAGTATCAAACCTTATGTGTTCAAGATCTAGATGTTTGCTTAAGTCCATAAATGGACCTTTGCAACTTGCAAACTTTTTGCTCTTGACCTTGGGTAATGAACCCATTTGGTTGTACCATATAGATACTCTCATCAAGATTACCATTCAAGAATACAGTATTGACATCCATTTTCCAAATCTCATAACAATAATATGCGGCAATGGAAAGAAGAATCCTGATGGATTTAAGCATGGCTACTCGCGAGAAAGTTTCTTCATAGTCAACTCCATCTTTTTGGGTATAACCCTTTGCCACTAGCCTAGCCTTGAAAGTATGTACTTTCCCATCTATTCCTATTTTTCTCTTATAGATCCACTTGCAACCTATGGGTTTTACTCCATTAGGTTGGTCTACAAGTTCCCAGACTGAGTTAGAGTACATAGACTCCATCTCGAGGTTCATGGCTTTGAGCCATTCCTCTTTATCAGTATCTTCCATTGCACTATGATAGGTCAATGAATCATCTATACCATCACAAGATGCAACAACTTGCACCTTACCATTTCCTAGATAGCATTCAGGTTGTCTTACAACCCTTCCACTATGTCTAGGTGGTATGGTATCCTGATAAACTTGCATCTGACTTTCAGATATAGAAGGTGTTATGTCTTTGTCAACATTTGACAATGGTGTACTGGTCGTAACCAGCAAGTAACTCCTCAAGTAACACTTTACTTCGAGGTTTGAACTCTCGCATATAGTCCTCCTCAAGAAATTTAGCATTTGTCGACACAAATACTTTATTATCTTCTGTACTATAAAGGAATCCACCCCTAGTTTCCTTAGGATATCCTACAAATAGGCACACCTGTGAACATGGTTCCAACTTAGTAGTCTTGTTCTTTAGCACATGTGCCGAACACCCCCATATGCAAAATGTCACAAACTAGCTTTACAGCCATTCCACAACTCTAAGGGAGTCTTAGAAACAGACTTAGAATGAACTACATTCAGGATATACATTGCAGTTTGCAATGCATACCCCCAGAATGAACAAGGTAGAATGCTATAACTAAACATTGATCTTATTATGTCTAGTAGGGTTCGATTTCTCTTTTCTGCAACACCATTTTGTTGTGGTGTTCCAGGTGCTGTGAGTTGTGAAACAATTCCATTGCTCAACTAAGAATTCATTGAAATCTCTATCAATGTATTCTCCTCCACGATCTGATCATATAATTTTGATGCTTTTACCTAACTGGTTCTCAACCTCAGCACGATACTCTTTGAACTTTTCAAATGTATCTCACTTGTGCTGTATTAGGTAAACATACCCATATCTGGAATAATCGTCAATAAAAGTGACGAAGTATTCAAAACCACCTCAGGCTTTTACATTCATCGGTTCATAAACATCCGAATGTATTAGCTCAAGAGTTTCTTTGGCTCTTATCCCTTTTCCAGTAAAAGGTCTCTTGGTCATTTTGCCTTCTAGACAGGATTCGCAGACAGGTAAAGTACCAAGTTTTAACTGATTTAAAACTCCATTTTTAATTAGTCTATCTATACGGTCAAGGTTAATGTGACCAAGTCTAAGGTGCCATAAATATGTATCATCATGAGAAATATTTTGTCGTTTAGTTTTAGATCTTTCAATCTTAAACATTTTAGTATTAAGCAGTGATTCATGCATTAACGGCCTTAATATATATAGATTATTTTCGGAGTTTCCCGTGCATATATTTAATCCATTTCTACTAATAATAACTGACTTATTATTAAACGAAACAGAAAAACCACATTCCATAAGTTTTGTTACAGAAATCAAATTCCTGCGAAAACCAGGAGTATATAGCACACCATTCAAACATAAATAACTTTTATTAAAATTCAATTTTGAAACTCCCACTGCTCTTGCTAAAACAGCATCCTCTGTCCCAACTCTCACAATAAAGCTACCTTCAGTAAGGTCCCTCCATGAGTCAAGTAGCTGCAAAGAAAAACAAACATGGTTAGTGGCACCAGAATCAACAATCCATATGGATTTATCATCCTCCACCAAAAGAGACTCAATGACAAGTAAATCATATTTACCTATATTCTTCTTCTCTTTAAGCTCTGCAAGGTATTTTGGACAATTCATATTCCAATGCCCTTGTGTTCACAATGGAAACATTTTTCCTTTGGCATTGGTTCATTTGGAGCATTTATTGTTCTTCTTTTTCATTGGTTTTGCCTTTGCCTTTCTTCCTCTTCTTTGCAGATTTAGAAGATTCGGCAACGTTTGACTCGGCATTGGGCCTACAAGGACCGTTCATAACGGACTCGTAATTGGTGAGCTCATTCAGCAGTTCAATCGATGTAAAAGTCAACTTGTTCATAGAATAAATGCTTTTAAACTGAAAGAAACTCTTCGGAAGGGTTTCCATGATCATTGTCACCTGTCTTTGCACATTAATACATGCACCATGGGTTTCAGCCATATTAAGATGAGCCATCATCCTTAACACATGTTCTCGGACTAATGTGTCTTCCTTCATTCTAGCGGTCAATACAGAGGCAATTGCCTCATGTTGTTGCCAGTCTGAAGGTTGCCCAAACATGTTCTGTAATGACTGCATAATCATTAATGCTATCTCCATAGGCTCATGCTGTGTTGCAAGAACCTCAGACATGGATGCTATCAAATAGCTATGGGCTTTCTCATCAGCTTTAATCCAATTATTATAGGCATTACGTGCAGCTTTGCCAGCATTAGGTGCTGGCTCAGGAGGACATTCCTCTATTAGGACAAATTTAAGGTGCACAGACCAGATAACATTCATGTCACTTTTCCATTTAATATAATTATCCCCGGTTAATTTTTCTTGTTGTTTGATAATGGAATTATTACAGATGCATGCATGGCTGAAAAAATAATAAACGCGCATTCAATATTCATTCGTCGCATATTAAAATTGTCAAACATTTAGGCATAAAAATAAACATGATGCATGATTAATCTATAATGAATTAGAAACCTAAAAGAATTACTATGCCACCGGTTATCTATCATCCCACAAATAAGTGCCGACGTAGGGTAGGTCAAGTATTCGCATGATAGATTGAGACATTCTCAATTGATTAATATATATGAAATAACTCTTATTCCTATATTAATCAACTACCGTTATTTTGATCAATGAAGCTTTGATTAACAACTTAATCATTCATTTGTGAGTGTGACCCATTATTTCAGAACCCTTGGACTTAACTAGTGAAGTGCCGCCGTAGGGTAGGTCAAATCACCAGATACATCTAGAGTCTCTATCCTTTCGGAATCCAAACCTGATATTGACCCAAAAAGGACACCATAAATAGGGGGACGAAAGCAAAGCCGTCTCGAGGCGCCTATTGAATCTCACGTTTCTGGATAACAATGGAGATCGCAGGATATATTGTGGTATACCCCTCTCCCACTCACTATTAAAAAGAGTAAGGTTTATATATCACTAGTATTTTATGAATCTTAGATTATGCTCGGCTAAAGTCATAACCTTAATTAATACTAGTTGATGATATAGTGATATATTCAATTTTAACTTTTAAAATTTTATTCACTAATCCCGATTAGTCTCTACTAACCAATTAACTTTAGTAAACTAATTTAATCAAGTTTTCTTAAGTGATCTAATCAATTTTAACTTTTAAAAAATTAGTTCACTTATAGGTTTTAAAATTTTAGAATTCAACTAATGGACTATATGTCATCAAACCATTTAATAGATTAAAAGTACGTTATTTACTCCAAAGGTACGTGGAATTGTATCCTGAGTGCAAACCAAATTACCGTCCATTCGGAAGCGGCTATGCAATTTATATTCGGGTTTCCATCCGATATACCAAGGAAAATAATGTACTCATAATGTCCATTTGTTCTTAAACTCGAATTCGTAATTTTTAAACCTTTAAACTAATTAATCTTATTAATTCGTTAACATGCATCTTATATTCTAATTTAACTTTTAAATTTACATAAAATCATAATTTATGACTTGAATATCATGCATATCTACATGTTATGGTATGTGAAAATGCATGAGTAGGCACCCTAGGCTATATGACATGTTAATAAACAATTTAAAACACATATATATGCCCAGGTCTGGGCTCAAAACGTTTGTGTAGCATTCTTTGGGCGTTCGAACGTTTCCAGGCAGTTTGAGTTGTGTTTTACTGCCGTTCGAACGCTATCGGTCTGGTGTTCGAACACTAGAACTTCAATTACTCCGTTCCGGAGCTTCCGGACTCTATTTTGGTCCCCGTTTTTTTCTACGGACTCGTAACAGAATGAAGTTTCACATACATACATAAATTGCATTAACCGGGCTCTTCTTTTTTTTTAAAAAAAATACTAATCTAATTAGTACAATAAATCCAAGGTATCATTTGGTCTTCAAATCTTGCTCCATGGTATGTTGTTGAGTTCTTCGCGGAATAGGTTCGTAAGACATCAGCTCCTCCAAGTTACAAATTGAGTTACAAAATGGACTTATCACAAAAGAAATGAACTTACAACACTTGAAAGAATATGACCTTATGGTCTTACATTTCCAATACTAAAAATAAGAGCCGGAAAAATTAACGATCAACGTAATACATTCATCACATGAATCAAAGTAAACATTCATCACATGAACATTAAAAACCATTCATCTCATGAATCTAATTATGCCTACTCATCACAACATGCATATTAATAATTTATATCTAATATAAATTATTAAAACTTAAACTTAAAAAGAGAAAGGGTTAAGAAAACTTTTCAACCTTAAGCTCTTAATGGCAATTATAGGAAACGACTTTCCTTAGCGCGGCGGAAGTTGCTTGTGGTGTCACCGGGTCCAGTATGGATCTTCAAATTTTTCTTTGCCTTCTCCCTTTGTTGTAGTACCTAAGATCAATCATTTGGTGTCCAACACTTAGATCAACCACTCGATCTTCCGAACTATGACTCAAAACCAACAAAATGAAGTGTGGGCTTCACTCACAAAGATTAAACCTCTAAACTATTTAGAGATTTAGGATGTCACAATGGTGTTTGGATCTTTGGAATTTCAAATACTCTCACAACACTTGTGATATTTGAAGTTATTCTCTTTTTTTCTCAAATCTTTCTCACAACAATTGTGTGAATGAATGCAAAGTGTTAACCTTAGGAAGTGAGAGAAATGGTAGAGATTATATTCTCTTACACAAGCCAACTAACCTTGTCATTAAGCATCTAATGCTTTCTGGCAATGGCCAACACAAAAATGTAAATGTCATACCAAAGCATAAGAAATGTTAAGATAAAGATAATGGCTTTGTCATTAAGCATTCAATGCTTTCTTTCAATGGCAAACACATAAATGTGGAGGCCATACCAAAGCATAAAATGCATTAGCTAATGACAAAAATATTAAGTGTATCCAAGCCACCTAATAGACATAATTGCTTGGATGACATGGTAAGACATATGGCTTTGTCTCCAATGGTAAATAAAAATCAATATATTAATAATGATTTATTTACCTTCAATTATGTTGTAGTAATTATCTCATAATTATTACTAACTTGATTATCTCATAATCAAGACTTGATTATCTCATAATCAAAGAATTCTAGAAAATATTAAGTTAAACTAATTTAACATAGTTTTCAATTGTGACAATAAATATTATTAATCTCATTAATAATATATAAATAAATATAATGTAAGCATAATTAGACAATCTAATTATATTAGGTTTGCTACAGTTAATCGAGCTAGCACGGGGACCAAATGGACCTACGGTTCCGAGCTCCAATAATTCCGAAATATTAATTAAACTCTTTAATTAAATATTACGAATTATTAACTCCGCGTTATTCCACTAAAAACTCAAAGTTGAACTCTCGTTACCGTAGATGGATTAAATAAACCGAACAACTTCAGTGTCCATCGATATAGTCATTACATATGGATATAGCCCTTCACGAATATCTCATAAATAGAGCCGGGTCATAAGTCCATTAAATCCATCTAAATATTTTTTCTCTTAAGCACCATTGATTCTATAATGAACAATTAATTCATAACAATTATGAATATAAAATACTTTCTATTCGTAATAGAAAAGTTGAGCGCTCAAATTGTTCAAGTCCTGAATCAACTCTTAAAAGAGATATTCATCTGCTTCTCGTAAGAATGAGTGAATTCCATATCTATGTAAAACGTTCCCAGCTACATACCAAATCATATCCCTAAAATATGTAGTTATTGGTTGGGAATGCAACACCAACCTCACCATAGTAAATCAAAGGACACAACATGTCATGCAGGAGTTCGTAGTACACTGAGGATTAAGATCGAATCCATATATGACCATCTATTAGATAAAATGAATTTCTTTGATTAACAGATATTAAAAGAAATTCGTATTTATCTGAGTCCAGTCCTATATGATCTCATCATACAAGGTGCCTCCATTCCCATGTCACTACATGAACGATCTCGGATAAAGATCGTCATACAAGTATAGAATGGACCGCAGCTATAGATAAACCACAAAACAAAGTACCTTCTTTGTTTGCTCTCTATGGACTATTTAGATTACTAAGTTTAGACTTAAATCCTCTTTTGCATGAAACATACACTAAGTCTAAAGGTACAAGAGTAATCAAGGTAAACAAGACAATTGGACAATATGCGATATAAATCAAACAACTTTGATAAAATGAATAATGCATTTATTATTATTACAATAATCAATTCCATTTACAATACATGAAGCTCTAGGACATAAATCCCAACATAGACTTATCATTTATGAAAGTCACGAAGTATGTTGAACCATCATGAGCAGCATAATTTAATGGACCACGCACATCGCTGTGTATTAGCTCCAATAAATCTCCAACACAGTGTCCAACACCAAGAAATGAGGCATTTGTCATCTTCCCTTAAATGCATGACTCACAAATCGGATAAGGATCTAAGCTAAGATTTTCAATCAAACCATCATTTAACAATTTGGATAGACGTCTAACACCTATATGGCCCAATCTCATATGCCATAATTCAATATTATTTAATTCAGATTTCCTACTTGTATTTTCCTCTACATTAAAGATATCTCTATATGTTTCCAAAATATAGTGATCGTTTGATAAAGAATATCATATTTCAATAAAGTTTCATCCTTAATGTTTATTTTATATCTCTCTTTATCTAATATTTGCAGTGATATTATTTATCTGATAAGTGGGGGTATATAATAACCGTATTGTAAATTTAATTTACAACTATTGGGGAGATCTAAAAAAACTGTTTCTTTGGCTTTAACATCCAATGTCTCGCCATTGCCAACTCTAAGCTAGATCTCCCTTTTATTCAGCCTTCTTTTTACCCTCATTACCTGCAGGGAGTTGCAAAAATGAGTAGGACTGCCAGTGTCTAACACCCATCCACTATTTGTATCTAAGGCTAATGAGATGTCAATAATTTAAAAAATACAAAGTGTACCTGAGGGTCATACTTTTCCTATCAACTCTGGACAGTCTTTTTTCCAGTGTCCAGACTTCTTATAATGTAGAAATTGATCATGAGCTATTTGCGGTTTTGCACATTTGTGATTCTTGGAGTTCTTCTTTGCAATCTTCTTCTTCCCCATCTTTATTTTCTTTGACTTCTCAGAAGTCTTTGAAGAGCCAGCTACACCATGGAGGTACAATATGGGGTTGCTTTTCCTCAAATGATGCTTCGTCGTGCGTAACATGTTATGAAGTTCTTCGTAGCTAGCTTGCATCGAGTGCATATGGAAGTTTAATACAAAGCCAACATAAGAACCATGCAAAAAAGACAGAATCAAATTACGGCCCAGTCATTCATCAATCACACATCCTATCGTTCCAGGTATCGAATCTGGTCAATCATGTCATGTTCAAATCATGAATGCTGACAGCTCCTCCATCCTTGAGTTCAGCACGGAATAATTTCTTAGAACTTCGATAAACTTCGATCTCTTGATTTGCCTCGAACAACTCCTTGAGTGTTCGCATGATGCTCCAAGCATTTGGTACTTCAATGTACTGTCTCAGCAAATCTGGAACCACTAATCCCAAAATATAGGATTTCACCTTAAGGTTATCATCCTTCCATCTATTAAAAGTTTCTCGCTCTTCTAGTGTGGAGTTATGATCGATTTCAACAGGTAGTGGGTTTACATTGACATAAGTCAACTTTTCAAACTCCAAGATAATGTGTATGTTCATTTCCTATTTGAAATAGTTTTCGACTATTTTTAGTTTATTAATATCCAAAAGTCTCATCAATGGATTGGCGACAGCCATCTACAAGACAACATTTTAAATAGTAACTGAACAATTTTAATTTCAAAATAATAACACTAATTGATTATGGAATTTTATATCTATTAGTGCCCTCCAACTACTTTATGTAATTTTGTAATATCCTTTAATGGAAAATAGAAATTTGACTATCAAAATTTCATAACGGGAAGTGGATCCCATGACATTTACTCCAGCCTCACACTAATGATGATATTTGCAATCATAAACTCATTAGGTATACCTCCAAGGTCAATACTTCATGTGACTTCTAGTTTGGTCTTGAACAATTTCTTATCCTCACACTAATGGCGATATTTGATTAAGACGTGTTCTAGGTGTATACTTGTCAATGTTCACTAATGAGCTTCGTATATACACCCTCAAACTAATGACGATATTGGGTGACTGCGTTAACTTATCACGCTACATCTAATATTTTACCAGAGTGACCTAAGTTCCTCGCACTTATACCATCACACTAATGACGATATTGGATATAAGTAGTAAGAACTAATTCATCTCCAAATTGACAAGACGTACCTTCCAATAATGCTCCAACATTACTAATATTATTACTTAAAATAAAGTAAACACCTAATCACGAGAGATTTATGACAATCAAGTCATTAACTTAATTAGGTCAAAATTTTAATTTAAAACATGCAATACATATCCAATATGACTTATGCATAATTAAATTAAAATACAGAGGCATAGATTGAAATACACGTCTAACATGCAACATGTGTGTGTAGTTAAGCCTTGCTACTGATATCATTCTGTTGGGGCGGATGTAAAACCCCTAGGGTCGAATAGGAGTCCCGTACAGCGGAAATGGGTCTAACCCGTGGATATCAAGTATGGGTGTAATTTTAAATAATTTAATGAAATATATATTCCATGACGAGTGTATAGGAAAAACTGTGGCTGAATCGAAGTCCGGAAACTCCATAACGGGAGGAAACAAAATTGAGTGCGAGCACTACCCTAACGAGCGAGCTACAGTGCGCATGTGCACTGTGTGCGCCTTGTGTACTGACACAATTATATATATATATATATATATATATATATATATATATATATATATATATTATTAATTTCATTTGTTTCTTCAGCTTTTGCCTTCAACTCTCTGGAAACAAAGAGCTGAAGGAATTAGGGTTCTTAACCCTAATTCCTTCGAACCTTCCCTAAACACTTTTAAAACATAGAAAATTAATTTTAACATCAACACATGTTATAGAATAAAAATCAAAATTTTCAAAATATCAAATATTTTTATAAAACTTAAATTTCTTCTTTTGAATCCAAAACACAAACCAAATTAGAATCCCACAATGAAGTGACTCTTGAACAATTCTAGGTCTCCTAAAGGTGGTCAAGTAATTCTAGAATAGTAGCCTTAGCTCTAAGCTATTATCTAAAGTTCCAAACTATAATTTTATGTCTATGTCTAACATAATTATTTTGACCCAATTACAAACATATTGTATTTATACTTCCAAATCATCCTAACATAATTAATAAGTCTAATTTCAACTTTATGTATCTAACACATAATTCATCACTATATGTCTCACTAATGAAAAATATAGCTTTCAGAGAAGATCAAACTTACCTAGCAAGATTGATTCAAAGATCCAATCTACTTTTTCTTGTTGAAATGTTGTGGAGAAATTCCAAAGTTAGCAAGCTTGACTCTAAGATCCAATTTTGATTCCAATACTAGCAAGCTTCACTCCAATATTCAATCTTGATTTCTCCTAATTGAAATGTTGTAGAGATCTCATAAAGCTTCTCTAAACATTTCTCTAACTTAGGCTAATTTCTCTAATTCTTGATTGTATTTAGCTTTCTCAAGCTTTTCCTTTGCTTATTTAAAACATTCCTAAAGCTTGCTATTTATAGCAAAACTTGGGCAATTTTTATTAATAAAAGTTGTGATAAACGTTTTGGTGGGCTAATCCAATTTTTCCAAATATGTATAATTAGGTGTGACTAATCTCCATTGTCTACCACTTTGATTTAATCCAATTAAATCAACACAATGATTAGGAAATGGATTAGTTCAATGTTTGTACTTTGATTTAATCCAATTAAATCAAGCCAAAATCACCTATTATTATATACTTATAATTACCATAATATCCTCAAATGGTAGAGATAATTATGATTTTACAATTAAGCCCTTGTGTAATTATTGAATTAATCTAATTAATTAAATTAGGTCAAAGTAAATAATCAATATTATCCAATAACAATTGATTATCTTAGTTGATAATTATAATATCGAATATTATCTTTTATCAAAATTAATCGGCTACCCAAGTGCTCAACGAGTACACTTCATATTATGACTCTCTAAGTTCAGACACGTTCGTCATATAAGCCTAGCTACTATGTACGTAATTCGGCCACCTCCGAATTCGTGAAAAACACGAATGGCCTTTCTGAACTATCCATGTCGAGGTCATCACATATGTTTAATAATAACTCTGCCGTAGGCTATTCGAGTTGTGCTTAGGAAACATGGAATACACTGTCAAGTTTCCGAGGTGCACATCTCATGTCGACATGTCCAAGATTCTTCATAACTGATGCGATCCACCCTAGGTGATCGACTTGGCCAAAACCTTAAGAATCGTGACTTTACTCACATGGATACCTAAACCCCATATGGTACACATATGGGACGAAAGATCCTATCTTGCTTCACACTTGATTACTGAGTGCATCGGTCCACACCCAATGAACATCTAGAGGCCAGACCATGAAAGGTTTCTGACATACAATGCATCAAATTTTGGAGGATCTCACACAAAATCAATGCTATCATATAGTCAAAGGATTACATATGCTACTCGATTTGAGAAGATTCCTATTGACGGTGGTGTATACTTCCAACTATTAGGAATCACATGTGAGTCATTCAGTATTCGGTTCAACCAATACCCACACGTCTATACGAGTTTCTAAAACTCATGGTACATCGAGTTAAACCATTGGAACTCAAATTCCAATATATGACATATGCTAGTCTTCTAGGTTATAGGAATTTGACTGTATTCCAAAACCAACGTCTAAGAATATATATACTTTAAGAATAATTTATAATAGTAATACTTATCCCAATTTCGGACCACCTAGTGTCCAGTATTACTACAAGACTATTCTAAGATCGATGTCATTCTTAGCATATCTATACATCAATCTAATATGCATAATGACAATACTATTAATAAGGTATGAAATGAAAATGTAGTTATTTTATAAATAAATAATAAAATGTATAATTCGGATTGGCACTTCAAGCACCAACTCCAACATGTTTAACCTTAGGGAATACCATGACCTTTCTGTTAAATATGCATCCCTAGTTAAAAAAGTCGAGGCATTAGAGATGAGGAAGAGTGATCATGTCAAGTCAATTCAAAAAGTCACATTTCAAATCTGTAATTCAAATGAACATGTCACACAAGTTTACCCAACCTTACCAGCCCTGCAAGAATGTCTCCACGACCAAGTTAGTTCCATAAACACCTTCAAGAAATCAAATCCAAACCCATACTCCCAAACCTATGATTCTAGTTGGAGAAACCATCCAAACTTCAATTGGAAGAATGATAACCAATCACAACCATCGCAACAACCTCCCCATGTACACTAGAATTTCCAAAACTCCCAGAATTATGCACCATATGTCCCACTGATAAGTGCATGAAAATATACTTTGAACATCACTGATTCGGCTTGATTATCATGTGTTTAATCTTAATTATAGTTTATTTTGTGCTTTGTTATTAGGAAGCAAGGGAATGTGGGTGTTGGAGCAATTGTAAGTGTTTTGGGACCTTACGGACATATCAGAAGCACACAGGAAATGAGCAGAAATACAGGATCATAATCCTGCAAGCCCGGCCACGCGTCATGAGGCGCAATGGCCACGTTTCGCGACACGGAAACATTTTCCAGGGTTTTTACTTAGTTCTTTTTTATGCAAATAAGGTATCTGAGACTTCTCTATATAAAAACAAGCTCATCCAAAACCCTAGAAGGAGAGAAATGAGGAGAGAAAGAGTGAGGAAACACACAACAAAGAGCCACAACACAAATTTGAGATTGAAGAACGAAGAAACTTCATACCATACAGGATGATGCTGCAATCTCTTCAAGCTATGTCTCTTTCTTCCATGGAGAACTAATCTCCTAGGCAAAGCTAAGGATGAACTCTTGTATTTAAGTTTTTATATTCATATTGTTGATTCCTAAGTACTCTCAAACGCTTAATACAATTGATGTTTATTATTCTTTATTATCTTTCGTTTTATAAATCCAGAAATTGTGTTTATTCAACTTGCATAAAGATTCGGTCATGTTTTTTCTATATGCGATTGGGGAACCCAGTTGTGACTGTTAAAGTTGTTTTATGAGTTGGTCTTCTGCTGCAGTATTGCCTGAGGGTATATTGTCGACGTTAGATAGGTCATAACGATAATTTTGTGTGTTGTTAACATAGAGAAAATAAATCATTGGTTACATTGGAATTTAATATGTTTAGAATTGAATATCTTCCGATTGTTGGTTTGGGATGTGAAACCTTCAATTGAGTAATAAAAAAGAATCAATAACTGAATATAGCGATTTGATACAAGAGGGATTCTCGACGCTTTGCTGTTTCTCTCTACTGATAACTCTTACATACTTTTCATCATTTTTAATTTACATTACCAATTTAAAATCTTTTCTTTAATTAAGTTATTGCTAACGTTTTGTTTAAGTAAATCAGTTCTTTGTAACCATCTCTATGAGGAATCGACACCCCAACTATACTGCGATAACCGCAAGTACTTTTTGGGCGTAATCAAAATTTGGCGCTGTTGCCGGGGAGACGGTTTACAAGCAAAATGAGCATGTTTTCTTGGTCAACAACAAATGTGGTAACTTCGTTCCATCTTATTTTTATTATAATTTACTTATTTATTTTATTTTATTTCAATTTAAATTTTAGTTTAGTTTTGATTATTAGTTTATTTTTTTTTAATTATTTATTTATTTCATTAATTTTATTTCAGTTTTAATTTTAATTTTGAATTTTAATTTATTTATTTTTAGTTATTTTTTTATTTTTGTTTGTAGTTTTATTTGTGTTTAATTGCATGCCTAGACGTTGGGATAGGTTTGGTAGATTTGTTAGGATTGAAGAAGAAAACTCAGACTCATAAAGTCTATTTGATAATATTTTTGCCACACCATCTACGTCTAGCACACACAACATGAGTGAATACGAGAGACCACCAATGATGACTCTTGAAGAGTACCTCCAACCCACTCGCACAGCTACACTATCATGCATCATGTTTCCTCATAATGCATCATATATAGATTTTAAACCTATAATGATACGGTATCTCCCAACCTTTCATGGTTTATAGAACGAGATCTCTTATGTGCATATTAGAGAGTTTGAAGAGCTTGTAGCAACTTTCCATGATTGGTTTGGGACTACAGACACAATTAGACTTAAGTTCTTCCCCTATGCCATTAAAGATAGAGCTAAAAGCTGGTTGTACACTTTGAGACCTTGGTCAATAGGATCATGGGCCAGATGACATGGGCATTCTTTAAAAAATATTTCCAACACCATAAAATGAATGCCCTGAAAAGAAAAATATCTACCTTCTCTCAGCAAGACAGTGAAACTCCTTATCAAACGTGGGAGAGGTTTAAAGAGATGTTCGCTAGTTGTCCTTGTTGGTTTCTAGATTAGGTCCCAATATCATGAAATCAAGCAATGAAACAAGTGAATACACATCAAATGAGGTGCAGAATATACTCACATTGACCGGATCTTGCGACGCGAAGAACAAGCCACTTCTTCCTCCTTGTTGAAGCTCGGCAGTGAGCATATGGAGCAGTGGGCTGCTCGGTTTCACTGGTTTTTGTCCCTCCAAAATTAGGCCATTGATGAACACCATGGAAGCTCAAAGCTCCAAAATCGATTCCAAGCTCAAGTGTTCGTTTCCCTATCACCTTTGTATAACTCAAGGTGTGCTAGCACTAAGTCTTCTTCCTTGCTTCTCCTTTTAATTCGGTCATACCAGAAAAATGGAGAAGAAATCGGCTCTAAGCCGTGAGAAGAGAATGAGGGAAAAGAGAGGGAGAAGAAAACCGTAAAGGAGAAGAGTGGAGAGAGAAAAGAAAAAGAAATGTAATTAGGTTTTTATAATTTCCAAAATTAATTAAAACCATTTACCAAATTCTTTTTACTTTCCAATTACCAAAAAGTCAAAAAGCAAAAAACATAATTAATGCTTTCAACTACCACATCAATCACTCAAATCAAGTGACAACCTGTCACATCACTCAAAGTGACATTGGATTTGACGCTTGATGTGACTAATGATTTGACGCTCGATTTTACTTGCGTGCCGCATTCGAATTCAAAATGCGAATGCACTCGCAAATAATCCCGGGCTCGGGTTCGCTAAATCCAAATTAACGAATTTTCCGTTGCGACGTAATTAAACGATTAAGCCTAGCGAAATCACTATTCACGTCGCTAACGAATTAATTCTAAATTAACTCGTTCGCCCGAATTGAAATCTAATTTCAATTCCTCGTCAAAATCCAATCTCGTATAATATATCAAATATATTATTTTATCGATTAATTCCAAATTAATCGTTCTCTCTTTTTTAATTAATATTTTATCCCAGATAAAATATCTCATTAATTAATCCCAGATTAATTTTCTCTCTCTTCCAATTAATCCCAGATTAATTAAAGTGCGAGTCATACATCATCGGTGAATCTTCGGGAAGCGACCCATGAGATCCCCGGATATGTTGGCAGTAAATACGGTCATCGGACTATCCGAACACGTAAGTACCTCGTACTACGATTATACCGATTTACAAGACAAGGTTGGCTTCTAGCAAAGCGTCATGCCTACCCAATTCTCCAGAAATATCCTTATAGGAATATGTGATCTATATCAAGCGTAGTATACCGTAGTATTGTGTATGTCGATCCAGTATCAGATGTTCACGTGCTAGGCCAGGGGCTGGAATTGTTTCTGCCCCGTACGAAGCACATATCGGATGTCTGGCAACTAATCTCTTTAATCGGATATACATGACCTAGTCATAATATCCCGATAGCTCGAGCATTTAAGAGAACAAGTTATGTATCCTATGTGACCATCATCTCCATATGACTGGAGTGATACTTCCGTCTTAACATCACACCCAACACACTACGATTCTCAATATACCCAGCATTGGCGTACACAGAACTTGTTAAAGCCCTTGACGACCTCAACCAAAGTATATTGATTGTCGTAAGTATTAGCGGTGCAAGTCTCAGGTTAAGACCAAATACACCTACCCTGATTGCAGACTCCCATAGACATATAGTCATACTACCAATGGGATTCCGCGGGGTCTATCCAGAGTGAAGTTGTTTCCCGTACCGTCGGTAAAACACAACCTCTTATTACACTTGCATGAGTATCCTATACCCAAATATATGAGAACTATGATGTTGTGCCCTCACAACGTGCACAAGTGTAATACTAGTCTTTTACGTATTTATCGATGTCCAATCTCGATAATACTCTGACTATGGATATTTAATGATTTATCCTTCGTGGACTGATACTGTCTCATATCATTCTCTGTCCAGGAACAAATCATAGGGACCTCTCATCATTTATACATCTAGGTGATCTAATCACAAATAATAAGAGTGCAATCTCCTTTGTCACATAGTTAATTTGTACAACAACACCATGATCTGTACAAATAGTGACGCTATGGGTCATAATTGTCCAACAATCTCCCACTTGGCCTATAGCCAGTCACTCGAGTGCTTGACACCCGAACCATGTATGGTTGGCTCAAACTGCTGAGAAAAGGTTTTCGTCAGCGGATTTGCATGATTATCGTCTGATGCGATTTATTCGATCATCACATCGCCGCGATGTATGATCCCAACGAATCAGATGATTATCAAAATAAGTATCTGGATCGTCGATAGACCATTAATTCTTTAGCATGTGCTGACGCCTAGCTCAGCTGCTAACAGAACTATATCTAATCTAATTAGATTTATTATCGATCCAAATGACTTCTATTGCTGCCTCAGATGTAGCAATAACCCTCATTTGTTGTTTATTCGGTAACAATATCTTGCTTGGAAGATTTCCAGCTCACTATTCCGTACTGCTATTGTATAGTACCTTTGTTACGACTTATAGTCGTTATCATGAAAGCCAAGCTTTCACCGATTATTTTATGGGAATATCATTTTCCAAGAAATGATATATCATCATTACTCAGGACATTTACTGTCAGTGCTCTCCCACTAACCTCCTTATATACACAAGAATTATTTTCGTTTTGAATTAAATCATAAACTATTATGATTACATCAAAACGAAAATTCCAAGAACCTAATTCTTGCTTCAATCCAAACATGGATCGAATAACCTGCAAACCTAGTTTGCTTGTTATGGTTTGACAAAACCGTCAGGATGTTGTAAACATCCTCCGAAAGGTTTCCGTTAAGGAAAGCGGTTTTGGCATTCAGCTGCCACATTTCATGAATGAAACATGCAGCATTAGCAAGCATTATCCAAATGGATTTACCATGGTAACAGGTAAAAGGTTTCGTCGCAATCAACACAATGTTGATAACTCTACCTTTTCACTTCAAGCCTAGCTTAGTACGATGGTATGTTTCCATCCATGTATGTCTTCCTTGAAGACTTATTTAGTACCAATAGGCATAATGCCTTTCGGTACGTCAACTAGTGTTTAAACATAGTTGATATACATGGAATCCTCTTCGGACTTTATGACACTTTGCCATAATAGGGAGTCGATACCTTGTCACTTCCACATATGTAGTCAGTTGGTATACCTCAATAAGATATACATCTTTATGAGGTGAGATCAGAATACCCCAGGTTGTTTTCTGATTCTCTCCGACCTACGTGGTTCTTGTGTATTCGAAGATTATTGGAAATATTTTCATCCTTGATGAATTATTTTGTTCCAATAGGACTCGGTGCCGGGAATAGTATTACTCCGATTTTCATCGAGTTTTACTATCCTCCCATTTACCACTGCATATCGGTATTCCTCTTAGGAAAACCGCGTGGTGAGAAAAAATCTAATTGTTCTCATGTGAGGTGTATAAGTACAATACTTATGGTATCCCTAGGATAACCTACAATTGGCACTTATCCAATTTGGGTTTTAGTTTGGTATCATCCAAACATATGCCTAGCATACCCAAATCTAACAGGAATGTGAAACCCGGTTTCTTTTCCCGTTCATATCTAATATGTTATCTGTAAAACAAATATTTATGGAACCTTATTCAAAATAAGTTCTGCACTGTTTAGCGTATCCGTTGAAGGAAATGGTAGCTCAGAGCGACTCGTGATTAACCTTATCATGTCCAACAAAATTCGGTCTCTCATTTCGGATACACCGTCAAACTGATGTGTTCTGGGAGGAGTCCTCGTTGAAAGAATATTATACTCTTTCAAGTATATGAGAAACTTATTGCTTAAGTATTTTCATCATGGTCAAACCGTGATGGTTTAATACTTTAGCCGATCTGTTTGTCTATTTCGTGTCGAAACTTTAACAGTTTCCGATTTGTGTTTCTGAAGAAACACATAACCATACGCGATGCCACATCTGTAAAGGTCACGAAATATTCATATCCACATCTAGCCTAGCTAGACATGGGCCCACTTGCATCACTATGAACTAGGGCTAACAGATCGGTGGCACTGGCACTTTTACCAAGTAAATAGTGTTTTAGGCACTTTGCCCAATAAACTAGATTCGTAGACTTTATTTGAATAGAATCAAATTAGTCCTAGTACCCACTCTTCGAAGAGTGTGGATATACGAGTCTTGTTTGATTGTGTCCCAGACAACAATGCCACATTGAAGTTTCAACCTGATCTAATCAGTTTTGAGTTATTTGTTTGTCATGTTATACGTTTGAGATTTATTTATATTCAAAATATAAATGCTGTTATTCACATCTAATGTGTTTATCTCAATATCATCTTTATATAATAAAACACTTTAGTGTTCTAGAATATAAAGGTTCACCCGCAGCGGGTTAAACACTGATATAGAGATAATGTATCTAGTCAAACTAGTTACATTATAAAATTTCCTAATTTACGTACATACCCTAGGGTAGTTCCTAAACTTAGGTATCTACGGTGTTAAAACAGCGACTTTTGTCCCGTTTTCAATTCGCAGAGTAATCTCGTCTGAAGTCAGTATCCTGCTCATAGCAGATTCTGAACATCAGTACATATTTATGTATCACACTAAGTATCTAAAATCCAAATTTAATACTAGTTGTGAACATAATGTTGACAAACATATTTGAAGTTAGAGCCTTGCTCGTCTTCAATTCCTTCTTGGGATATGTCCTTTTATCTTCCCAGAAGATTATAATGATTTTGCCTTTGCCATTTTCCACACTCATAAGCCTTTGGCCAAGCCTTGGCCTTTTGGAATATCGAAATAAGGTGCGCCTTGCGCTATTTGCCTAATTGCAAATTTTGACTTTATCTCCTCGAGATTAGTCATTAATTCTCCAAGAATTATTTATTGTAATTTTAGTATTTCAAAGATCTAAAATAGATCCATGAAAATCCTTCAATTTCATTATCATACTTTAAGGATCTAATCCTTAGTTCTGATTCAGAAATTAAGGAGTCTACTTGACAAGTATAATGGATTAAGCACTAAAGTTATCATTACATGAATATTCCAAATATCATGTTCCACTTATTTGCTTAACTCCAGGCTTAGGCTTAATATATTATTTATCAAATAAAATAACTTATTATTTTTCCAGGACCATCCTGAAACAATTCCCAATTTGAAAATTAAAGTCGTTTAAATACATTTTCACCCAGGATTATGTTTTAAACACTAATCTTTCAATTTATCTTGATTCTAATAGTCCAACTATTTTATCAACGATTTGTGGTACTATGTATTATTAATTATTATAGTCCAACTATATAATCAAATATAATTTAAATTAATTAACCTCAATTACATTGATTACTATAATCCAATTATAAAATCAACTGTAAATTGAAATTAATTAATTCAAATATATTGATTACTATAATCCAATTATATAATCAACTATAATACAGTCCAACTGCTAAATTAAAACAACAATTTAAATATTAGTCCAACTAACATTTAATTTAACGACAAAATAATTTGTGATTGAGCGCGTATGGCGAGTAATTGAACGAGTATTGCAAATTCAATTCTTGCCTCCCACTATTTTTCGGTGAGCCTCTAACCCTCTGTCGAGTACTCGGGAAATCGCCTTTCCTACTGGGCTAGGATCCCGTTAAATATCACACAATATTGACTTTGGCCAACAAATTGTATGATAATTAACTAGGTAGATCTCTAAGATCAATTGGATCCAATCCAATTCCTAGATCCGGTAAGGGGACATCCAAGTCCGAAACATATATCTTATATATGCCAATACATCCAATGTATTACCTAACCTTTTTCCTCTGAATAAACTAAGCCTTGGCTTTGGTACAACAAACTTAGTGATCCCAGTCAAGCATGACCCATTGACCATGGAAGCTTCGTAATCAATGTCGATGGACAATAAGTGGTCTTGACTTTGGCCAACAAACCACAACTTGGACAAGACACTGATATGGAACAAAGCCTTCGTGATTCAAACAACATCTTCGACAGACAAAGGCCTTGACTTTGGCCAAAAAACCAATACCGTCTTGGATCTTGAGTAAGAATCACTCAATGGAAGGAAATACGCTTAATATTATATGAGGGTTTTTCGCGTGCAAATTGGCAACCAATTTATTATCTTTGTTAAGGTCTCATCATCATACACCCTTAACATGCATTCTAAACACATAATAAAACGCATATGAATAAAATAATAATGATATGCGGATGGATACTTTACATTGATCCTAGATCAAATCTCTCTTTCTCTCTCCCGCTAGCACAACTATTTCTTCTACCCGTTACACTACACTTCTAAAGAACCTCATTTACATTGAGGGGAATAGGTGAGAAGAGAATACAAAGAATATAGAGTGATAAGGCTGGACACGCAGGTCCAATTAATAAATCAAATTTATTACAACAATTTCTAAAATTGCCCCACCCTTCTAATATCCATCTTATATACATTATTCATGCATCGCAACCATGTATTCACACAAGCATGTTATCAATCAATCTAATCCAATTAATTAATATGATAATTAGTGATCATCCAATGTTCAAACAACGATTTGATTTTTTCTCGAGTCAAACTCGTTTGGCGAATAAGTACTCAAAGTATGAATTCTTGAATTAAATTAAACTACATAATTAAATCCAATTCAATTTGTATTTAATACTAATTCACTTATTTAATTCCAAATTAAATATCACACTTTATTACGAACCTTTACAGCTTAAATTCCAAATTCAATCGTTACGGGTCTCAAAGCCCGATTAACGTCCAACGTTTATTTATTAAAGTCCAATGGGCTTTTAATTAATTTCTTTAAGGCGTGGACTTTTGGTCAACTCGGGTCAAACCGAATAACCAAAATCCAATCCGGGATTTACCCCATAAGCCCAAAAATCAATTTTGGCCCATTAGGCCCAATTAAATAATTAAGGTCCATTAAGTCATAATTGGACTTTATGGATGCGGTTTTGGGCCCAATTGGATCCAACCAAATTAGCCTAAACCTAACTTGGTACAACCAAACCCAAAAGCCCAATTACACACCTATAAGGCCCAAATCCAATTTCAAGCCCAATTAATTAACTTATAAAATTCCAAATTTCACAATTAATTAACCTAAGTGTAATACACAATTAATTACCCAATTAACATTTCTAAAACATCAATTAGCCTAATTAATCATGCATTTTAACAACACATAGTGTCCAACACAATTTATCAAAATCAAACCCATTTCCTGCTTCTTTATTCTCTTCTCGGCAATTAGGGGTTTTTTCATTCCGATTCGGTTTCAATCCAATTGAATCCACAATCATCATTTCCCAAATCAATTCAACTCATCCAATGAATTAAAATCAAAAACACAATGAATTTCAATTTAATAAAGAATTCGGCCAAGCCAACGTTTAAAGGGAAAATTGTTCCAAATCAAAATTCAATCCAATTGAACTTCAAATTAACATTACCCAATTGTTTTAAGTCATCCAATGATCAAAAAACAAATTATGCCAAGACATTAGGGCTTACAATTTTCGGCCATGCCCAAAAATTTGGGGAAAAATGGATCCAATCCAATTTCATGAAATTGATCATGCACAACCTCAAATAAATCAACATACAAGCATACTTAATCAATCAATTTAACCAAATCATGCTTCAATTGATTTTACCCAATTTCAAACCCTAACTTTTTCATGCTTGATCAAAGCTCAAGATACCATTGTTGGTTTCTAGATTAGGTCCCAAGATCATGAAATCAAGCAATGAAACAAGTGAATACATATCAAATGAGGTGCAGAATATACTCACATTGACCGGATCTTGCGACGCGAAGAACACCATTTCTTCCTCCTTGTTGAAGCTCGGCAGTGAGCATATGGAGTAGTGGGCTGCTCGGTTTCACTGGTTTTTATCCCTCCAAAATTCGGCCATTGATGAACACCATGGAAGCTCCAAGCTCCAAAATCGATTCCAAACTCAAGTGTTCGTTTCCCTATCACCTTTGTATAACTCAAGGTGTGCTAGCACTAAGTCTTCTTCCTTGCTTCTCCTTTTAATTCGGTCATACCAGAAAAATGGAGAAGAAATCGGCTCTAAGCCGTGAGAAGAGAAGGAGGGAAAAGAGAGGGAGAAGAAAACCGTAAAGGAGAAGAGCGGAGAGAGAAAAGAAAAAGAAATGTAATTAGGTTTTTATAATTTCCAAAATTAATTAAAACCATTTACCAAATTCTTTTTACTTTCCAATTACCAAAAAGTCAAAAAACAAAAACATAATTAATGCTTTCAACTACCACATCAATCACTCAAATCAAGTGACAACTTGTCACATCACTCAAAGTGACATTTGATTTGACGCTTGATGTGACTAATGATTTGACGCTCGATTTGACTTGCGTGCCGCATTCGAATTCAAAATGCGAATGCGCTCGCATATAATCCCGGGCTCGGGTTCGCTAATTCCAAATTAACGAATTTTCCGTTGCGACGTAATTAAACGATTAAGCCTAGCAAAATCACTATTCACGTCGCTAACGAATTAATTCTAAATTAACTCGTTCGCCCGAATTGAAATCTAATTTCAATTCCGCGTCGAAATCCAATCTCGTATAATATATCAAATATATTATTTTATCGATTAATTCCAAATTAATCGTTCTCTCTCTTTAATTAATATTTTATCCCAGATAAAATATCTCCTTAATTAATCCCATATTAATTTTCTCTCTCTTCCAATTAATCCCAGATTAATTAAAGTGTGAGTCATACATCATCGGTGAATCTTTGGGAAGCGACCCATGAGATCCCCGGATATGTTGGCAGTAAATATGGTCGTCGGACTATCCGAACACGTAAGTACCTCGTACTACGTTTATACAGATTTATAAGACAAGGTTGGCTTCTAGCAAAGCGCCATGCCTACCCAATTCTCCAGAAATATCCTTATAGGAATATATGATCTATATCAAGCGTAGTATACCGTAGTATTGTGTATGTCGATCCAGTATCAGATGTTCACATGCTAGGCCTGGGGCTGGAATTGTGTCTGCCCCGTACGAAGCACATATCGGATGTCTGGCAACTAGTCTCTTTAATCGGATATACATGACCTAGTCATAATATCCCGATAGCTCGAGCATTTAAGAGAACAAGTTCCGTATCCTATGTGACCATCATCTCTATATGACTGGATTGATACTTCCGTCTTAACATCACACCCAACATACTACGATTCTCAATATACCCAGCATTGGCGTACACAGAACCTGTTAAAGCCCTGGACGACCTCAACCAAAGTATATTGATTGTTGTAAGTATTAGCGGTGCAAGTCTCAAGTTAAGACCAAATACACCTACCCTGATTGTAGACTCCTATAGACACATAGTCATACTACCAATGGGATTTCGCGGGGTCTATCCAGAGCGAAGCTGTTTCCCGTACCGTCGGTAAAACACAACCTCCTATTACACTTGCATGAGTATCCTATACCCAAATATATGAGAACTATGATGTTGTGCCCTCACAACGTGCACAAGTGTAATACTAGTCTTTTACGTATTTATCGATGTCCAATCTCGATAATACTCTGACTAGGGATATTTAATGATTTATCCTTCGTGGTCTGATACTGTCTCATATCATTCTCTGTCCATGAACAAATCATAGAGACCTCTCATCATTTATACATCTAGGTGATCTAATCACAAATGATAAGAGTGCAATCTCTTTTGTCACATAGTTAATTTGTACAACAACACCATGATCTGTACAAATAGTGACGCTATGGGTCATAATTATCCAACAGTCCTCACCATTGGTATGAGAGTTGGCGCTTAATAAGTTATTTTTATGACGGTCTAACCCCTAGGGAGTGCCAATTTATTGAGACAATATACAATGGTGAGTTCATCTGAAATGACCCTGATGAGGCATTAAAGTACTTGAATGACCTAGCTAAGAAATCTCACACCTGGACGGGACCTAATGTCATTGATAGCACTGATAGGACACACATCACTCCTTCTGGCAGAGGCATACACCACTTTCGGAAAGAGGATAGTCTTAAGGAACAAGTTGAGCTATTAACTAGACAAATTTGAGCCTTAATAGCCAAATATAGCAAGACTATGAATGCAGTAGCCCACTTAAAACCCCAAAGAGAATGCTTTGTGTGCTAGGGGACTGACCATTTGGCCCAATATTGCCCTTTATATAGTGAGATAAGGGAAATATATGAGGACCAATGCCATACCATTTGGATGTACAAGAAACCTTATACACCATATTCAGACACTTATAATCCTAGTTGGTGGAACCATCCCAATCTTAGTTGGAAACTGGAGTCTTATCAGCCTACCTAGACATCTGATGAGGGGAAAATATATCAATATTTCCCGCTCCTTTAACCTAATATTTTATTTAGTTTCTCGGGTTCTATAAATATTTTAATGTGTTTTGTGTTATTTTACAGATAAATAAAGATTTGGGACTGACTGGAATCAAATCGGACAAAAACAGCGAAAAACAGACAAAAAGGGTAAAATTGTCATTTACGCGTTGTGATGCGAAACCCTTCTGCGTCGCGACGCGTGGCATGCGTCGGACACATGTCATCATCCCATGATGCCGACACTACACGTCATTGCTTAGGTCATCATCGTGACACGCACAACCTCACGCGTCACGACACCGAGCCAATAATTCAACTGTCGACGAAACGTGTGCCATGTGTCATCATCTCAGGAAGCCGCGTACCACGTGTCGAAGATCAACGGCGTGTCGCGTGGACCAATTTTTACTTATAAATTGAGGCCGAATTCATTTCAAAATTTCATACCTTCCTGAAGTTTCTAATATGAAATTAAGGATTGTATCTTGTTTGTTTAGTTTTAGTTATTTTAATTATGTATTTTTATTTCCAGAAATAGTAGTAGTTTATTTTATTTACATTTCTTTTTATGTTTAGTAGTTAATTTTCTGCTGGAGAAAGGATGAAGTTTTTATTATTATAGTTTAGATTAATCTCCCTTAATTATAATATATAAATTATCATAAAACCTGACTTAATTGGATATCGCCTTTATGGTCGGTTGGACTTAATTAAATTGATTTTAACCTGACTAAACTGGATACCACCTTTATGGTCGGTTGGAATTAGTTCAAAATCTGACTTAATCAAGATATCATATATATGGTCGGTTGGTAATATCATGCTAAATTTATATATTATAATAAGGGAGATTTCTAAATTAGAAATGGTAAAAGTGGATCCCCTAACCCCAGTATTTTATTTTTAATCTAGGGAAGTGATGAAACACAATAATTACATGCTTATTAATTGATTCAATTATACTATGTTTAATACTTTAGTTTGTTTATTGATTCTTAAGCTTAATACTTCTTGTTGCCTGATCACCAATAAGATTGATGTGGTAAACTTAAAATGAACTTGGAAAATAGATTTTAGGTTTCAGCCTTAGATTCAATAGCTCACAATCTCCCTTAAGGATAGATAACCCTTAAAAGCTTTCCTTCCAGGATAGACATATACCTATCGGGGTGGGGGTATCTATAATTGGAACTTGAACTTAATGAATTCAGGTAACTTGGTTAACATAGACATATGATTAATTTGGTTATTTGGGTATTTGCATCTGATCATCGGAAGAGGCTTTGCATATTTTCATATTCCAGGTTAGCAAACTGATTTATTACACATATATAAGAGAATCAATTCATCATTAGAATAATATTGTATGGAATCAAAACCCTAGATATTTGTGTCTTTTATTTATTTTCCTTAGTATTTTCTTTTTTGTATTTATTTATTTAGCAAAACCACATTCAACCAACCAAGCAAGCAATCATTCCCTTCTCTCTTTAATTAGATACCTGTAAATAAATAGAATCAATAATTAATAACAACAATATAAATTAAGTCCTCGTGGGATTGATATTTTTATACTACTTGAGCGATACGTGTGTTTGCGTTACGTGTGTGATTCCACCGATCAAGTTTTTGGCGCCGTTGCCGGGGCCTTATTTTTCTTACGATATTAATTTTGAAGCTATCTATTTTACTTGTATCTAATTTTTTTTACTTTTATCTGTAATTTTTATTTCTTATTTTTATTTTTCAGGTGGTTGAAAATGGATCTTCATTGGGTGATAAAAGAATTACGAGCTGTACAAGGTAAAGATACACCCCAAATTAGTGAGCAACAGTCCGGTTTTCTAAGGCCCGTTGTCCTGCCCAACAACTATCCAGGGATGTCAGAACCAATCAATACAACATTTTTCCGACCATTTCAGAATGCAATAGGGAGATGTGAGATATGTGATGGTAACCACCCGAGCGATCAATGCATATACCTCTACAATTCAGGGTGGCAGAACAATCAGAGACCTTCATATAATGAACCAGCATATTTCACTGAACCATATTTTCCATCTTATCCACCATCTACTTGCGATCTTCAAGGACCAGAACCATCAGTGGAAAGACAGTTGATAAACAAGCTTGAGAAACAGGAAGCTGAACAAGATGCAGCGTTTCTGGATCAAATCAAAACCTTACAGAGGATGGTAAATGAATTGAGACAAATAATCAACAACCAGAAATACATATTTCACAGAGCAAATTCAAATAACTCTGATGAAGCATTCGAATACCAAACATTTCATAATGACACCTTAACAGAGAAAGAGGCTGAGTAGTATCAAGGATCAGAGGTATCAGTTCAGGAGCCCGAACCACCAGAATCTCAATTTTATTTTTATTATTCATCAGACTCTGATGAGGAACAAGAAGCATAGCTGTTTGTACCAACTACAAGTGAGGATGAAACTCTACATCCTCAAAATGAAGATTTTAGAGCGTGCATTGCACTGATGATTGAAGAAGAGATATATGAGCCATTCATACCAACCACAGAGGAAAAAAACCTACAATCAGACACATTTTTACATCCTTAGGTTGACACTTATGGAGCATGTATTTCACAGATGCTAGATGAAGAGCTGAACAATAAAATTCTGAAGTTTATCTGTGAAGAAAAGGTGGAACAAGATGCAAAACAGATAGAGGAGCAAATGTCTGACCATATTTAAGATCTCATGCATTCAGGAGAAACATCATTGTTTTGGGGAGTTTAAATCAAAGATACCACCCAGAAGCTTGACAGAATGGAACTTCTATTCAAAGTCAAGTACCATACGAGACCTCCTGATTTTCTTGCTTTCTTTTTAGGAACCACTGGAGAGACAAATTTTAAGAAGGTGGCACAAGCACTGAATGAGACAAAATTCTTTTTGTCACTTCATCGTTGGAAGAGACCCTTCAAAAGCAACGCACATGTGATTGTCTTTAATCGGACGTCCAAAACCACGCCGAAACCTCCTTGACGGATGGACTTCAGACACGTCTGGCTGAAGACGAAAAATTTAGCGCTAGCATGGAGGCAACCCATGCAAAATTTTCATTTAAATTTTTATTTTTATATTTTGTGCACACATGTTGTAGAGTTTTTAATTTTGTGTGTTATTTTTTACAGGGAAAAACATAGACGGAGAATTTTAGGCAAAACAAATCAGTGAAAGCGGGGTTATCACGGAATAAAGTTTGACAAAATCACGAAGTTAAAAATTTAATTCATCAGAGATGGCGGAGTAAGGAATCAATTCTTGAGACACATCTAAATAGATATATTTTAAAGGTTCGCATTTTGCCAAAAAAAAAGGTAAAAAAACACCCCGCGTCGCGACACGTAAACCCAGCGTGTCGCGACACATTGACCTAAACACGTAAGCACCCATTTTTAGGGCGTCGGGTCATGATGCAGAAACACTGAACGTCGCGACGCGAATGCGATATCAGGCCACAAAATAGAGGCTGACAGTCATCTTCTTCATTACTTCTCTTTAATTTTTCTTCATTTTCTCTCAATTCCTTATACAGATCCGACCTTCAAATCAACAAATCCTTCAACCAAGTTCATTAAACCCACAAAATCATTACCAAAACGAAACCCAACCCTCTATTTCGTATTTCAAGTTCGATTTTGAGAATGAAAATCCCACAAAAATCATTTCCCCAACGCACCAATCATCCATTTTTACGTGAACCACTCAGATTTGGGACTCATGATTGCGATTTTGGTATTTTATTTTCTTAAATCTCCATTTTTTGTGATTTTCGAAAACAAATTTAAAAAAAAAAAGGTGCGAATTTTGTTGATAAAATTTAAAGTTTTAGGCTTGTGTTTGTGGCTTTGGATATTGATAAATTTTAGATTTGGGGGCGAAGGTGATTTTGTGAAATTATGAAGTGTTAGTGTTAGGTTGATATTTGGGAAATTCTTAAAAATCAGATACATTTCTTTTTATGTTTAGTAGTTAATTTTCTGCTGGAGAAAGGATGAAGTTTTTATTATTATAGTTTAGATTAATCTCCCTTAATTATAATATATAAATTATCATAAAACCTGACTTAATTGGATATCGCCTTTATGGTCGGTTGGACTTAATTAAATTGATTTTAACCTGACTAAACTGGATACACCTTTATGGTCGGTTGGAATTAGTTCAAAATCTGACTTAATCAAGATATCATATATATGGTCGGTGGTAATATCATGCTAAATTTATATATTATAATAAGGGAGATTTCTAAATTAGAAATGGTAAAAGTGGATCCCCTAACCCCAGTATTTTTATCTTTAATAATCTAGGGAATGATGAAACACAATAATTACATGCTTATTAATTGATTCAATTATACTATGTTTAATACTTTAGTTTGTTTATTGATTCTTAAGCTTAATACTTCTTGTTGCCTGATCACCAATAAGATTGATGTGGTAAACTTAAAATGAACTTGGAAAATAGATTTTAGGTTTCAGCCTTAGATTCAATAGCTCACAATCTCCCTTAAGGATAGATAACCCTTAAAAGCTTTCCTTCCAGGATAGACATATACCTATCGGGGTGGGGGTATCTATAATTGGAACTTGAACTTAATGAATTCAGGTAACTTGGTTAACATAGACATATGATTAATTTGGTTATTTGGGTATTTGCATCTGATCATCGGAAGAGGCTTTGCATATTTTCATATTCCAGGTTAGCAAACTGATTTATTACACATATATAAGAGAATCAATTCATCATTAGAATAATATTGTATGGAATCAAAACCCTAGATATTTGTGTCTTTTATTTATTTTCCTTAGTATTTTCTTTTTTGTATTTATTTTATTTAGCAAAACCACATTCAACCAACCAAGCAAGCAATCATTCCCTTCTCTCTTTAATTAGATACCTGTAAATAAATAGAATCAATAATTAATAACAACAATATAAATTAAGTCCTCGTGGGATTGATATTTTTATACTACTTGAGCGATACGTGTGTTTGCGTTACGTGTGTGATTCCACCGATCAAGTTTTTGGCGCCGTTGCCGGGGCCTTATTTTTCTTACGATATTAATTTTGAAGCTATCTATTTTACTTGTATCTAATTTTTTTTACTTTTATCTGTAATTTTTTATTTCTTATTTTATTTTTCAGGTGGTTGAAAATGGATCTTCATTGGGTGATAAAAGAATTACGAGCTGTACAAGGTAAAGATACACCCCAATTAGTGAGCAACAGTCCGGTTTTCTAAGGCCCGTTGTCCTGCCCAACAACTATCCAGGGATGTCAGAACCAATCAATACAACATTTTTCCGACCATTTCAGAATGCAATAGGGAGATGTGAGATATGTGATGGTAACCACCCGAGCGATCAATGCATATACCTCTACAATTCAGGGTGGCAGAACAATCAGAGACCTTCATATAATGAACCAGCATATTTCACTGAACCACATTTTCCATCTTATCCACCATCTACTTGCGATCTTCAAGGACCAGAACCATCAGTGGAAAGACAGTTGATAAACAAGCTCGAGAAACGGGAAGCTGAATAGGATGCAGCATTTCTGGATCAAATCAAAACCTTACAGAGGATGGTAAATGAATTAAGACAAATAATCAACAACCAGAACTACATATCTCACAGAGCAAATTCAAATAACTCTGATGAAGCATTCGAGTACCAAACATTTCACAATGACACCTTAACAGAGAAAGAGGCTGAGCAATATCAAGGATCAGAGGTATCAGTTCAGGAGCCCGAACCACCAGAATCTCAATTTTATTTTTATTATTCATCAGACTCTGATGAGGAACAAGAAGCAAAGCTGTTTATACCAACTACAAGTGAGGATAAAACTCTACATCCTCAAAATGAAGATTTTAGAGCATGCATTGCACTGATGATTGAAGAAGAGCTATATGAGCCATTCATACCAACCACGGAGAACAAAAGCCTACAATTAGACACATTTTTACATCCTTAGGTTGACACTTATGGAGCATGCATTTCACAGATGCCAGATAAAGAGCTGAACAATGAAATTCTGAAGTTTATCTGTGAAGAAAATGTGGAACAAGATGCAAAACAAATGGAGGAGCAAATGTCTGACCATATTTAAGATCTCATGCATTCAGGAGAAACATCATTTTTTTGGGGGAGTTTAAATCAAAGATACCGCCCAGAAGCTTGACAGAATGGAACTTCCATTCAAAGTCAAGCACCAAACGAGACCTCATGATTTTCTTGCTTTCTTTTCAGGAACAACTAGAGAGACAAAGTTTAAGAAGGTGGCACAAGCACTGAATGAGACAAAATTCTTTTTGTCACTTCATCGTTGGAAGAGACCCTTCAAAAGCAACGCACATGGGATTGTCTTTAATCGGACGTCCAAAACCACGCAGAAACCTCCTTGACGGATGGACTTCAGACACGTCTGGTTAAAGATGAAAAATTTAGCGCTAGCATGGAGGCAACCATGCAAAATTTTCATTCAAATTTTCATTTTTATATTTTGTGCACACATGTTGTAGAGTTTTTAATTTTGTGTGTTATTTTGTTACAGGGAAAAACATAGACAGAGTATTTTAGGCAAAACAAATCAGTGAAAGCGGGGTTATCACGGAATAAATTTTGACAAAATCACGAAGTTAAAAATTTAATTCATCAGAGATGGCAGACTAAGGAATCAATTCTTGAGACACATCTAAATAGATATATTTTAAAGGTTCGCATTTTGCCAAAAAAAATTTAAAAAAACACCCCGCGTCGCGACACGTAAACCCATCGTGTCGTGACACATTGACCTAAACACGTAAGCACCCATTTTTAGGGCGTCGGGTCACGATGCAAAAACACTGAGCGTCGCGACGCGAACGCGATATCAGGCCACAAAACAGAGGCTGACAGCCATCTTCTTCATTACTTCTCTTTAATTTTTCTTCATTTTCTCACAATTCCCTATACATATCCGACCTTCAAATCACCAAATCCTTCAACCAAGTTCATTAAAACCCACAAAATCACTTCCAAAATGAAACCCAACCCTCCATTTCGTATTTCAAGTTCGATTTTGAGAACGCAAATCCCACAAAAATCACTTCCCCAACGCACCAATCGTCCATTTTTGCGTGAACCACTCAGATTTGGGACTCATGATCGCGATTTGGGTATTTTATTTTCTTAAATCTCCATTTTTTGTGATTTCCGAAAAAAAAATTTAAAAAAAGAGGTGCGAATTTTGTTGATAAAATTTTAAAGTTTTAGGCTTGTGTTTGTGGCTTTGGATATTGATAAATTTTAGATTTGGGGGCGAAGGTGATTTTGTGAAAATTATGAAGTGTTAGTGTTAGGTTGATATTTGGGAAATTCTTAAAAATCAGGGAAAGTTCTATCGAAATTTTAAAAATTAAAAATGGCCCCTAAAAGAGCAAGAACCTCAGCGGCAACTGGATCTAGTTTTGATGCAATAAAGTTTGTATCGGCAGTGACCGGCGTAATCACACACGTATAACGTAAGCGCACGTATCGTTCAAGTAGTATAAAAGTATCGATCCCACGAGGACTTAAAATCTTTTGTTATTAATTTATTAAGTCAAATTTTTACGAATATCTAATGGATTGGTTATTTGATTGGATGGTGACTTTAAACTTAAAACAAGTAAATGAAATTGCTTGAAAGTAGATTTAGGAAAATTCAATTTTATAAAACTATCAGGGTTGTAAATCTTTCCAATATAATTTTTAAAGATGAAGGTTATCTTACAGTTGTGTAATATATCGATTTATTAACCTGGAACACGAAATTATGTAAAAGCCTCTTCCGATGGTCAGATACAAATACCCAGTATAACCCAATTAATCATATTCCGATGTCAATTAAGTTATCTGAATTCATTAAGATTAAATTCCAATTATGGCTACCCCATGTTACTGTTCCTAGAACATGCCAAGGATCTCTAAGAGTGATTTGTGTGTGAATAAATCAAAGAGAGTTGCGGAAATTACTTACTTTGATTGGATGAGTTGCAAAACTTTTCTTTAATTTGTTGGAAGCTCCAAGCCTTCAAATTGAATTCCAAACTATAGGATTGGTTTCCCTATCACCTTCATTTGTCTCTTGATGTGCTAGCATTGAAGAATTTTTTTACAAAATTCCATAGAGAAGAGGAAGCATGCTCGGTATTAAGGCAGAAGAGGGAAAAATGAAATGTTGTGAATAGTAACATCTCTAACTTCCAAAGTTTGACTTGTTAATTTATATTAGGTTGAGTGTTGGTTTTGGTTTGAGTGAATTATAAGCAATCTAAGCTTTACACTCAACTATTACCAAATTCCATCAAATGTCAAACACTTTGATGTAAGTTGGTGGGCCCCATTTTAAATTCCAAATTTATGTCGAACAATCCAACACGCAACTTCGCTCGGGCCCAGGTTCATTTAATCCGATTAAACGAATTTTCTATTGCGACGTAATTAAATCTAATTTAATTAAATAATAATGCATAGCGAAATTATTACGGAAATCGCTTACGAATTAATTCTAAATTAATTTGTTCGCTTGAATTAAAATCCAATTTTAATTCCGCGTTGAAATATAATTTCAATTAAAATATCTAATATATTATTTTAGCCCAATTAATTAAATAGTAAAATCTAATTTCACCATTAAATTCATTTTACCGATTAATTCCAAATTAATCGCGTTCTCTCTTCTCGACGAATTTAATCCCAGATAAATTCTCGATGCAATTAATCTCAGATTAAGTCTTTCTCAGATAATTAATCCTAGATTAATTCTGTTCGAGTCAAATGTCATCGGTGAATCTTCGGGAAGCGACCCAAGAGATCCCTGGATATGTTGGCAGTAAATACGGTCATCGGACTATCCGAACACGTGCGTACCCGGTACCACATTCTTACCGATTTACAAGACATGGTTGGCTTCTAGCAAAGCACCGTGCCTACCCTATTCTCCAGAAATATTCTTTAAAGGAATATATAATCTTTATCAGGCATAGTATACAGTGTATTGCGTATTACAATCCAATATCGGTTGTCACATGCAAGGCATGAGGCTGGAATTGTGTCTGCCCCGTACGAAGCATATATCGGATCACTGGCAACTAGTCTCTATAATCGGATAATCATGACCTAGTCATATTATCCTGATGACTGCAGTACTTAAGAGTACTAGTTCTGTATCCCTGCGTGATCATCATCTCCATATGACTGAAGTGATACTTTCATCTTGACATCACACCCAATACACTACGATTCTCAGTATACCCAGAAGAGGCGTACATAGAACCTGTTAAAGCCCCAGACGACCAAAACCAAAGTATTAGCGATGCAAGTCTCAGGTTAAGACCAAATACACATACCCTGATTCGGATTCCCTTAGACATATAGTCATACTACCAATGGGATTCCGAGGGGTCTATCCAGACGAAGCTATTCCCGTACCATCGGTAAATAGAACCTCCTATCACACTTGCATAAGTATCCAATACTTAAATATATGATAACTATGCAGTTACGCTTCCATAACGCGTACAAGTGCAATACTAGCCTATTCCGTATTATCGATGTCCAGTCTCGATAATACTACGAATATGGATATTTAATGATTAAACCTTTTGTGGATTAATATTGTCTCATATCTTATTAATCCGGTACTAATCATATGAAATTTTATCATTTATATATCCAGGTAATCAAATTACAAATGATAAAAAAGCAATTTCCTTTGTCACATAGTTAATTTTTGTACAAGAACACCATGTTCTTTACAAAATAGTGATGCTATGGGTCATAATTGTCCAACAATCTCCCACTTGGCCTATAGCCAATCACTCAAGTGTCCAACACTTGAACTATGTACGGGTCACTCATGCTTAGGCTGAGATATCGCTTTCGTCAGTGAATTTACAAGGTTATCATCTGATGCGATTTATTCGATCATCACATCGCCACGATGTATGATCTCACGAATAAAATAAACCGTCGAAGTACATACTTGGATCGTTGATGAGACCGTAATTCTTTAGCCTGTGCTGCAGCCTAGCTCAGCTGCTAACAGAACTACTCCTAATCTAATTAGGAATTTTATAGATCCAAAATGCTTCTTTTGTTGCCTCAGCCACAACAATATATTCCATTTTTTTTGTTGAATCGGTAACAGTATCTTGCTTGGAAGATCTCACGCTCACTGTTCCGTTGATCAAACAAAATATGTACCCTTATTGCGACTTACGGTCGTCTTTCTCGGTTTGGAAAATTACAACGGTGAACTCAGTCACTTCAAGTTCTCCTTCTCCATAGCTTAAGAAAGCATCCTTAGTTCATCTAAGATACTCAAGGATGTTCTTAACATCAATCCGGTGACCATTACCTGGATCGGCCTGATTGTGACTCCATATGCTCAAAGCATATGAGACACTAAGTCGCGTATATATTTGTCACAATACGAGTTCTCGGAGAGTGCCAACAACCTTTAGATCTATCCCAGTAGATCTTTATTCCTAGAATAAAGGTTGCATCTCCCAAGTATTCCATGGAGAATTTTAATGAAAGGCAAGCTTTCACCGATTTTTAACATAGGAATGTTATTTCAATAAAATAATATATCATCAATGTATAGGACATCCAATGTCAGTGCGCTCCCACTAATCTTCTTATATACACAAGAATCATTTTTGTTTTGAATGAAACCATATTGTAATATGATTTCATCAAAACGTTGGTTCCAAGAACACAATGTTTGCTTCAATCCAAAAATGGATCGAATTAACTTGCAAACCTTATTTGCATGTTTTGGTAGGAAAAAACCGTCAGGTTGTTGTATAAAACATCCTCCAAAAGGTTTCCGTTAAGGAAAGCGGTTTTGACGTTCATAAACGAAATATGCAGCACTTGCAAGCATTATCCAAATGGATTTAATCATGGCAACGAGTAAAAGGTTTCATCGTAATCGACACCATGTTGATGACAATACCCTTTCGCTACAAGCCTAGCTTTGTACGTTTGTATGTTGCCATCCATGTTTATCTTCACCATGAAGTCCCATTTGCTACCAACAGGCATAATACCTTCTGGTATATCAACCAGTATCCAAACTTGGTTGTATACATGGAATCCATTTCGGACTTCATGGCACTTTGCCATAAAAGCAGTCGATACCTTGTATCGCTACCTCATACGTAGTCCGTTCGTCTTCCTCAATAAGATTGACATTGACATGAGGTGAGATCAGAAACCCATACCTCTTAGGTTATTTCCTGACTCTCTCCGACCTACGCGGTTCTTGTGTATTAGAATATTATGGTACAGATTCATCCCCGATGAACTGTTCGTGTTCCATAAGGGGATCGGTGCCATGAACAGTATTACTCCGACTTTCATCGAGTTCTACTTTCCTCACACTTACCACTGCATTTAGGTATTCCTCTTACAAGGAAAACCGCATGGAGAGCAACAAATTTATTTTTTCTCTTGTGAGTTGTAGAGGTAATATTCTTTGGTTTCCCTAGGATAACCTACAAATAGGCACTTATCCTATTTGGGTTCTAGTTTCGTACCATCCAAATGTTTAACATGCCCAGTATGCCCAAATCTTCAGGAATGAGAAACTTGGTTTCTTTCCTGTCCATATTTCATATGGAGTCTGTCCAACAGACTTTGTCGGAACCTTATTCAAAATAAGTATTGCACTATTTAATGTGTATCCATAGAAGGAAATTGGTAGCTCAGAGCGACTCATCCTTGACCTTACCATGTCTAACAAAGTTCAGTTTCTCCGTTCGGACACACCACTTAATTGAGGTGTTCCAGGAGGAGTCCACTGTGAAAGAATACTATAATTTTTCAAGTAATCGAGAAACTTATTGCTCAAGTATTTTCCACCGGTCCAACCATAATGTTTTAATACTTTTGCCAGTCTGTTTTTCTATTTCGTGTCGAAACTCTTTGATTTTATCAAAAGTTTACAATTTATGTTTCATAAGATACACATAACCATAACACGATGCAACATCTGTAAAGGTTCCAAAGTATTCATAACCACCTCTAGCCTAGCTAGACATGGGCCCACATATGTCACCATGACCGAGGGCTAACAGCTTGGTGGCACGTACATCATTTACCGCTAAAAGGCGTTTTAGGCACTTTACCTAATGAACAAGATTCATAGACATCATTTGAATTAGGATCAAATCCGTCCTAGTATCCACCCTGCGAAAGTGTGGATATACGAGTCTTGTTAATGTGTCCCAGACAACAATGCCACAAATGAGTCTCATCTGATTAATTCAGTTTGGGCCATTTGTTTTTCTTGTTATATGTATGAGATTTGTTTATATTCAAAATATAAATACTGTTATTCACATCTAATGTGTATATCTCAATATCATCTTTATAAACAAAACACTCAGTGTTCTGGAACATAAAGGTATACCCGCAACGGGTTAAACTAGATATAGAGATAATATTTCTAGTCAAACTAGGTACATTATAACAGTTTCCTAATTTAAGTACATGCCCAAAAGGCAGTTCCAAAACTTAGTTTCCCACAGCCAAAACAGCGACTCTCGTCCCGTTTCCGACTCATAGGTCGATCTAAACTGAAGCTAGTCTCTTGCTAATCAGCGGATCCCGCACATCAGTACATATGTATGTACCACATCCAGTATTAAAAATCCAATTTTAAAACGAGTAGTGGACATGTTTATAACAAACATTCCTGAAGCCGGAGCCTTGCCCGTCTTCACTTTCTTCATGTATGCCTTGTCCATACGGCAGTCACGCTTCCAGTGACCCCGTTTCCCACAGTTTAGGCAAACATCTTGGGATATGTCCTTTGTCTTCCCAGAAGACTGTGACGATTTTGCCTTTGCCCCTTTTCTTCACACCCCCAGAAGCCTCCGGCCAAGCCTTGGCCTTCTGGGATGTCGAAGTAAGATGCGTCTTGCGCTTCTTACCCTTTCAGAAGCTCTGGCTCTGCCTCCTTGAAGATAGCCATTATTTCTCCAAGAGTTTTCTCTTGGTTCATAATGAACCCGCCCCAGCATTCGGGCAGAGACTGTAAGATCAAATCTATAGAAGACTCAGCCTCGTAGGTAATGCCCAGCTAACCTAGCTGTTTGATGTCAGCAATCATCTGCGACACCTAGTGCTCGACAGATATACCCTCTGACATACGCGAGCGAAAGAGCTTCTTTTCCAATTCATACTTCTAAGATCTAAGGTTAGATCTATGAAGATCCTTCAATTTCAACATCATGGTATAAGGATCTAATCCTTAGTTCTGACGATGAAATTAAGGAGTCATTGCGGCAAGCATGATGGATTGAGCACTAAAGTTATCATTACGATGAATCTTCCAAAGCTCATGCTTTACTATTTGCTCAACTCCGGGCTCAGTCCCGAGAGGTCGCTCTATCAAATAGAGTAACTTCTCGGCTCTCAGGACTATCCTGAGATTCATTTCCCAATCTGGAAAATTGTGCCGTTAAAGATATTTTTACCTAGGATTATGTCCCTTAACGCTAATCTTTTACTCATCTTGATTGATATAGTCTAACTATCCAGTCAACGATTTTGGGTACACTCAAAATGTAATGGTTACTATAGTCCAACTATATAATCAACTAAAAGTGGAGTAGTGTGTTATACAGTCTAACTGTTCAAAGAAAGCAATATTAAATATTAGTCTAACTAATATATTTATAACAACGATAAATAAATAAAAGAGCGCGTATTGGCAAGTATTTAAAAGAAATTGCAAATTTAATACTTGCCTCCCATTATTTTTCGATGAGCCTCTAACCCTCTGTGGAGTACTCGGGAAACCTAGTTTCCTAGTGGGCTAGAATCCCGTTAAATAACACACAACCTTGACTTTGGCCAACAAGTTGTATGAAACTTAACTAGGTAGATCTCTAAGATCAATTGGATCTCATCCAATTCCTAGATCCAGTAGGTGGACCTCCAAATATGAAACATATATCCAATATATGTAAATATATCCAATATATTTCCTAACCTTTTTCCTCTAAATCAACTAAGCATTGGCTTTGGCTCAACAAGCTTAATGATTATAGTTAAGCGTGACCCATTGATAGTGGGAAAGCTTCGTAATCGAGGTCGATGAACAAGAATTGACCTTGACTTTGGCCAACAAGTCACAACCGCCCAAGAAATACGATATAGAACAAAGCTTACGTGGTTTAAACACATACGCGATGGACAAAGGTCTTGACTTTGGCCAACAAACCAATGCCAATCTTGGATCTTGAGAGAGAACCACTCAATGGAAGGAAAAACGCTTAATATTGTTTGAGGATTTTTCGCGTAAATTGGCAACCAATTTATCATCTTTGATTAGGTCTCATCATACACCCTTAAGCATGCATTCTAAAAGCATAATAAGGCGCGAAATAAAATAATAATGATATGCGGATGGATATATAAAACAATTCGTTCCTAGAACAAATCTCTCAATTTCCTCTCTCCCGCTAGTATTATTCTTACTTCTACCCAATTACATAATACTTCTAAAGAAACCTCATTTACATTCAGGGGAATTGGTGAGAAGAGAAATACAAAGATAATAGAGATAATAGGCTGGACACGCAGGTCCAATTTAATAAATTCTAAATTTATTACAACAATTTCCAATATTGCCATCACCCTTATAATATCCATCGAATATACATTATCCATACAATACATCCATGTATTCACACAAAGCATGTTATTCAATCAATCTAATCCAATTAATTAATCTTTGAATTAATGACCATCCAATGTTCAAACAACAATTTGATTTGCGCGAGTCTAACTCGTTTAAGAATAAATACTCAAAGTATGTATTCTTGAATTTTATCGAACTACAATTTTAAATCCAATTTAAATTGTATCCAATACTAATTTATATTTAATTCCCAATTAAATAATTACACTTTTTAATAGTGCCTTTTAGACTTAGATTCTAAATCCAATCTTAATGGGTCTCAAAGGCCCAATTAACATCCAATGTCAATTTAATTAAAGTCCAATGGACTTTTAATTAATTATTAAGTCATGGGCTTTGGCCAATATGGATCAAACCCAAATGCCAAGGCCCGATTAAGGAATCACCCTTTTTGCCAAAAATCAATTTAGGCCCATTAGGCCCAATTAAATTATTTAAAGGCCCAATTGTCATATTTGGACTTTATGGAAATGGTTTTAGGCCCAATTGGATCCAACCCAATTGTCAGATCCAATTGGGCCTAAACCAAACTTGGCCCAACCAAGCCCATTAAGCCCAATTACAACAAATTAAATTAACACATCATTCCAAATTACATATTAATTTAATTAAAGTGCAATTACCATAATTAATTAATTAACCTAATGTTTCCAAAATATCAATTTAATCCAATTAATCATGCGTAATATTTTAATTTATGTCCAACACAAATTAAAGCACAGTCAATCTATTCCAACATGCTAGGCTCACGGCATTGGCAAGTAAAATATCATGCAATTTGATTTCAATCTAATTAAATCAACTTTTAACATACATTTTATGCCATCAACACATCCAATTGTCTAATTTTCAAAAAATCACCATGAGCAACCTAGGGGTTATTTTCGGCCATGATAAGAAATTGAGGATTTTTTATCTAATCAATTTTTCTCAATTCCAACAATGCACAAATCCAATTGAACATCATATAAACATAACCCAACCATAAATTTAGGCAAATCAAGCTCCAAGCCAAAAAACCCAAATTAAAGTATATGAACCCTAGATTTTCAAATCAAACTTAGGATGCTATGATACCATTGTTAGTGTTCCTAGAACATGCCAATGGTCTCTAAGAGTGATTTGTGTGTGAATAAATCAAAGAGAGTTGAGGAAATTACTTGCTTTGATTGGATGAGTTGCAAAACTTTTCTTTGATTTGTTTGAAGCTCCAAACCTTCAAATCGAATTCCAAACTCTAGAATTGGTTTCCCTATCACCTTCATTTGTCTCTTGATGTGCTAGCATTGAAGAATTTTGCAACAAAATTCCATGGAGAAGAGGAATCATGCTCGGCATTGAGGGAGAAGAGAGAACAATGAAATGCTGTGAATAGTAACATCTCTAACTTCCAAAGTTTGACTTGTTAATTTATATTAGGTTGAGTGTTGGTTTTGGTTTCAGTGAATTATAAGCAATCTAAGCTTTACACTCAACCATTACCAAATTCCATCAAATGTCAAACACTTTGATGTAAGTTGGTGGGCCCCATTTTAAATTCCAAATTTAAGTCCGACAATCCAACACGGAACTTCGCTCGGGCCCGGGTTCGTTTAATCCGACTAAATGAATTTTTCGTTGCAACGTAATTAAATCTAATTTAATTAAATAATAATGCCTAGCAAAATTATTACGGAAGTCGCTTACGAATTAATTCTAAATTAATTCGTTCGCTTGAATTAAAATCCAATTTTAATTCCGCGCTGAAATCTAATTTCAATTAATATATCTAATATATTATTTTAGCCCAATTAATTAAATAGTAAAATCTAATTTCACCATTGTAGGCATTGAATTTTTGCATATCAGCCCGATGATGAGTCTCGTATGGAGACACTACCTCTTTAGTTGTGAAAGCCGCGGGAAACGGACGTTGGAAGGGTAAAGTTGGAAAATGGAATTTTTGTTGGATTTAACCTCGTTGTTTGGCTTCGGGTTGCTTGTTGGACCTCTGTTTTAAAACACACCAAACCCATTTAAAACACATCTCACAAATTAAATAATTAATATATTTAAAACAAATCTCACAAATTAAATAATTAAAACCAATTAAAATTAAACTTAAATTAAATTAAATTAAATTCCTAATTTAAATAAATCACCTTCCTAAATTAAATAAATAATATCCTTAACTAAAAAGAATAAATCAAATCACTTCCCTAAATTAAAAGATTTCCTTATCACATACTAAATTAAAAGATATCCCTAATTAATACACAAATCCTATTCCTTTCCCAACAAGGTAAATCCCCTCCATTGGCCTATAAAAATAACCCCTCTCCACACATTCAAAACCCTGGCTGGCTGGCTCATTCTCACGAAAACACAAAGAAAATCCATAGAGCTCACTCACACAAGACTCAAACAAGAACCAACCTAAAAGCCACGCCCAAATCACATCCAAGAAGCCTTTGCCGCCACTCAACACACCCCCTCACTACCCTTGCATTGCCGACCAAGAATCCCAGTTCACGCCCCTCTCCACTGCCCAACTCACGCCACTAACTCCCCCTCAGATATCCGCACAAAGCCCTTCACAGCCCTGATCCAACACGCCACCTGCCCCTCACAAGTCTTCAACACACCACCTGGACGCACTCAACAAACGCTGCCATACGTCCCTTACTAAACTGCCATACACCTACAGCCTTAAAACCCATTCAGCCTTCCACTCACACACCTTCAACAGCCCTATAGCAATTCACGCAATCTGCCCTCACTAGTCCCCATTTCACGTGTTGCCCACTCACAAAGCCTCACACAGCCACGTCCCTGATTCTACTCTCCCTTCACGCACTTATCAACCCCAAAATACAAGACCCTGACACAACAAACACAGCCCCTCATCTGCCCCCCACCGAACAAAATAAGAAGCCAACAAATTGCTCACGAGAAACACCGACTAAGCCATAAAATAAGAAGCAAACAAACACAGCAGCCCTTCCACCAACGCGAAACCAGATCCCTAAAGCCCTTCACCGTGACCTAAAACCAATCAACGTGAACCCGCAAATTCACCCCTTAAAAACACCCTCAAATAAACCTTATTCACAACCATAAAGTTCCCTAAAATATCCCCCAAAACAGTCTGAAAAACTGCCCCCAAAACAGTGACAAAACACAGCCCCAATACCCTTAAATGACCGCCAAAAACAGTCCCCTATTACCTTAAAATAGTGACCAGAAAATACAACACAAACAGCAGCGAAACGGAGTGAAGACAGCAGCCCAAACAGCGAGACAGCGAGGGAAAATGTTGGATTAGTGAACCAGGAAAGTTGCGGAACATCAACCCTTCCAACGGACGTGTAACGCCCTTTCTTGAGACGACAAAAGAGGTTAGACCTGAGGGCACCCTTTTTACTTATCTTCTTTATTTTTGTTTTATTTATTTTGATATATAATTCCATGAGAGTCGTTTGAGGCATGATGTGATTGTTGGATGAGCGGGATATGTGTTCCCTTTGTGGTATATCGGATGGAAACCCGGACATAAATTCCATAGCCGATTCCGAATGGACGGTAGTATGGTCTGCACTCGGGATACAACGCCACGTACCGCTTAAGATACACATATCTCGTCTCATCCAAAATTTGTATTTGAGCATGTTATAGTTTATAGGTTGTTTATTTATTATTTTAAGCATGATTTAATTTAGTCTTGTTATTTAATTTTCAAAGCATGGTTGTGTTATTTAGGCATGTTGTTTCTTCATTCTTTATGCATGATGTTTCGTTTAGTTTATATTTATGTCTAATTAGTTATTTGTTTACTTTGGTTTAATGGTTCAATATGCTCGTTGTGTTATATTGTGTGGAATTGTTTGGATGAAAGCATGTTAGATCTAAGTACCATTGAGCATGATTATTGAGTAGACTCGGTTGATTAATTGCACAAATCATATCATCACAAGTGACATAAGTAAGAGACCATTCCGAACCCAACGGTTTGAGGTCTTCCCTTGCGAGGGGTGAGTGCGGCCTTAAATCTTTGTCCCGGTTCACACCGGGTGGCGACTCCATGTTATTTCGTACTTCCCAACTAGGCCGCGAGCCTAGAACAGCGTCGTCAAGTTCTGTTGTCTACAACCATTAAATTCATTTTGCCGATTAATTCCAAATTAATCGCGTTCTCTCTTCTCGACAAATTTAATCCCAGATAAATTCTCGACGCAATTAATCCCAGATTAATTCTGTTTAAGTCAAATGTTATCGGTGAATCTTCGGGAAGCGACCCAAGAGATCCCTGGATATGTTGGCAGTAAATACGGTCTTCGGACTATCCGAACACGTGCATACCCGGTACCACGTTCTTACCGATTTACAAGACATGGTTGGCTTCTAGCAAAGCACCGTGCCTACCCAATTCTCCAGAAATATTCTTTGAAGGAATATATAATCTTTATCAGGCATAGTATACAGTGTATTGCGTGTTACCATCCAGTATCATATATCACATGTAAGGCTTGTGGCTGGAATTGTGTCTGTCCCTTACGAAGTATATATCGGATCATTAGAAACTAGTCTCTATAATCGGATAATCATGACCTAGTCATATTATCCCGATGACTGCAGTACTTAAGAGTACCAGTTCCGTATCCCTGCGTGATCATCATCTCCATATAACTGAAGTGATACTTCCATCTAGACATCACACCCAATACACTATAATTCTCAGTATACCCAGAAGAGGCGTACACAGAACCTGTTAAAGCCTCGGACAACCAAAACAAAAGTATACTGATTGTCGCAAGTATTAGCGTGCAAGTCTCAGGTTAAGACCAAATACACCTACCCTGATTCGGATTCCCATAGACACATAGTCATACTACAAATGGGATTCCGATGGGCCTATCCAGTGCGAAGTTATTCCTGTACCATCGGTAAATAAAACCTCCTATCACATTTGCATAAGTATCCAATACTTAAATGTATGAGAACTATGATGTTACGCTTCCATAACACGCATAAGTGCAATACTAGCATATTCCGCATTATCGATGTCCAGTCTCGATAATACTACAACTATGGATATTTAATGATTAAACCTTTCATGGATTAATATTGTCTCATATCTTATTAATCAGGTACTAATCATATGGACTTTTATCATTTATATATCCAGGTAATCAAATTACAAATGATAAAAGAGCAATTTCCTTTGTCACGTAGTTAATTTTTATACAAGAACACCATGTTCTTTACAAAATAGTGATCCCATGGGTCATAATTGTCCAACGCCCCCGCCCGACAGGTATATTCCTATCATGTAAGGAAATCTATTAAGGGGGTTATCTAACCTCAATGAAGATCATGGGCTATTAAGTCTAAGGTCTTAAACCTAAAATCCATTTTCCAAGTTCATTTTAAGTTTACCGAATCAATCTTATTAATGGCCAGTTAACAAGATGCATTAAGACTAAGGCTCAATAAATAAACTTTTATATTACCCAAACCGTAATTTAAACCTTATAAACCGGTGATATTGGACTTCATCACAACCCCAGATAACTAACTTAGTTATGACATATAACTAGGGCTGGTAAAAACTTAAATAAAATAAAAGACATAAAGTAAATTGCTGGAATTTAAATACTGAAAAGTAAATTGCTGAAAATTAAATTGATGAAAGTAAATATAGTAAAAGTACAATAAAAGAAAATGCTTGGGGTTAGAGGATCCACTTTTATTACTACTATTTTAGATATCTACCTTAATATAATATATTAACTTTGCATGATAATTACCAACCAGCCATATAAGCGATATCCTGATTAAGTCAAATTAATAATTAATTACCAACCGACCAACCAGGCGGTATTCATGCTTAGTCAGGTTAAAACCAATTTATAATTAATTACCAACCGACCAATATGGAGGTATCCTCATTAAGTCAGGTTTATTATATTATAATTAAGGGTGATTAATCTAAATAGCAATAATAAAAGCTTTACATTTTGCCCCAGCAAGGGGGAGTTACCTCCTCATTGGGTAAAAGTAAATTATGGAAAATAAAGACTTAAAAGTAAAGAAAAGAAAGTGCGAAAGTGGAAATTAATTACTGAAAGCTGTAAATAAACAAGCAAGATACAATCTTCTTAGTTATTCTTAAGGAATTTCAAAGAAGAAAGTATGAATTTTACAAATGAAATGGCTTGGTATTTATAGGCAAAATTTTGCCTTCACCAATTTCTCCACTAATTTCTCCACCAAACATGACACCAAACATGGCACTAAATCATCCACCAAACATGCAAGCATGTTTGGTGGAAGTATGAAAATTTTCATTATTTATTTATTTAATTTTTTTTTTGTTTTGAAAATGACTTTAATAATTACACATAACATATTTCCGGTTGTTTCATCAATTTCGGAGTTACAAACCTCAGAATTCGAAACTATTTAAAACTTCAAAGTTGTAGATCTTTGTGTCTTCTTTAATTTCAAACTTGAATTAGCTCAATCTAATATCCGATGAAAACGTTATGGCCAAAATACCAAACTTGCGCAAAATTGGAATTTAGGACTGCACTTCGTGACGCGTATAGTAAATTTCCGTTTTCGCCATTTTTTACTCCAGATTTCATTGTTTTAGCCCCGAGTTGATTCCATTAAGTCCCGATACTTTATTTATTTGCAAAACACATCAAAACGTTCATCAAACCCGAGAAACTAAACAAAATATTAGGTAAATTGGGCTGTTAATATTTATATATTTTCCGCTCATCACACCCCAAACCTAACATTTTGCTAGTCCTCGAGCAAAATAACAAAATAAAATAACATAAATATCTTTAAAATTAAGCTAAGCCACTTTCGTAGGGATCACAGTTGCATTTAGCGTATGCAACAAGCCTTTAAACCCCTAGGTGTCCCTAGTGGACGAGTTGTAGTCTCGTGAGGGCTTACAGCAACGATACCCACAAACGTTTGATAAAAGTAAAAGATAGTAAAACTAATGCACACAAAAATAAAAAGACAAGAGAAAAAAGAATAAAGAAGTTAGTGATTAACCAGGTGAAACTTCTTATCCAAGTTAAGAGTTGTTTTATTTCTTTCTAAATTACCGAATAAGTAAATTCTCCGATTATTTTTACCATTCTTCATATACACAGCCAACAAAATGTTAATTAACTCATTTTTGCCCACAATAGTCACAAGTATAATTGAGAAGAGAGTAATATTTTTGTTCTAAAGTTATATCAGAATTCACACCTTTTTTTAAGCAATGGAAAATTTTTCTGAATTTTTTTTATATACAATATCATTCATCCATGTAGCGAGCTTTAGGCCAGTAACTCCCAAACCAATTGGCTTTAGGGCACTAAGTGTTAAGACACCCTTACAGACTTAATTACTCGAATTTCCGATATATATATATATTTAACATCTTCGATCCATGTAGCGAGCTTTGGGCGAGTGACTCCCAAACCAGTTGGTTTTAGGGCACTAGGTGTTAAAACACCCTTACGGACTTAATAACTCGAATCTCAGACGTTTGTTTTTTATCCCATCGCTTTTTTTGGATGCTTCCTCCAATTAAACTAGAGCACTGAATATTACAAGCTTTTCAAATACATCTCATGGATGTATGTTACCATGTATGTTGATAAAACCTGTCAACTAAGCATATGAAGATCCATTTAAGTCAGTTTTATGGAGAATTCACAAATTAAATAATTTAAAAGGAAATAAATAAAAATTAACTTGTTTCGAAATAGGTTGAGATACGTCTCATTAGTGGAAATTCCTTACTCGGCTATCTTACACCAATTTCACCTGATTAATCAAATTAAAAACAAAAACACAAAATATTTTTGTAATTTTAAAAATATTTTTTCAAAAATTTTGACTAAAAATCAAATAAAAACAACAAAAAACTACAATTATTCCTCACCCCAAAACCTAAATGAGACATTATCCCCAATGTCTTAAAAAGTAGAAGATGAGTTTTGAAGATAGTACCTGGTTAGCTGAAATTCTACATCTAAAATGAAAATTAAAGGTTAAGATCCAGATTTATCCGATGCTTTTTGCCACGATCATTATCGGACCAGATTATCTTGGAAATGATAGGGTCAATTTGTGAGGTCAAAGGCTAAGATTTGGTCAATTAAATCCTGGGCAGTTCTGGCAGTGAAGGGGAGTTCTTTTAAAGGTTTTGACACAAACCCATTTCTCCGGGCATCATCAAAAAATACACAAAGAAAAACATAAAATCCAACTGCGTTGAACAGTCCAATTGGTTTATGGGGTATGTTCAAGTTCGCCCAAGATAGTACTGTAAAGATTTCCTCCATTGTACCCAAGCCACCTGGCAAAGCAATAAAAGCATCAGCACGGTTAATCATTTCTACTAGTCGTTCAGACATACCTGGCACAATTAGTTCCTCTCTGTTTGATGATCCTATCAGATTCGCCTCCGCCAAAGGTTTTGGGATGATTCCCAAGACTTGACTGCCTCCATCCTGTACGGCCTTTCAAACGATCCCCATTTGTCCAAGATTGCCACAGCCATTTACTAAGTTCATATTCCTTTCAGCTAAGACTCGACCCAATTCCTATGTTGCCGCTACGTATTGTGGCTTAGTACCAATACTAGTACAACAAAAGACACAGATATTTACAGCTCGTCTTCCTGAAGTGGCTTCCATTTTTATGTATTTCTTTCTCAGCTCTGGATGCCTTCAAAAGTGTAATGATGAGTTGAATTTATAGAACCTGAAAAAGGGTGAGTAATAATAGCACTAATATCTTCCAAAGGACGATTAGTAGCAAAACAGTAAATCGTGAAAGGTCAAAAAGTCTGGATCCTGTCGGAGAAAATAAAAGAAAATAAAAAAAACAAATCACAATTATTAGGAAAAGACAAAAAGATATAATATTTACAAGAAAGTAACAGCTTGATTGACGTCTGGGCGTCAGGGACAAGCTTCCCATCCAATTTTCTTATAAATTGGCAAACATGGTCTTTTTGAGTCAGATTCCCGAGACTTAATTGTTGTCTTTCTTTACGGAATTATGTATATAACATGTGAATAACATGATACAATATCTGTTGGGATGCATCTCAAGAGTCTTAGATATGTCATCCAAAGACTCCTTACTCAAGCCATCCCTAATGAATTTAATTTTATCTTCACGGTTATCAGACACCATTCCTAAAGAACAACAACGAGTATTACATGTCATACTAGCACATTTGTAACAAACACCCATCTTTTTAGCTCTTCTCTTTTTACCATAGGTGTTTTTTCCTAAACCAGGCATATGTGAAACAAAAGAGTCAGAAGTCTCACCTGACAATCGGACCCGTGCTTCAATAATCCAACGAATGTCATTAGGAATACCTTTGATCATCAGAAGTCTCATCTGTTCCAAGCGAGCTTTGTAGACTTTCATCATAGAGTTTTGAGGGAGATAAGGAAATTGCTTGTGAAGATTTGTGAGAACTTCTTCCATCCTGAAATCTGATTTTACCTACACAAATTAAACATACAAAAATAAAACACAGCAGATCACAATATATATAGAAATTGCATGGGTTGCCTCCCTGCTAGCGCTAAATTTAACGTCGCTAGCTAGACATGACTGCCCAAACGTTAGGCTGGATCTGAAAGTGTGACACTTTCTTTTTGTCACTCAATTGATTCTCCCCAGTAGTCATTGACATACTTGTTTTTAACCTTGAATGTTTTGTTGGAGTTTAAATCACGTAACTCAACGGCTCTATCTGGTAAAACCTTGGTGATTAAGAATGGACCTGACCACCGAGATTTTGGCTTCCATAGGAAGAGTTTCATCCTTGATTTGTTTTACAGTACCTTCTGCCCTAGTTCCAGTTGTATGCGCATTAACTTCTCATCATGTTTCTTTCTGGCCTTTTCTTTGTATAAATTGGCATTCTCAAAAGGCTGAATGTGAAATTCCTCTAATTCGTTGAGCTGGTGGAACTTTTTCTCTTATGTTGCTTGTAGTGCAAAAATTGGATTCTTCAGTGCGCAGTACGCTTTATCTTCAGGCTCCACAGGTAATTGACATGCTTTAGGTTTGTCAGCATAACTTTGCATTGCATTGGAGGTCTGGATGGTACTATTTATCACATCAAGTCTGAAACATTCCTCATTCTCGTCATTCGGGAAATTCATGGCTTTAAAAACATTAAATGTTACTTCTTGGTCCTGTACCCTCATGGTTAGTTCTCTTTTTTGTACATCAATAATGGTTCGACCTGTAGCCAAGAATGGTCTCCCAATGATGATCGGCACGTCTTTGTCTTCCTCCATATCAAGGATAATAAAATCTGCTGGGAAAATGATTTTGTCAACTTTGACCAGCACATCTTCAACTACACCTCTCGAAAATACGAGCGTTCTATCAGAGAGTTGTAGAGAGACTGAGGTGGGCATTGTTTCTCTAATCTGCAATTTCCTGTAAATAGAAAAATGCATCAAGTTAACACTTGCACCTAAATCGCACAAAGCCTTACCGAAGTCATGTTCTCCTATGGTGCAAGGAACAGTGAAACTGTTAGGATCTTTCAACTTTTGGGGAAGCTTCCTCTGAATGATGGCTCTGCATTCTTCTGATAATGCTACTGTCTCGTAATCTCCCAATCTCCGTTTTTCATGAAAGAATGTCTTTCATGAATTTGACATAGCTGGGCATTTGTTCTAACGCTTTTGCAAATGGAATGTTGATATGCAGCTTTTTGAAGATCCCCAGGAATTGAGAAAACTACTTGTCTAGTTTATTCTTCTGGAGACACTGTGGAAAATGTGGAGGTATAGTGATTATTTCTCGATCTTTTTCCTTTACTTCTTTTTCCTCCATCTGTGGAACTGCTTCGCTACTTTCTTTTGGAACTTCCTCAACAGTTTCCTTAACTCCAACATTTTTGTTAATTTCAGTACCGCTTTTTAATATGATGGCATGACATTGCTCATTCCTCATGTTCCTCGGATTTGGTTCAGTGTTGCTAGGAAGGTTACTTGACGGTCTGTAACTCTGAGCATTGGTCAGTTGTCCAATTTGATTCTCCAGTGCTTTAATAGAAGCAGATTGACTTTGAATTAATGCTGCTTGGGATTGAAACAAAGCATCATACCTAGATGTTTGAGAGTCGTGTTTTGCTTCTATCTTTTTCAAGTGGGTCATCACTTCTGTTATTCTTGTTTCTTTGTCATACTCCTGGCCTTTGTTCTGCTGTTGGAATCTGAGTGGTGGATAGTTCATTTGCCTTGAATTATTGCTCCATGCGAAATTGGGATGTTTCCTCCACCCTGGGCTGTAGGTGTTGGAATATGGATTATTCCTCTGTCTGTTGAAATTAGTGATATAATTTACCGTCTCTTTATGTTGTTTTGGCTCTGGTTCTGGTGCTCCTCCATATGGTGAACTTGTGGATCAAATATTAAACTTTATATTAAGAGTTTCCAGATTTTTGCAAATCATATCCACCTTGGAATTCAGTGCTGTGTTGGCTCCAACTTCATAAATTCCAGCAATTCGTTGGATCAAGCTCCTTTCTGTTGGCCACAAGGAATTATTGTTGGCCATTTCTTCAATTAGGTCTGAGGCTTGATCTTCTCATTTTGCCATCAAAGCTCCTTCAACAGCAGCATCAATTGTGGTTCTCATTATTCCAGAAAGTCCATTGTAAAAGGTTTCAACTTGTAGCCATTTTGCAATCTCATGGTGAGGACATTTCCGAAGTAAATCTTTGTACATTTCCCAAGCTTCGTAAAGGGATTCTGAATCTTGTTGTACAAAAGATGTGATGTCATTCCTCAACTTTGCAGTTCTTACTGGTGGAAAGTACTTTGTAAGGAATTTTATGGCTAGAGTGTTCCAAGTTGTGATGGAACCTGCTGGTAGTGAATGTAGCCAAGCTTTGGCTCTGTCTTTCAAGGAATATGAAAAAACTCGCAGTCTCATAGCTTCTTCAGCTACTCGGTTGTAGTTGAAAGTACCGCAAACTTCCAGGAAGTTGCTGATATGGGCATTAGGATCTTCATTTGCATTCCCCCGAACTATATTGATTGCTGAATCATCTGAATGCATGTTTTGATGTCACACGCATTTGCTGGTAAGGGAGGAAATACAATACAGGAAATGAGGCCATTAACCACAATAATGGTTCTGTCTCGAATAGGAATTGGTGGTGCAACCTCCAAAGGTTCAGGTTCCATGTTAACGATTGCTTCTTGGCCTTCTCGCTTTTCCTTTCTCAATTGTCTGATGGTTCTTTCAATCTCTGGGTTAAGCGGTCGGATTTCAAAGCTTCTAGTTCATCTCATGTAGTTTGTGAGAACCTGAAACACAAGAAAACATAAATAATAAGTAAAAATAAATTAGACGCAAGTAATGTATGTAACCCCAAAACTAATAGTGAAATATAACTAAGTCCCCGGTAACGGCGCCAAAAAATTGACCGGCGTAATCACATACGTATAACGCAAGTGCATGTATCGTTCAAGTAGTATAAAAGTATCGATCCCACGAGGACTTAAAACCTTTGGTTATTAATTTATGAAGTCAAATTTTTACGAGTATCTAATGGATTGGTTATTTAATTGGATGGTGACTTTAAACTTAAAACAAGTAAATGAAATTGCTTGAAAGTAGATTTAGGAAAATTCAATTTTATAAAACTATCCAGGGTTGTAAATCTTTCCAATATAATTTTTAAAGATGAAGGTTATCTTACGGTTGTGCAATATATCGATTTATTAACCTGGAACACGAAATTATGTAAAAGCCTCTTCCGATGGTCAGATATAAATACTCAGTGTAACCCGATTAATCATATTCCTATTGTGGGAACACAGGATCTGGGTGACGCATGTTGTCCCAAGCTCGCGGCTTGGTCGGGAGTACTGAGTAGCCACGGGGGACTAAACCGGAGAATAATGGAGTCGCCACCCGGTGTGAAACGGGAAAATGAGATTTAAGGCCGCACTCACCCCTCGCAAGGGAAGACCTCAAACCGTTGGGTTCGGAATGGTCCCTTACTTATGCCACTTGTAATGAAAGGATTTATATAATAATTTAATCAGGCTTAAGTAACACTTATTTCCAATAGTATCATGCTTCTAAATTCATATGTACAAAATAAAACTTACACCTAAATTTACATATGTTTCACATCTAAGATTGCATGCTTGAAAGTACATCAAAGTAGCGATGAACATACAACTTTATTGGCATATTATATTCAAGAAAACACAAGCACACATACTAACCACACAAGCACACATGTGAGCACCTTCCCAAGTGGTACGTGGAATTGTATCCAAAGTACAGACCGTACTACCGTCTATTCGGAATCGGCTACGGAATTTATGTCTGGGTTTCCATCCGATATACCACAAGAAATAATACTCAAATGTTATCATGACATAGGTATATGAATTGTAATATGTTAAACACATTGTACTCATACATATGGGGAATGCAGATGAATGACACCAACACAATCTTGCGTAATACAGAGGGGCAATCAGGTTCATCATACGTAGGGATAGCTACTAGGAAAACTATGCATGAAATCTGGTGAAAAGGGACTCAGTTCAGTGGGTGCGCGTTCGCGTAGCGTTTGAAAACGTGTTCGAATGGTAAACAGAAGGTTTGCGTTCGTATAGCGTTCGAGAATACGTTCGAACGGAACCAGACCTGATGCATGATAAGACTAAGAAAGTGCATGCATGTTCGCGTAGCGTTCGAGAATGCGTTCGAACGGTAAACAGAAGGTTCACGTTCGTATAATGTTCGAGAATGCGTTCGAACGGAACCAAACCTGATGCGTTATAAGACTAAGAAAGTGCGTGCGCGTTCGCGTAGCGTTCGAGAACGCGTTCGAACGGTAAACAGAAGGTTCACGTTCGTGTAGCGTTCGAGAACGCGTTCGAACGGAACCAGGCCTGATGCATGCAACACAAAGAATAAAGACAATAATGTCAAGCTCAGTATGTCCGATTGAACGTATCTTGCATTCAACCGAACACACATCAACCGGCATGGCAAAGCATAATGGTAAAGGGCTTTAACCCCTCCCCATATGGGATCTTTCATTGCACTTAGTAAGCCCATGCGCTCGATTGAATCACACATATAAAGAATTAAAAAACAATAATATCAAACTTAGTATCCCCGATTGAACGTATCTTGCATTCAACCGAACACACATCAACAGGCGCGGCAAAGCATCGTGGTAAAGGGCTTTAACCCATCCCCATAGGGGATCTTTCATTGCACTTACTAAGCCCATGCGCTCGATTGAATCATGCATACAAAGAATTTAAAAACAATACTATCAAACTTAGTATGCCCGATTGAACGTATCTTGCATTCAACCGAACACACATCAACCGGCGCGGCAAAGCATCATGGTAAAGGGTTTTAACCCCTCCAAATAGGGGACCTTTCATCGCACTTACTAAGCCCATGCGCTCGATTGAATCATGCATAAATAAGCAACATGCAGAATTCAAGTGACGAAAAATAGATAAACCATAGCAACACAAAACAAAAGAGGGTGCCGCTTACTCAAGTGGTACGTGGGGTTGTATCCCGAGTACAGATCATACTACCGTCCATTCGGAATCGGCTATGAAATTTATGTCCGGGTTTCCATCCGATATACCGCGAGATTTGACACATCTCTCATTTTATTCCAAAGCCACAACATACAACATCTCATAATTCATGCATATTTATCTACTCAAGGGCCACAACATGCATTTCAACATGACAATCATGCAAGCAATACTCAATAAATAATACAAATAAAACGGAAAACGAGTGTGGAAAATACCCTCAGGTCTAACCTTTTTGCCAACTTTCAGGCTTGCGTTTCACGGACGTCGGAAGGGTACAGCTCTTCAACTTCTCCGGTTCACTGGTTTAGCGTCCTAGCTCACTGTTTTGCTATTTTGCTTGTTGTTCGGTCTCCGTTCTGCTGCTGTTCGGCCTCTGCTTTGCTGCTCACTGTTCAGCTCACTTGTTTTGACGTTTCAACGGACTGTTCCGAGTGTTTTTTGTGGGTTTTTAGTGTTGTCTTGTGTGATTATTTTAAGGATTATGAATGCAGTTTTTTATGTTACTGTTTTGAGGATTTTAGGGACTATTTTAAGAGGATTTGGCTGCTGTTTTGGGGGTTTATTTTCGGTGATGTGTGGGGAGTTTATGGAGGTGGTTTTCAGTGATGGTTAAGGGCTGTTCGGGATGTATTTTGGTCAAGGCAATGAGGGTTCTTTGGTTTGTGATCTTCAGTTAATGAGAGCGAGGGAGAGTTGTGTCAATAAGCTTGGGTGTTTCTTGTGTGAATGAACTAGGAGAGGCTTTTCTTGTATGAATGAGCTAGGCCTGCATGTCTTGGTTATGGGTTGTTTATATAAAGAATGGCTAGGGCTTCACCTTGTCTCACAAGGAAGGGATTTGATTTTGTGTTGAGCAAGGAAAGTCAAAGATTGAGGGGGGACAAATTTGGTTTAGATTAGGAATATAATATCTTTAATTTGTTATAATTGATTTTAATTAGGCATGACATCTTTTTAATTTAGTATTTGATTTGTTTAGTTAGGAAGTTAATATATTTGATTTGTCTTAATTAGGTATGATTATATTATGTTTTATTTAATTGGTAAATGGTTTAAATATTTTATTTAATTCAAATACATTATTAATATTTAATTTAATATTTAATTTAATTCCCATGTGTTTTAAATGTGTTTTATTAATTGGGATGTGTTTTATGGGCTTTGGGGGGCTAATTGGGCTGGGGTGCGAGGCTAGCAGCAAAACCAGAAACCCCGATGTCGTTCGAACGCCCATTCGAACGTTACACGAACGTCCGCAATCTGCCTGACGTTCGAACGAAGTAACGAACGCAGCACTAACGAAGACAGTGAACTTGCGAAATGAATCTGATGACGTACTTATTCTGAATTTCCCCTTCCGACGTCCGTTTCCCGCGGCTTCCGTGACTTAAAAGGTAGTGCCTCCAACTGAGACTCATCATCGGGTTTCACATGCAAAAATGCAATGCCTACAGTCGCCCCCACTTTGATGGGACTTGTGCAGTGTGTGACTTTGAACAATCCTATCAAAGTTATGCAATGCATTTTCACTTACCTGGCTCGTCTGCTGCCTCGAGCTGAGTTAGTGCTGCGGTGGACCTCGATCCTGGGACGCATCCCACTAACTGCTCCAGACAACGGGGGCACCTCGACCCTGGGCACCTCGACCCAATACCGCTGACAATAGGGACCTCGCCCTCAAACTGATGATGTAGTGGGCACCTCGACCCTAAGACGCATCCCGGAACTACAACCGACAACGGGGGCACCTCAACCCAACACCGCTGACAATAGGGACCTCGCCCTCAAACCGATGATGTAGTAGGCACCTCGACCCTGTGACGCATCCCGGAACTACAACCGACAACAGGGGCACCTCTACCCTGAGCACCTCGACCCAACACCGCTGACAATAGGGACCTCGCCCTCAAACTGATGATGTAGTGGGCACCTCGACCCTTGGACGCATCTCGGAACTACAACCGACAACGGGGGCACCTCGACCCTGGGCACCTCGACCCTGGGCACCTCGACCCTGGGCACCTCGACCCAACACCGCTGACAATAGGGACCTCGCCCTCAAACCGATGATATAGTGGGCACCTCGACCCAAACTGTTGCTGATGTGGGCCTCGCCCCCAGACTGATACTGATGTGGGCCTCGCCCCTTGGGACTCATCCCCAAAACTGAAATCGTCGACCTCAACTTCCAGAATTCTTTCTATCTCATAAACAGGTATGCTCGCTGTTGTTAGTATCAACGGTCTCATCACTAACTTTTCTGGATTTTCCCAAGTTGCTGCAAGTGTAGCCAATGCATCTGCCATCTGATTCTCTTCTCTCGGTAAGTGCTGAAACTTACACTCGGGGATAACCTGTGCCAACTTTCTGAGGTGAAAAAGGTAAGGTTTCAACCATTCTTTTTTCAATTCCCATTCTCCTCGCATCTGCTGGACCACCAACATAGAATCTCCGTAGACTTCCACACTCCCGGCCTTCAAGGCTATCAATGCTGTCAAACCGAAAGCACATGCTTCATACTCGGCCATGTTGTTAGTCACTCTGAATGTCAACCTCTTGGCCAAAGGCAAAGTCTCTCCCTCGGGGGTCACTATCACGATCCCAATTCCGGCTCTCTTGTAATTCACTGCTCCATCAAAATACATCTTCCATCTCTGGACTGTTATTGCTTGGATCTCTTCATCTGGAAATTCAAACTTATATTGATCCCCCTCAACAGGTTGCATTGCTAGAAACTCTGCTACTACTCGCCCTTTGATCACTTTGGAGGTGAGATACTCAATGTCAAACTCTGTCAGCAATACCAACCATCTGCCCAATTTTCCCACTAATGAAGGCACCGAATGAAGATATTTCAGAGGATTTTCCTTGGCCACTATCTGGATCTTGTATGACTGGGAATAATGCCGCAATTTTCTGGAAGCCCATACCACGGCAAGACATATCTTCTCTACTTCTTGATACCGAGGCTCATACGGGAGCATCTTCTTACTCAGATAATAGACTGCATGTTCTACCCCTGTCTCATCTGCCTGTACCATCATTGCCCCCAGTGCTTCTGATTCTATAGCCAAATATAATATCAAAGGTCTGCCCGGTCTCGGAGGCTTCAATACAGGAGGCTTTATAAAGTACTCTCTGATTTTATCGAAGGCTGTCTGACACTGTTCATTCCATCTCACTGGCTGATCTTTTCTCAACAGTTTGAAGATAGGCTCACATACTGATGTCAACTTGGCAATGAACCGACTGATGTACTGAATCTTTCCCAAGAATGCTCTGACTTCTTTTTCTATCTTCGGTGCAGGCATTTCTGTGATTGCCTTGATCTTCTCGGAGTCTACCTCTATTCTGCCCATTCCCACTGTATGACCAAGCAATTTCCCTGATGTCACCCCAAACACACATTTCTTGGGATTAAGCCGCAGGTTATATCTGTCAACTCTCTGAATGAACCTTTCCAGTGCTTCAATATGCCCAACTCTTGTCTCTGATTTCACCATCATGTCATCCACATACACCTCAATCTCTTTGTGCATCAAGTCGTGGAAAAGTGTAGTGGCCATCCGCTGATAGGTAGCCCCCGCATTCTTAAGCCCAAACGGCATAACCTTGTAACAATAAGTACCCCACTCAGTAACAAATGCAGTCTTGTGTTTGTCCTCCTCGGCCATGAGAACCTGATTGTAGCCTGAAAACCCATCTGCAAATGAATACATAGCAGATAAAGCCGCACTATCAACCAAAACATCTATATGCGGCAGAGGAAAATCATCATTCGGACAAGCCTTGTTGAGATCTCTGTAGTCTACACACATTCTGACCTTCCCATCTTTCTTTGGCACCGGTACTATATTAGCCAACCACTCAAGATACTTTACTACTTCTAGGAACCCCACATCTATCTGTTTCTTAACTTCCTCTCTGACTTTCTCAGCCCATTCTGGTCTCATCCGTCGGAGTTTCTGTTTTACTGGCCTCATATTCGGATAAGTTGGCATTGTGTGTTAGGCAATGTTTCTGTCTACCCCAGGCATGTCCTCATAGGACCAAGCAAACACTTTGGCATATCTGACCAACACTTCTTCTAGTTTTTCCCTCTCTTCAGAGGTAACTTCACTTGCAATCAGAATTTCTTTGGGGTTCTCAAGTGTACCCAAGTTAAATGCAGTAGTTCTGGCCGAACTGATATCAAATATGCTTGATTCGTGCAGAGTAAATGGAAATGACTCAGGCAAGTAAGCAAAAGAAATGTCTTTATTATTGGATAATGCGGAAGTACATTCAAACAAATCAGGAAGGTAAATGTCTTCATCATCTATAGACACTTCTTCCTCTGCAATCAGGTCTTCCTCAGACTTTTCATCCTCTCCCAGAGTCAGGCTCTCCAACTTCATTAATTCCTCCTCCCAATTCTCTTCTTCTTTCTTCATAATTTCTTCAACTATCAGCTTCTTACCCAACATATCCTGGAAGATCTCAAACCCAGGTACCACAATTCCATTAACTTCCACAGGTTCAGGCTCCCATTGATATCCTGAAGCTTTCACAAAACATTTCATCAGTTTCAGGCCCTTTTTCTTGACCTTTGTCTTTTCTTCATCATAATTGTACCCCAAACCCTTCCGAGTAGTTTGTCCTCTGAAATCTGGTAATTTTGAACCTTTACCCAGCTCAAACTTCATATTCTCCATAATCCTAGCCACCCTAGGATCCACCCACTCCTCAAAAGTAGCTGACACTTGAAACCTCGTGAAAGGTTGTATCTTCAAGGCAGCCACGGCATTATCTAACTCAGCCCGGATAGTAACAACTTCTCCCTCATACGGGAAATTGATCATCTGATGTAAAGTGGAAGGCACGCCCCCAAGTTTATGAAACCAAGGCATTCCCAACAATAAGGCGAAAGTAGCCGGGATGTCCAGTACTGTGAACTCAACCTCATCTTCAATCGGTCCTACCTTTGACCATAGCCACAAAGGTACCCTCAACTCCCCTTTTACTGTCATCATAAGCCTTAATAGTCATACTGGAGGTGTCCAAGTCTGTTGCTTTCATACCCAATCTTGCCAGAATTTTTAGCGGGCACACATTGATGGACGAACCGTCATCCACCATTACACACGAAGTTCTCTTGCCCTTCACCTCGGCCCTGATAAATAGAGGCATGTTATGATTCCTCCCCTCTGCTGGGAGTTCATCCTCAGAAAAAGATATATGTAAAGCTTCCTTCTGAACCGACCCAACAAACATTGCGGGGTTGGCGTCTTCCGGTACCACAATCTTGCTCAAGGCCTCAACCATGGCTTGCCTATGCTCCCGAGATGCACATAACAGTTCCCAGATACTCACTTGTGCTCTAGTCTTCCTCAATTGCCTCAGCACTAAATCCCCCTCAGTATTTTCTGCAGTCTCAACCACTTCTCTACTATCTGTCAAAACTTCTTTACCCTTATCTGCCATATCATTGTAAAAACGACCACTGCGTGTCATTCCCCTTACTTCTTCCTCGTCACTGCTAGAGAAATCAAGCCAAAAATTTTTCCCCTGCTCAGTCTCATCTTCACTAGTACTATCCCAGATTCCCAAGCAAAAGGCTTGAGGGTGAAAGGATTTTAGGACAAGGTCTTCTGGGAGGCCAGAATTGATCATATAGGCTGGTGGTGGTACGGCACGGTAATTGGGTAAGAGGTTTCTGTGTGTGTCAGGCTGTTCTGTTTCTGGGTCAGGTATTTTCTTGGAGTCTATTAGGTCTTGGATTTCATGGCGGAGTCGGGCACAATTGTCAGTGTCATGGCCCTTTTGTTGGTGAAAGTGACAGAAAAGACTTAGGTTATAATGTGATTATAGGGGATTGGGTAATGGTTTGGCTTCCAAAGGTTTTAAGAGCCCTTGCCTCTTCAGTTTCTCTAGCACCTTTGACAGGGGTCTTCCCAAGTTGGAAAATCTCCGGTTCCGGATAGCGGCAATCTCAGCATAAACGGGCTTTGTTCCCGATGTTCCCCTAATGGGCCTCCTGTTCAAACCATAGAATTTTCTATTCTCAGCCTCTTCTTCCTCAATATCCATGACAGTTTCCCTCAACTGTCGAAAGTCTGCAATCATGGAGGTCATCATCCTCAACTTGCTGTAAATGGAGGGCTTGGTGCCCTTGATAATCATCTTAATCTGATCCTTCTCCGAAGGCCTAGTCTGCATCTTCAACAACTGACCCTTCCACCGGTCCACATACTCCTTAAAACTTTCCTCCGCTTTCTGCTTAACATTCTCCAGATCACGGAGAGACAGATCGATCTCTAGGTCAGTGACATACTGCTTCAGGAAGGCATCCGCCAACTCCCTCCAATATTCCTTCACTTTCTTCTCCAAACTGTGGTACCACACCACGGGAGCTCCCTCGAGCGACATTCCAAAGATTTTCTGCATTTGGCGCTGAGACAGGCCAACTGAACTCATGACTGATACAAACTGTCGGAGATGCACCCTTGGATCCCCATTCCCGTTAAACTTAGCCATATCAGGCATCTTGAACTGTGCCGGCAATTGTTCCTCGAAAGTCAGTGTGTCATAATCCAGCAGATCCTCATTCTTACCCCTCATCTTGCGGGTAACCGACTCAACCTGATCCCGAAGTTTCTGTAACTCTGCCTGAGACCCAGATACTCTGCCTACTGCATACTATGCCATATCATCATCAAAAATGGGGATATCATCCCCCAACCCATTCGGAGGCTCCTCACGCCTCACATTCTCAGAAATTCCCCCAGCACGGGGTACAGCCATACCAGCCACAACAGTAGTCAAAGCTTGCAACTGTTCAGTGACCTTGGCGAGACTGTTCTCTAACTGATCCATACGGGATACCTCATTACCATATTCACTCATGACTGTTACTGTTCTTTTAATGAGCCTTGTCCCTTCTCTAACCCAAACGGTAACTATGATGTCTTTTTGAGACATAGAGGGTGTTAACATGATATATGTATGCATGAGGTGCATGAGATGCAGGTAACATATATAACATACTAAATTAAAATTAAAATTTTCAAACAAATCGGACTGTTATCATTTTAGAAGCTTTCGGGCTAATTGTTATAGGAGTGAACTCATCCCAGTTTAAATGGCCCAATGAGTTCACATCTCATGACAAAGAGCCCGACTAAATCCAAATGGTAACGTTCCGAACACAAGCACAAAGTGGCCCATCAACACTTAGAAGCCTTTGGCCCAATCGTCATAAAATACGTTCTTGTTCCAGTTTAAATGGCCCAACAAGCCCATATCTCATGAAAAATGGTCCAAATGGATCCAAACGACGATGTTCTCACACACAAGCATAAAAGATAATGCAAACATAAAGTAATAATTTCTACGGAATGGCCCATCAACATTTCAGAAGCTTTGGGCCCAATGGTCATAAGGTACGAACTCGCCCCAGTTTAAATGGCCCAGCAAGTCCGCATTTCTGACAATGGTCCAACTGTATCCAAATGAGGATGTTCCACTAGCACATACTCAAAGAAATAATTGTTACTTTAACCGTGTAAACCCGGTCTATGGGTGGGTTCGCATGAGTATAGACAAAGGCTCTCATCGGCGAAGGATGGCCCACAACTAGGTCTCCCCAATCAAGGGTTCTAGCAACCAAGTGAGCACACCCTTTTTTATACACTAAGGTACGTGCCAATGAGCTATGGTGTGTGACGGACTGTCAAATGGATTTTCCGCTGTAGATTCCCCAGAGGGAAGGTGGAGCGAGGCTCACTTAAATACCCAAGCCTCTTAGACTCTTATCGCTTGGTGTCAGGAATAAACAACGAGTCCTCCAAATTAGTCCATCACAATAGGCTACGAGTAGATGGCCATATAGGTGCCTTCACAGCTTTTCCTTCTAGAAAGGTAGTGAATGAAGGAAGACACCAAATCATTACCTAGCCTTAAAATGTCTTTGATTAAACCCCTATTTTATCCACTATAGACACGGTCAATTAAAACATAAATCCAATCATTACAAGACAATATTCGGGGCCGATTCTCTATCCCCAGTGGAGTCGCCAGACTGTGGGAACACAGGATCTGGGCGACGCATGCTGTCCCAAGCTCGCGGCTTGGTCGGGAGCACGGAGTAGCCACGGGGGACTAAACTGGAGAATAATGGATTCGCCACCCGGTGTGAACCGGGAAAATGAGATTTAAGGCCGCACTCACCCCTCGTAATGGAAGACCTCAAACCGTTGGGTTCAGAATGGTCCCTTACTTATGCCACTTGTAATGAAAGGATTTATATAATAATTTAATCAGGCTTAAGTAACACTTATTTCCAAGAGTATCATGCTTCTAAATTCATATGTACAAAATAGAACTTACACCTAAATTTACATATGTTTCACATCTAAGATTGCATGCTTGAAAGTACATCAAAGTAGCGACGAACATACAACTTTATTGGAATATTATATTCAAGAAAACACAAGCACACATACTAACCACACAAGCACATATGTGAGCACCTTCCCAATTGGTACGTGGAATTGTATCCCAAGTACAGACTGTACTACCGTCCATTCGTAATCGGCTACGAAATTTATGTCTGGGTTTCCATCCAATATACCACAAGAAATAATACTCAAATGTTGTCATGACATAGGTATATGAATTGTAATATGTTAAACACATTGTACTCATACATGTGGGGAATGCAGATGAATGACACCAACACAATCTTGCGTAATACAGAGGGGCAATCAGGTTCATCATACGTAGGGATAGCTACTAGGAAAACTATGCATGAAATCTGGTGAAAAGGGACTCAGTTCAGTGGGTGCGTGTTCGCGTAGCGTTTAAAAATGCGTTCGAACGGTAAACAGAAGGTTTGCGTTCGTATAGCGTTCGAGAACGCGTTTGAACGGAACCAGACCTGATGCATGATAAGACTAAGAAAGTGCGTGCACGTTCGCGTAGCGTTCGAGAACACATTCGAACGGTAAACAGAAGGTTCGTGTTCGTATAGCGTTCGAGAACGCATTCGAACGAAACCAAACCTGATGCGTGATAAGACTAAGAAAGTGCGGCGCGTTCGCGTAGCGTTCGAGAACGCATTCGAAGGGAACTAGGCCTGATGCATAGAACACAAAGAATAAAGACAATAATGTCAAGCTCAGTATGTCCGATTGAACGTATCTTGCATTCAACCGAACACACATCAACCGGTGCGACAAAGCATCGTGGTATAGGGCTTTAACCCCTCCCCATAGGGGATCTTTCATTGCACTTACTAAGCCCATGCGCTCGATTGAATCATGCATATAAAGAATTTAAAAATAATAATATCAAAATTAGTATGCCCGATTGAACGTATCTTGCATTCAACCGAACACACATCAATCGGCGCGGCAAAGCATCGTGGTAAAGGGCTTTAACCCCTCCCCATAGGGGATCTTTCATTGCACTTACTAAGCCCATGCGCTCGATTGAATCATGCATACAAAGAATTTAAAAATAATACTATCAAACTTAGTATGCCCGATTGAACGTATCTTGCATTCAACCGAACACACATCAACCGGCGCGGCAAAGCATCGTGGTAAAGGGCTTTAACCCCTCCAAATAGGGGACCTTTCATCGCACTTACTAAGCCCATGCGCTCGATTGAATCATGCATAAATAAGCAACATGCAGAATTCAAGTGACGAAAAATAGATAAACCATAGCAACACAAAACAAAAGAGGGTGCCGCTTACTCAAGCGGTACGTGGAGTTGTATCCCGAGTACAGATCATACTACCGTCCATTCGGAATCGGCTATGAAATTTATGTCCGGGTTTCCATCCGATATACCGCGAGAGTTGACACATCTCTCATTTTATTCCAAAGCCACAACATACAACATCTCATAATTCATGCATATTTATCTACTCAAGGGCCACAACATGCATTTCAACATGACAATCATGCAAGCAATACTCAATAAATAATACAAATAAAACGGAAAACGAGTGTGGAAAATACCCTCAGGTCTAACCTTTTTGCCAACTTTCAGGCTTGCGTTTCACGGACATCGGAAGGGTACAGCTCCTCAACTTCTCCGGTTCACTAGTTTAGCGTCCTAGCTCACTGTTTTGTTGTTTTTCTTGTTGTTCGGTCTCTGTTCTGCTGCTGTTCGGCCTCTGCTTTGCTGCTCACTGTTCAGGTCACTTGTTTTGATGTTTCAACGGACTGTTCCGAGTGTTTTTTATGGGTTTTTAGTGTAGTATTGTGTGATTATTTTAAGGATTATGAATGCAGTTTTTTATGTTTCTGTTTTGAGGATTTTATGGACTGTTTTAAGAGGATTTGGTTGCTGTTTTGGGGGTGTATTTTCGGTGATGTGTGGGGAGTTTATGGAGGTGGTTTTCAGTGATGGTTATGGGCTGTTCGGGATGTATTTTGGTCAAGGCAATGAGGGTTCTTTGGTTTGTGATCTTCGGTTATTGAGAGCGAGGGAGAGTTGTGTCAATAAGCTTGGGTGTTTCTTGTGTGAATGAACTAGGAGAGGCTTTTCTTGTATGAATGAGCTAGGCCTGCATGTCTTGGTTAGGGGTTGTTTATATAGAGAATGGCTAGGGCTTCACCTTGTCTCACAAGGAAGGGATTTGATTTTGTGTTGAGCAAGGAAAGTCAAAGATTGAGGGGGGACAAATTTGGTTTAGATTAGGAATACAATATCTTTAATTTGTTATAATTGATTTTAATTAGGCATGACATCTTTTTAATTTAGTATATGATTTGTTTAGTTAGGAAGTTAATATATTTGATTTGTCTTAATTAGGTATGATTATATTATGTTTTATTTAATTGGTAAATGGTTTAAATATTTTATTTAATTCAAATACATTATTAATAATTAATTTAATATTTAATTTAATTTCCCATGTGTTTTAAATGTGTTTTATTAATTGGGATGTGTTTTATGGGCTTTGGGGGGCTAATTGGGCTGGGGTGCGAGGCTAGTAGCAAAACCAGAAACACCGACGCCGTTCGAACGCCCATTCGAACGCTACACGAACGTCCGCAATCTGCCTGACGTTCGAACGAAGTAACGAACGCAGCACTAACGAAGACAGTGAACTTGCAAAATGAATCTGATGACGTACTTATTCTGAATTTCCCCTTCCGACGTCCGTTTCCCGCGGCTTCCGTGACTTAAAAGGTAGTGCCTCCAACTGAGACTCATCATCGGGTTTCACATGCAAAAATGCAATGCCTACACCTATGTCAATTAAGTTATCTGAATTCATTAAGATTAAGTTCCAATTATAGCTACCCCCGCCCGACAGGTATATTCCAATCATGTAAGGAAATCTATTAAATGGTTATCTATCCTCAAGGAAGATTTTGGGCTATTAAGTCTAAGGTCTTAAACCTAAAATCCCTTTTCCAAGTTCGTTTTAAGTTTACCGAATCAATCTTATTAATGGCCAGTTAACAAGATGTATTAAGACTAAGGCTCAATAAATAAACTTTTATATTACCCAAACCGTAATTTAAACCTTATAAACCGGTGATATTGGACTTCATCACAACCCCAGATAACTAACTTAGTTTTGACACATAACTAGGGATGGTAAAAACTTAAATAAAATAAAAGACATAAAGTAAATTGCTGGAAATTAAATACTCAAAAGTAAATTGCTGAAAGTAAATTGCTGAAAGTAAATAAAGTAAAAGTACAATAAAAGAAAATGCTGGGGTTAAAGGATCCACTGTTATTACTACTATTTTAGATATCTCCCTTAATATAATATATTAACTTTGCTTAATAATTACCAACCAGCCATACAGGCAGTATCCTGATTAAGTCAAATTAATAATTAATTACCAACCGACCAACCAGACGGTATCCATGCTTAGTCAGGTTAAAACAAATTTATAATTAATTACCAACCGACCAATATGGGGGTATCCTCATTAAGTCAGGTATTTTATATTATAATTAAGGGAGATTAATCTAAATAACAATAATAAAAGATTTACTTTTTACCCCAGCAATGGGGAGTTATCTCCTCATTGCGTAAAAGTAAATTACGGAAAGTAAAGAATTAAAAGTAAAGAAAAGAAAGTGTGAAAGTGGAAATTAATTACTGAAAGTTGTAAATAAACAAGTAAGATACAATCTTCTTATTTATTCTTATGGAATTTCCAAGAAGGAAAGTATGAATTTTACAAATGAAATGGCTTGGTATTTATAGGCAAAATTTTGCCTTCACCAATTTCTCCACTAATTTCTCCACCAAACATGGCACAAAATCCGACAATTTTCATTTTTAATTATTTTTTGTTTTGAAAATGACGTCAATAATTACACTTAACACATTTCCGGATATTTTATCAATTTTGGAGTTGTAAACTTCATAATTCGAAAATATTTAAGACTTCAAAATTGTAGATCGTTGTGTCGTCTTTAATCTGGAACTTGAATCAGCTCCATTCGATATCGGATGAAAATGTTATGGTCAAATTACCAAACTTGCGCAAAATTGGAATTTAGGACTGCACTTCGTGACACGTATAGTAAATTTTAGTTTTCGCCATTTTTTGCTCCAGATTTCATCGTTTTAGCCCCGAGTTGATTCCATTAAGTCCCGATACTTTATTTATCTACAAAACACATCAAAATGTTCATCAAACCCGAGAAACTAAACAAAATATTAGGTAAATGGGGCGGTTAATATTGATATATTTTCCACTCATCAGGCAGCTGCTGAGCGGCGATATGTGTAGGGAATGGGACAAAAATTCCCGATAATGGAGATGGGTTTTGAGATTAACCCTGGACAATTCCCCCAGATTGATAGAATCATCGCCACCAGGAACTGGCATAAGCTTTGCCAGCAGCCTCACCCTGCCTGTGTACCAGTCGTCCGTGAGTTCTACGCCAATGCTTACGAGCATCAGGCGTATCAGGTGTTAGGACGAGGTCAACAGGTGACGTTCGATAGTACCACTATCAATAGGTTTTATGGGCTGCCCGATATGGAGGCAGATGAATATTCAGCAACTATGGAGAATTTAGACATGACTCTTCTTACAGAAACACTTTGCATCCCCAATGCTGCATAGGAAATGAGTAGCAGCGGAGAATACTTAAAGATGAGTTCTAGGTATCTTAAGTCAGATGTCAGGGTTTGGTTTCATTTCCTTACCCGAACATTGCTGCCAGGGACCCATATTACAAATGTAACTAAAGAACGAATGATCATGTTATATTGTCTGTTGGAAGGATATACCATAGATGTCGGTGGGCTGATATCGACCAATATAGCTTGGGCTGCACGTTCAACACAAATTGGCTTGCTATACTGCATCTTAATTGCATCCATATGCACGCGGGCCAGGGTACCCATGGACCCAAGGGAAGAGATGATGCAGTTTACCACTGTATTAATTGCTCGCATTATCCAACAACTCTGAGCAGATAGGCATGCTCATGCCGAATCATCCTCATTAGCACAAGTACCACCACAGTGATGGGTGGTAATTATATTACTATTTTCCACTTATTTGAACTAATATTTTGTATAGTTTCTTGAGTTTTGTGAACGTTTTGATGTGTTTTATTGTTATTTTGCAGATAAATAAAGTTTGGGAAGCATTGGAAGCAATTTAGGACCAAAATAGACAAAAATGACGCAAAAGGGCATTGTAGTAATTTGGCGCGTCACGACGTCTAACATGCGCCGCATTCTGCTAACCTGCGTCTGGGACACGTGTCAAAATCTGAGAAATTTGACTTGCTAACATGCGCCGTGCCACATGTCATCATCACAGAAGATCTGTTAACGTACGTCGTGCCACGTGTCACAATCCTATGGTGCCGACAATTCGCGTGCCATATGTCAGCTTCTTATTCTGCTGCATAAACCACGTGACATGTGTTAGCCACGTGTCATCTACGTGTCATCCACGTGTCCGCCACGTGTCAACCATGTCAGCATCCAACCGAGTCCATGTGCCACGTGTCGCCACGTCATTTACAACCAATCATCGTCTACCACGTGTCAGAATCTCAATGGACCGAATCATAACGCATGCCACATGTCAAAATTCTATTGTGCCGACAGAAACCGCATGCCACGTGTCAGAATCTCAATGGACCGAATCATAACGCATGCCACATGTCAAAATTCTATTGTGCCGACAGAAACCGCATGCCACGTCAACAGTCAACAAGTCAAACTGCATGCCACGTCAGCAAGACAACATCCCACACGCATTTGACCAAGTCAACAGGGCCTCGCGTCACGATGCAAGAAGGAATCACGCGCCGCGACGCGTGGCCGATCAGATGCCTATAAATTGAGGCCATTTGCAGCTCATTTCTTTCGTGCTTTCCTTGGGATTTTTCCCTGATTTTATAGGATAACATCTATTTTTGTAAATTATTAATATTATTTAAATTATGTATTTTTATTTTTTGTTTTTATTACAACATTTTATTTATTTACCTTTATGTTTTGTAGTTAAAATTTCGCTAGGGTAAAAAGTGAAACATTTAATATAATTATATAGGTTAATCTCACTTAATTATAATATTTAAATTATAATTTAACCGGATTAATTAATGGCAGACTTTATTACCGCCTATATGGTCGGTTTAAATATAAATTACTTTACCGCCTATATGGCTGGTCTTTATGTGACAGATAATTACCGCATATATGGCTGGTGTAGTTGGAATAAATGGATTACCGCCTATATGGTTGGTTTTAAATGTTTAACATTATTAATTCCTGAGAAAGCATAACAATAAATAATTTATATATTATAATAAGTGAGATTCCTAGATAATAAATATTAAATGTGAATCCTCTAACCCCCAGCATTTTATTTTTATTCTAGGGAAGTGATGAAACATAATATTCTCGTGCATAATAATTGATTTAATTATATATTGGGTAATTCCTTAGTTTGTTTATTGAGTCTTAAGCTTAATGCTTCTTGTTTTCTGATCACCAATAAGATTGATGTGGTAAACTTAAAATGAACTTGACGAAGGAATTTTAGGTTTCACCCTTAGATTCAATAGCTCACGATCTTCCTTGATGATAGATAACCCTTTAATAGATTTCCTTACAAGATTGTCATATACCTATCGGGTGGGGGTAGCCATAAATGGAACTTAATCTTAATGAATCCAGATAATTTGGTTAACATAGATATATGGTTTAATTGGATTATACTGGGTATGTGCAGCTGACCATCGACAGAGGCTTTTGCATAATTTCGTGTTCCAAGTTAGCAAACTGATTTATTACAAATATATAAGAGAATCAATTTATCTTTATAATAATATTGTGTGGAGTCACAACCTTAGATCTTTGAGTCTTTTATTATTTTCCTTAGTAATTTCTTTTGTGTCTTTTATTTATCAAATCCACATTCAACCAACCAAAAACAATCATTCTCTTCTCCCTATAATTAGATACCTGTAAATAAATAGTATCAACAATTAATAACAACAGTAGGAATTAAGTCCTCATGGGATCGATATTTTTATACTACTTGAAAGATACGTGCGTTTGCGTTATACGTGTGTGTTTACGCCGGTCAAGTTTTTGGCGCCGTTGTCGGGGACTTGTTTTTCTTGAGTTATTAATTTTAAAGCTATCTAATTTACTTGTATCTAATTTTCTTTATTTTTATCTGAAAATTTTATTTCATTCTTTTATTTTTCAGGTGGTTGACATGGATCATTATTGGGAGATTGAAAGATTTCGAGCTTTATTAGAAGAAGATACACCCCAATTCAGGCAGCAGCTGTCTGGTTTTCTGAGGCATGTTGTACAACCCAACAATTATCACTGGATGTCAGAACCAAGCAATACTACATTTGCTCATTATGACACAATGGGGAGATGTGTGATATGCGATGGTAACCACCCGAGCGATCAATGCATATACATTTCAGAGTGGCAGAATTATCGAAATCAATCAAGGTACGAAGAGCCAACATATTTCACAGAACCACAACTTCCATCTTATCCACCATCTACTTACGATTTTCATCAAGGACCAGAACCATCAAGGAAGATCAGATGGTTGACATGCTCAAAAATTTGTTCAAGACACAAGACAAAAAGTTGGATACAATGCTTGAAACAACCAGAATCAATTCGAAAGTATTCAGAGACAATCAACATCTATTCAGAGACTGACAGATCAAATCAGATAATTAACAGAAAACTAGAGCTACAAACCTCAAGAAGCATTTTCATATGTAACTGACGAAGCCTTCGAGTACCAATCATTTACCAATGACACTTTAACAAAGGAGGAGGCTGAGCAGTATCAACAACCAGAGGTATCAGTTCAGGAGCCCAAACCAGCAAAATCTCAATTTGATTTTTATTATTCAGACTCTGACGAAGATGAAGCAGAGCTGTTTGTACCAACTGCACCAACAAGGGAGGATCAAACTTTCCATCTTCAAAATGAAGATCTTGGAGCGTCCATTGCACAAATATTTGAAGAAGATCTACCTGAGCCAATCATTTCACTCAGATCAGATGATGAAGACCTAAAATCAGAAATCTTCTTACATCCTCAGATTGACACTTATGAAGCATGCATTTCACAGATGACAGATGAAGAATTAAATGCGGAAATTCTAAAATATATCTGTGAAGAAAAGGTGGAGAGCGGAGCAAATGGAGGAGCAAATGTCAAACCTTATTGAAGATCCAGTGCATTCAAAAGAAACATCACTGTTTTGGGGAGTACAAATCAAAGATATCACTCATAAGCTTGACAGAATGGAACTTCCATTCAAAGTCAAACACCATACGAGACCTTCTGATTTTCTTTCTTTCTTTTCAGGAACCGTTGGAACAAACAAGATCAAAAAGGTGGCACGAGCACTGAATGAGACAAAATTATTTTTGCCCCTTTACCGTTGGAAGAGACCCTTCAAAAGCAACGTACACGGGATTGTCTTTAATCGGACATCCAAAATGACGCTGAAACCTCCTTGACATATAGATTTCAGTCACGTCTGGCTGAAGACGAAAAATTTAGCGCTAGCAGGGAGGCAACCCATGCACTTTGTTGTAATTTCTTTTTTTATATTTTGTGTATACATGTTGTAGAGTTTTTAATTTTGTGTGTTATTTTTGTAGGGAAAAGCACAAACGGAGCATTTTAAGACAGAAGGAATGGTGTTTGGCAATCACAAATAAGAGTGCTAATTCATTTGTGATGGCTGAGTAAGGAATGAATTCTTGAGACGCATCCTTATGAATTTATACTAAGCTAGTGGCATATTGCGTACACAATTCCGTTGCCTTAATAATTGCTTTGATTTTCTTTCCAGTTTTTATTTCCTTTATTTTCACCGACAAGATCTAAACTTTTTTAAACTTTTCACGATTCATTCTAACGTTCATCTAATAATTGTCATTTGGTAGGTACTAGTGCTACTATTACTCACCCATTTTCAGGTTCTATAAATTCAACTGTACACTTCTCTCTTCGACACATCCAGATATACATCCAAATAAGAGAAAGAAAATGGAAGCAACTTCACAGCAGCGAGTCAAGTGAATTTGTGTTTTCTGTGGATCCAACTCTGGTAATAAACCAGAGTTTATTGAGGCTACAAAGGAATTGGGGAGAGTCATAGCAAAACAAAATATGCACCTAGTATATGGCGATGGAAATCTTGGATTGATGGGAAGCATTTCAAAAACCGTTCAGTAGGGTGGCGGTCACGTTTTGGGAATCATTCCAAAAACTTTGGCGGACGAACATATAATCGGAAAAACAAATGGAGATGAACGTATTGTCTCGGGGATGTCTGAACAACTCCTTGAAATGGTTAATATTGCCGATGCGTTTATTGTTTTACCAGGTGGGCTCAGAACATTTGAAGAGATATTCACAGTCGCATCATGGGCACATTTGAACATTCATCAGAAGCCCATTGGATTACTCAACATTGAACATTTTTTCGATTTTCTGTTTGTATTTCTTGCGGAAGCCAAAAGACATGAGTTCGTCACAAAATCAGTACATGATATGTTCCTGACTGCAACAAAGGTCGAAGAATTAATTAACCAAATCCTAGCCTTTGAACCAATCGACCCCATTCTTTCCAAGTTGAACTGGTCAGATAGCGATCGTGGTAAGAAGCGTAAATTGGACACAGATCTTAATCAATAATTTTTCCTGTAGAATTTTAGCTTACCAGGTATTATCTTCTAAACTCTTCTTCTACTGTTTAAGACATTGAGGACAATATCTCATTTAGGTTTGATGGAGGGAATTAGTTGATTAATATCTTGTTTTTAGTTTGTGTGTTGTTTTTATTTTTAGTCCAAAATTTTTCGAAAAATACAAAAACAATTGAAAATTTTTACAAAAATCAAAAAATATTTTATTTTTTTTTGTTTTTAATTTGATTAATCGGGTGAAATTGGTGAGAAATAGCTTTGTAATGAGTTTCCACTCCTGATACGTATCTTAAACCTATTTTCGGAACTAGTTAATTTTTGTTTATTTCTTTTTGAATTATTTAATTTGTAAATTCTCCATAAAACTGACTAAAATGGATCTTCATATGCTCAGTTGGCAGGTATTATCAACATGCATGGTAACATACGGACATTAGCTAAAATTGAAAAGTTTGTAATATTCAGTGCTCTAGTTTAATTGGATGAAGCATCTCAAAAAATGATGGAGTAAAAAAAAAACATCTGAGATCCGAGTTATTAAGTCTGTAAGGGTGTTTTAACACCTAGTGCCCTAAAGCCAATTGGTTTGGGAGTTACTGGCCCAAAGCTCGCTACATGGATCAAAGATGCTGCAAAAATATATATATATCTGAAGTCTGAGTAATTAAGTCCGTAGGGGTGTCTTAACACCTGGTGCCCTAAAGCCAACTAGTTTGGGAGCCACCGGCCCAATGCTCGTTACATGGATGGAAGATATTGTATATAAATAAAAAATAAATCAGAAAAAGAAAGAAAAAATTAGAAAAATCAGAAAAAAAAATATTCCATTGCTAAAAAAAGGTGTGAATTCTGATAAAACTTCAGGACAAAAATATTACTCTCTTCTCAACTACCCTGGTGACTGTTGTGGGAAAAAATGAGTTGATTAATATTTTGTTAGATGTGTATATGGAGAATGGTAAATATAATCGGAGAATTTACTTATTAGGTAATTTAGAAAGAAACAAAACAACTAGTAATTTGGAGTAGAAGTTTCACATGATTAGTCACTAACTTCTTTATTCTCTTTTCTCTTGTCTTTTTGCTTTTGTGTGCATTAGTTTCACTACCTTTTTTCTTTTGTAAAATATTTGTGGGTATCATTGCTGTAAACCCTCACGAGACTACAACTCGTCCACTAAGGACACCTAGGGGTTTAAAGGCTTGTTGCATACGCTAAATGCAACCGTGATCCCTACGAAAGTGGTTTAGCTTAATTTTATTTTTATGTTATTTTATTTTGTGCTTTGCTCGAGGACTAGCAAAATGTTAGGTTTGGGAGTGTGATGAGTGGTAATTATATTACTATTTCCCACTCATTTGACCTAATATTTTGTATAGTTTCTTGAGTTTTGTGAACGTTTTGATGTTTTTTATTGTTATTTTGCAGATAAATAAAGTTTGGGAAGCATTTGAAGCAATTTGGGGCCAAAATAGACAAAAATGGCACAAAAGGGCACTTTGGTAATTTGGCGCGTTGTGACGTCTAACGTGCGCCATATTCTGCTAACCTGCGCCTAGGACACGTGTCAAAATCTGAGAAATTTGACTTGCTAACATGCGTCGTGCCATGTGTCATCATCACTGAAGATCTGCTAACGTGCGTCGTGCCACGTGTCACAATCCTATGGTGCAGATAATACGCGTGCCACGTGTCAGCTTCTTTTTCGGCCGCATAAATTACGTGACATGTGTCAGCCACGTGTCATTTATGTGTCATCCAAGTGTCTGCCACGTGTCAGCCACGTCAGCATCCAACCGAGTCCATGTGCCACGTGTCGCCACGTCATCTACAACCAATCACCATCTGCCACGTGTCAGAATCTCAATGGACCGAATCATAACGCGTGCCATATGTCAAAATTCTATTATGCCGACATAAACTGTGTGCCACGTCAACAGTCAACAAGTCAAACCGCATGCCACGTTAGCAAGACAACATCCCACACGCATTTGACCAAGTCAACACGGCCTCGCGTCGCGACGCAAGAAGGAATCACGCGTCGCGACGCGTGGCCGATCAGATGCCTATAAATTGAGGCCATTTGCAGCCCATTTCTTTCGTGCTTTCCTTGGGATTTTTCCCTGATTTATAGGATAACATCTTTTTTGTAAATTATTAATATTATTTAAATTATGTATTTTAATTTTTAGTTTTTATTACACCATTTTATTTATTTACTTTTATGTTTTAGGGTAAAATGTGAAACATTTAATATAATTAAATAGGTTAATCTCACTTAATTATAATATTTAAATTAAAATTTAACCGGATTAATTAATAGCAGACTTTATTACCGCCTATATGGTCGGTTTAAATATAAATTATTTTACCGCCTATATGGCTGGTCTTTATGTGACAGATAATTACCGCATATATGGCTGGTGTAGTTGGAATAAATGGATTACCGCCTATATGGTTGGTTTTAAATGTTTAACATTATTAATTCCTGAGAAAGCATAACAATAAATAATTTATATATTATAATAAGTGAGATTCCTAGATAATAAATATTAAATGTGAATCCTCTAACCCCCAGCATTTTATTTTTATTCTAGGGAAGTGATGAAACACAATATTCCCGTGCTTAATAATTGATTTAATTATATATTGGGTAATTCCTTAGTTTGTTTATTGAGTCTTAAGCTTAATGCTTCTTGTTTTCTGATCACCAATAAGATTGATGTGGTAAACTTAAAATGAACTTGACGAAGGAATTTTAGGTTTCACCCTTAGATTCAATAGCTCACGATCTTCCTTGATGATAGATAACCCTTTAATAGATTTCCTTACAAGATTGTCATATACCTGTCGGGCGGGGGTAGCCATAATTGGAACTTAATCTTAATGAATCCAGATAATTTGGTTAACATAGATATATGGTTTAATTGGATTATACTGGGTATGTGCAGCTGACCATCGACAGAGGCTTTTGCATAATTTCGTGTTCCAAGTTAGCAAATTGATTTATTACAAATATATAAGAGAATCAATTTATCTTTATAATAATATTGTGTGGAGTCACAACCTTAGATCTTTGAGTCTTTTATTATTTTCCTTAGTAATTTCTTTTGTGTATTTTATTTATCAAATCCACATTCAACCAACCAAAAACAATCATTCTCTTCTCCCTATAATTAGATACCTGTAAATAAATAGTATCAACAATTAATAACAACAGTAGGAATTAAGTCCTCATGGGATCGATATTTTTATACTACTTGAAAGATACGTGCGTTTGCGTTATACGTGTGTGTTTACGCCGGTCAAGTTTTTGGCGCCGTTGCCGGGGACTTGTTTTTCTTGAGTTATTAATTTTAAAGCTATCTAATTTACTTGTATCTAAATTCTTTATTTTTATCTGAAAATTTTATTTCATTCTTTTATTTTTCAGGTGGTTGACATGGATCATTATTGGGAGATTGAAAGATTTCGAGCTTTATTAGAAGAAGATACACCCCAATTCAGGCAGCATCTGTCCGGTTTTCTGAGGCATGTTGTACAACCCAACAATTATCACTGGATGTCAGAACCAAGCAATACTACATTTGCTCATTAGGACACAATGGGGAGATGTGTGATATGCGATGGTAACCACCCGAGCGATCAATACATATACATTTCAGAGTGGCAGAATTATCGAAATCAATCAAGGTACGAAGAGCCAACATATTTCAAAGAACCACAACTTCCATCTTATCCACCATCTACTTACGATTTTCATCAAGGACCAGAACCATCAAGGAAGATCAGATGGTTGACATGCTCAAAAATTTGTTCAAGACACAAGACAAAAAGTTGGATACAATGCTTGAAACAACCAGAATCAATTCGAAAGTATTCATAGACAATCAACATCTATTCAGAGACTGACAGATCAAATCAGATAATTAACAGAAAACTAGAGCTACAAACCTCAAGAAGCATTTTCAGATGTAACTGACGAAGCCTTCGAGTACCAATCATTTAACAATGACACTTTAACAAATGAGGAGGCTGAGCAGTATCAACAACCAGATGTATCAGTTCAGGAGCCCAAACCAGCAAAATCTCAATTTGATTTTTATTATTCAGACTCTGATGAAGATGAAGCAGAGCTGTTTGTACCAACTGCACCAACAAGGGAGGATCAAACTTTCCATCTTCAAAATGAAGATCTTGGAGCGTCCATTGCATAAATATTTGAAGAAGATCTACCTGAGCCAATCATTTCACTCAGATCAGATGATGAAGACCTAAAATCAGACATCTTCTTACATCCTCAGATTGACACTTATGAAGCATGCATTTCACAGATGACAGATGAAGAATTAAATGCGGAAATTCTAAAATATATCTGTGAAGAAAATGTGGAGAGCAGAGCAAATGGAGGAGCAAATGTCAAACCTTATTGAAGATCCAGTGCATTCAAAAGAAACATCACTGTTTTGGGGAGTACAAATCAAAGATATCACTCAGAAGCTTGACAGAATGGAACTTCCATTCAAAGTCAAACACCATACGAGACCTTCTAATTTTCTTTCTTTCTTTTCAGGAACCATTGGAACAAACAAGATCAAAAAGGTGGCACGAGCACTGAATGAGACAAAATTCTTTTTGCCCCTTTACCGTTGGAAGAGACCCTTCAAAAGCAACGCACACGGGATTGTCTTTAATCGGACATCCAAAATGACGCTGAAACCTCATTGACATATAGATTTCAGTCACGTCTGGCTGAAGACGAAAAATTTAGCGCTAGCAGGGAGGCAACCCATGCACTTTGTTGTAATTTCTTTTTTTATATTTTGTGTATACATGTTGTAGAGTTTTTAATTTTGTGTGTTATTTTTGTAGGGAAAAGCACAAACGGAGCATTTTAAGACAGAAGGAATGGTGTTTGGCAATCACAAATAAGAGTGCTAATTCATTTGTGATGGCTGGGTAAGGAATGAATTCTTGAGACGCATCCTTATGAATTTATACTAAGCTAGTGGCATATTGCGTACACAATTCCGTTGCCTTAATAATTGCTTTGATTTTCTTTTCAGTTTTTATTTCCTTTATTTTCACCGACAAGATCTAAACTTTTTTAAACTTTTCACGATTCATTCTAACGTTCATCTAATAATTGTCATTTGGTAGGTACTAGTGCTACTATTACTCACCCATTTTCAGGTTCTATAAATTCAACTGTACACTTCTCTCTTCGACACATCCAGATATACATCCAAATAAAAGAAAGAAAATGGAAGCAACTTCACAGCAGCGAGTCAAGCGAATTTGTGTTTTCTGTGGATCCAACTCTGGTAATAAACCAGAGTTCATTGAGGCTACAAAGGAATTGGGGAGAGTCATAGCAGAACAAAATATGCACCTAGTATATGGCGATGGAAATCTTGGATTGATGGGAAGCATTTCAAAAACCGTTCAGTATGGTAGCGGTCACGTTTTGGGAATCATTCCAAAAACTTTGGCGGACGAACATATAATCGGAAAAACAAATGGAGATGAACGTATTGTCTCGGGGATGTCTGAACAACTCCTTGAAATGGTTAATATTGCCGATGCGTTTATTGTTTTACCAGGTGGGCTCAGAACATTTGAAGAGATATTCACAGTCGCATCATGGGCACATTTGAACATTCATCAGAATCCCATTGGATTACTCAACATTGAACATTTTTTCGATTTTCTGTTTGTATTTCTTGCGGAAGCCAAAAGACATGAGTTCGTCACAAAATCAGTACATGATATGTTCCTGACTGCAACAAAGGTCGAAGAATTAATTAACCAAATCCTAGCCTTCGAACCAATCGACCCCATTCTTTCCAAGTTGAACTGGTCAGATAGCGATCGTGGTAAGAAGCGTAAATTGGACACAGATCTTAATCAGTAATTTTTCCTGTAGAATTTCAGCTTACCAGGTATTATCTTCTAAACTCTTCTTCTACTGTTTAAGACATTGAGGAAAATATCTCATTTAGGTTTGATGGAGGGAATTAGTTGATTAATATCTTGTTTTTAGTTTGTGTGTTGTTTTTATTTTTAGTCCAAAATTTTTCGAAAAATACAAAAATAATTGAAAATTTTTACAAAAATCAAAAAATATTTTATGTTTTTTTGTTTTTAATTTGATTAATCGGGTGAAATTGGTGAGAAATAGCTTTGTAATAAGTTTCCACTCCTGATACGTATCTTAAACCTATTTTCGGAACTAGTTAATTTTTGTTTATTTCTTTTTGAATTATTTAATTTGTAAATTCTCCATAAAACTGACTAAAATAGATCTTCATATGCTCAGTTGGCAGGTATTATCAACATGCATGGTAACATACGGACATTAGCTAAAATTGAAAAGTTTGTAATATTCAGTGCTCTAGTTTAATTGGAGGAAGCATCTCAAAAAATGATGGAGTAAAAAAAAACATCTGAGATCCGAGTTATTAAGTCTGTAAGGGTGTTTTAACACCTAGTGCCCTAAAGCCAACTGGTTTGGGAGTCACTGGCCCAAAGCTCGCTACATGGATCAAAGATGCTGCAAAAAACAAAATCACACACCTCATTGTGCGCAGATTATAGTAGACAGAACAATTTTAGATAGTCAGGTTGGTTTGACCCATTACCGCCTATATGGCTGGTGTTGTTGGACTAAATGTATTACCGCATATATGGCTGGTTTTAAATGTTTAACATTATTAATTCCTGAGAAAGCATAACAATAAATAATTTATATATTATAATAAGTGAGATTCCTAGATAAGAAATATTAAATATGAATCCTCTAACCCCCAGCATTTTATTTTTATTCTAGGGAAGTGATGAAACACAATATTCATGTGCTTAATAATTGATTTAATTATATATTGGGTAATTCTTTTGTTTGTTTATTGAGTCTTAAGCTTAATGCTTCTTGTTGTCTGATCACCAATAAGATTGATGTGGTAAACTTAAAATGAACTTGACAAAGGGATTTTAGGTTTCAGCCTTAGATTCAATAGCTCACGATCTTCTTTGATGATAGATAACCCTTTAATAGATTTCCTTACAAGATTGTCATTTTCCCATTCGGGCGGGGGTAGCCATAATTGGAACTTAATCTTATTGAATCCATGTAATTTGGTTAACATAGACATATGGTTTAATTGGATTATACTGGGTATGTGCAGCTGACCATCGACAAAGACTTTTGCATAATTTCGTTATTCCATGTTAGCAAACTGATTTATTACAAATATATAAGAGAATCAATTTATCTTTATAATAATATTGTGTGGAGTCACAACCCTAGATCTTTGAGTATTTTATTATTTTCCTTAGTACTTTCTTTTGTGTCTTTTATTTATCAAATCCACATTCAACCAACCAAAAGAAATCATTCTCTTCTCCCTATAATTAGATACCTGTAAATAAATAGTATCAACAATTAATAACAACAGTAGGAATTAAGTCCTCATGGGATCGATATTTTTATACTACTTGAATGATACGTGCGCTTGCGTTATACGTGTGTGTTTACGCCGGTCACACAGCAACCTCAACCAACACGAAGACCATCGCGATCTCACTCCATTTCACAACGAGTAAATCGGTTGGAATCTCTGATCGATTATATCATTCAACTGCTTCAGCAAATGGCACATCATCAGGGATTGAGTGATGATCAAATTCCACCGTATCCAGGTGACAATAGCGAGGAGGACGAGGAAGCTGAGGACTGAAAACTCACGGTAACATTGTTCCCTTATCTTTATTTTGTTTTGTAACGCGTTGGAGACAATGCTAGGTTTAGGTTTGGGGGTGAGGTTTTTTATGTTTAGTTGTCTTCTCCGTCAATTTTTTTCTTTTCCGGCATGTTTTTATTCCCTGCATGTCTTGTGTCTTGCATGTTTTGTGTGTTTTATTTTATATGCATGCTTTATTTAAAAAATGATATATATATATATATTCTAATGATGAGATTGTTTATCTTAGTAAAAAGTTCTAGGAAAAGATAAATGCTTATTTCACTTTTATCTTATACTTTGAACCTAATATCTAGGTCAGACTCATATGCACTTAAAAAATAGTTTTGTAGCAGTTAGATAATAAGGAATTGACAAAGTGACTAGTTGAAATAATCGGTGGTTGATGAATGACCGTTTGCCTGAATATCTGTTTATGTCTACATTTATTTATGATGTGTGGTATGATGAAAAAAAAGAATAAAAAAGAATAAAAATTTCTTACTTAGTAACCGGGAGTCTTGCCTCAGTAAGTAGTGACTGTTCGCGTTAAACGGTGGAACTTTTAACATCTGAGATTCGAGTAATTAAGTCCATAGGGGTGTCTTAACACCTAGTGCCCTAAAGCCAACTGGTTTGGGAGTCACTGGCCTAAAGCTCGCTACATAGATTAAAGATATTGCAAAAAACAAAATCACACACCTCATTGTGCGCAGATTATAGTAGACAGAACAATTTTAGATAGTCAGGTTGGTTTGACCCATTAACTACTGAGAATTGAGACAAACTCACCTAGTTAATAACTTAGAATCGAAGCTGTTTGCAGAACTATTCACACACACTTAGAGTCTGATTTAGATACTTTATTCAAATGAAAGGATTTTAGTTGTAGTTTGCTTTTTGAAGGTTCCTTTAACTTTGTTGCTAGACATTTTCTGAGGACATTGTATATGTAGTTATTATTTTCCTATTTGATTTTCCATTACCTTTATAGATGATGATTGGCTTTGATTGAATGATGTTTAGGCTTGAAAAATAGCATCGTATTTGGCTTCTTACTTTTTGAACATCTCTGCAAGCAATTCTTTTATTTATGGTTCTTTTTCATACTCCTGGCTTTTATTTTGCTATTGGAATCCGGGTGATGGATTGTTCTTTTGCCCTGAATTGTTGCTCCATGCGAAATTGGGATGAAAAAGAACCAGAAATCACATACCTCATTTTACGCAGATTGTAGTAGACAGAATAATTTTAGATAGTCATGTTGGTTTGACACATTAACTACTGAGAATTGAGACAAACTCACCTAGTTAATAACTTAGAATCGAAGCTGTTTGCAGAACTATTCACACACACACTCAGAGTCTGATTTAGATATTTTGTTCAAATGAAAGGATTTTAGCTGTAGTTTTCATTTTTAAGGTTCCTTTAACTTTGTTGCTAGACATCCTCTGAGGACATTGTATATATAGTTATTATTTTCATTTATTTTATTTCTTTCTTTTCTTTTGACTTTTTTCTTTTGTGTGCATTAGATTGACGTTTGTGGGTATCGTCACTGTAAGCCATCACGAGACTATAACTCGTCCACTAGGGACACATATGGGTTTAAAGGCTTGTTACATACGCTAAATGCAACTGTGATCTCTACGAAAGTGGCTTAGTTTAATTTTATTTTAAAGTTATTTATTTTATTTTGTTTTGTTGTTTTGCTTGAGGAAAAGCAAAATGTTAGGTTTGAGGATGTGATGAGCAGAAAATATATCACTATTTCCCGCCCCCTTTAACCTAATATTTTGTTTAGTTTCTCGGGTTTTATGAATATTTTGATGTGTTTTGTGTTATTTTACAGATAAATAAAGATTTGGGACTGACTCGAATTAAATCGAGCCAAAACAGTGAAAAACTGACAAAAATGGTAAAATTGTCATTTACGCGTCGCAACGCTGAACCCTTCTGAGTCGCGACCGCTTACATGCGCCAGACACGTGTCATCATCCCATGCTGCCGACACTACACATCATTGCTTATGTCATCATCGCGACACGCACAACCTCACGCGTCGTGACGCTGAGTCAATAATTCAGCTGCCGATGAAACGCGTGCCACGTATCATTATCTCAGGAAGCCGCGTACCACGTGTCAAAGATCAATGGCGCGTCGCGACGCGCAGAACTTCACTCGTCGCGATGCGTGGACCAATTTTTGCCTATAAATTGAGGCCGAATTCATTTCAAAATTTCATACCTTCCTGAAGTTCCTAATAGGAGATTAAGGATTGTATCTTGTTTGTTTAGTTTTAGTTATTTTAATTATATATTTTTATCTCCAGTAATAGTAGTAGTTTATTTTATTTACATTTCTTTTATGTTTAGTAGTTAATTTTCTGCTGCGGAAAGGGTGAAGCTTTTATTATAATAGTTTAGATTAATCTCCCTTAATTATAATATATAAATTATCTTAAAACCTGACTTAATTGGATACCGCCTTTATGGTCGGTTGGACTTAATTAAATTGATTTTAACCTGACTAAACTGGATACCGTCTTTATGGTCGGTTGGAATTAATTCAAAATCTGACTTAATTAGGAAACCGCCTATATGGTCGGTTGGTAATATCATGCTAAATTTATATATTATAATAAGAGAGATTTCTAAATTAGAAATGGTAAAAGTGGATCCTCTAACCCCAGCATTTTGTTTTTAATCTAGGGAAGTGATGAAACACAATAATTACATGCTTAATAATTGATTCAATTATACTATGTTTAATACTTTAGTTTGTTTATGGAATCTTAAGCTTAATGCTTCTTGTTGCCCGATCACCAATAAGATTGATGTGATAAACTTAAAATGAACTTGGAAAATAGATTTTAGGTTTCAGCCTTAGATTCAATAGCTCACGATCTCCCTTAAGGATAGATAACCCTTAAAAGATTTCCTTCCAGGATAGACATATACCTGTCGGGCAGGGGTAGCCATAATTGGAACTTGAACTTAATGAATTCAGGTAACTTGGTTAACATAGATATATGATTAATTGGGTTATTTGGGTATTTGCATCTGACCATCGGAAGAGGATTTTACATATTTTCGTATTCTAGGTTAGCAAACTGATTTATTACACATATATAAGAGAATCAATTCATCATTAGAATAATATTGTGTGGAATCACAACCCTAAATATTTGTGTCTTTTGTTTATTTTCCTTAGTATTTTCTTTTGTGTATTTATTTATTTATTTATTTAGCAAAACCACATTCAACCAACCAGGCAAGCAATCATTCCATTCTCTCTTTAATTAGAAACTTGTAAATAAATAAAATCATTAATCAATAACAATAGTAGAAATTAATTCCTCATGGGATCTATATTTTTATGCTACTTGAGCGATATGTGCGTTTGCGTTAAATGTGTGATTCCAACGATCAACATCACAACCCAAAGGTTACAGTGCTCTCGAGTATCACACACCTGTCGTTATTAGGAATTCTTTAGAAGACACTGTGCATGCATTTATAGAAGCCTAGAGTAAAACCAATCAAAGGTTTGAGTCATTAATAGCTCAGGCAATGGAAGACAATAAGGAGATAAAGAGTCAAGTCTCTGAGTTGACTAATGTCCTGAGTGTGCAAGAACAAGGAAAATTTCCATCTCAGGCTCAACCAAATCCACAAGGGCAACATATGGCACAAGTTGATCATGAGGCATCCAATATAAAAAGTGTTAATGCCATAATCACTAGGAGTGGTAAGGAGGTAGGATTTTAGGACACCTCCAACATTATAGTTAACCCCAGAGATAATAGTGCAAATACCCCTCAGAAAGAACAAGTGCCACATACCCCAGTGTTGGGAAGCGGCCGCGAGTGCGCAGCGGAAAAATAAATAATTAAAATTATGATGTTGTTTTCCTTTTGCCCAAGACCCATTTGTTTTGATTATTCCACAAGCCTAGGCATGTTACTATATATTCTAAGCATAAAACTCATAAAACATGCAAAGAACATAAACCTAAACATGCTAACTATCATAAGAACTCTAATTAAAATAAAGAAAGAAAAAGACTTACTTGAACCGTAGACTGATCCAGTCCTCCCTCCAATCTACAAGCTTTTCTCGAACTCAGCAAGCTCTTCCACGTTCCAAAGAGCCACCCAAGTGTGTGGCCTCCAAAGATGCACACACCAAAGCCAAAACTCAACGGCAAGACTACGCCTTGAGTGCACATGTATTTTGCCCTTGGTGCTAGCCTAGGCAAATACCTCAAAACTTTTAACTCAAGGTTCCTCTAGTCAATTAGACTTAAGGATCCTCAAAATCAGTGGCTTACTCTTAAAACTTTAGAGTTGCTCACTTATATAAACCCAAGATTTGAAAGGTTTGGGGCAAAAATTTGTGAAGAATTATTTGGGTTTATATAGTGCTCTAAAGACAACAAAATTAATTAAGAATCTGATGTGGGATAAAAGCCAATTTAATCTTAGCCATTGGATCTTAATTTAGTGGTTTAATGAGATTATAAAACCCTAATAAGAGTTTAGGCCGAATTGGAATTCAAAACAAATAACAAAAATAACACACACAAAATTACTATTCATGTGAATAGTATTTTTTTTATTATTCCAATTTCCAAAGTGCCCCTATCGTCATTCACCAATCCCTAAGCCACTATGGAACCTCATAAATGATATGTTCAATAATTAAACATATTGAACCATTTATGAACAATTCCTACATCAATCATATATGTTGTTAAATATGTATTGTGCACTGTTAACCATTGATTTCGACTTTGTTGTGTGTGACCTTTTGGGTTCCCCTCAAGTTGGACATGAAATGAATCGTGATAATTTAATCGAACATAAATTATCCTCTGATCAGATGGTCATTCGATTTCAATGACCAAGGTTGACATCTAGCAACATGCCAAGGCCCTCAAATGAGTAGGAAAGATATATATACCCATTATGTATGCGATTTACATATGATACGGTCCATCGCCTCATTGTATCCCCACCTATTGACCTAGGGTACGGAAAGTGTCTACTAATTTGGTCAAATGTATGATGTTGATAGTGTCATGAATCGTGCTAACCTAAGAATCTCACATGATTCTTCCGCTGTGGCCACAGTCTCAAGCACTGATCACACATATCAACCAGTGAACTCGAATACTACTCTTATAAGAAAATATTATCCGAGAGAGTGGCGATTCTCTGTTGTATCTTTACAAACTTCATGTGTTTCAACAAATGACCCAATCATACCCTTATGACCGGATCTTTTGAACCGGGGAAGGAGAATGTCAAAGTTATTTGATCCACACATAAGATTGTAAAGACCTCAAGTCTAAGGACTAGTCATATAATCGATACATGAAAGTTCTCACAGACACATGGGATAAACACTCCATATGAAAACTTTCGGTGGTCAGCTCGATGGACACGAGCAACTCATGCATCCATGTGATACACCAAGTGGACGAATCTCCGCTAGTAGCCTATGGCTACCCCACTTAAGGGCGGATCATATCATCATGCTAGTCTCTCCGCTTTGTGAACGCTCAGATTATTCACAAAACTATGACTAGAAATATTTAAGAGTAATGGTTCTCATAAGGCGTGGAAGCCATCGTCTTATTACTCCAATGGCTTTATTACAGTGTTGATGATTCATATAAGTTATGTAAGACACGTATAATAAATATTTCCATTTTATTAATTAATGAAAATATTACAAATACATGTACATATAGCCCATCCATAAGTTGGGTATAGGGCATATCCCTAACAATCTCCCACTTGCATTATAGCCAACTAGTATGAATCTGGACACCATACTCTCGAGTGTGCCTGTCATGCTTTTTTTGAGTCAGCCCCTTAGTCAGAGAATCTGCAAGATTATCTTCTGTGGGTATTTTCTCTATAATAACTTCTTTTCTCTCAACAATCTCCCTGATGAGATGAAATCGCCTGAGTACATGCTTGGATTTCTGGTGGGACCTTGGTTCATTTGATTGAGCAATGACGCATGTGTTGTCACAGTACATCGTGATTCCATTCTTTATCGCAGGAAGTACTTCCAGTTCCGTGATGAATTTCTTTATCCATACTGCTTCTTTAGCTGCCTCAGATGCTGCAATATACTCTGCTTCAGTGGTGGAGTCCGCTGTAGTTGATTATTTTGAGCTTTTCCAACTGACAGCACCACCATTCAAATTAAACAGATATCATGTTTGCGATCTACTGTCATCCATAACGGTTTGAAAGCTCGCATCACAGTAACCAATGACTTTCATCTCAGAACAATCTCCGTATATCAAAAATACATCCTTAGTTCTTCTCAGATACTTGAGGATTGTTTTGACATCTGCCCAGTATTGCTCACCAGGATTTGCCTGATACCTGCTCGTTATGCTAAGAGCATAAGAGACATCAGGTCTTGTACATAGCATGGCGTACATGATTGATCCTATTGCTAAATCATAAGGGATCATACTCATACGCTCTCTATCTGAAGAAGTATATGGACATTGCTCTTTAGATAATTTGATTCCATGACAAGTAGGTAAATTACCTATTTTGGAATCTTCCATTTTGAATCTTTTCAAAACTTTATTTATGTACGTAGATTGAGAAAGTCCTAACAACCTCTTAGATCTATCACGGTATATCTTAATGCCAAAGATGTAGGCTGCTTCTCCCAAATCTTTCATGGAGAAATTCTGAGATAACCATTGATTGGTGGCTTGCATCATGGGAATATCATTCCCGATGATTAATATGTCATCGACATATAATACAAGAAATACAACAGCAATCCCACTAATTTTTCTGTAAACACAAGGCTCGTCTACATTTTTGATGAAGTCAAATTCTTTGATTGTCTCATCAAATCGTATATTCCAACTTCTGGAGGCTTGGTTGAGTCCATAAATTGATCGTTTAAGCTTGCAAACTTTATTATGATCATCCTTATATGCAAACCCCTCAGGTTGTGTCATATAGACTTCCTCTAGGAGGTTCCCATTAAGGAAAGCTATTTTGACATCCATCTGCCAAATCTCATAATCAAAGTGTGCAGCTAGTGCCAGTAAAATTCGAATGTACTTTATCATTGCAACAGGCGAGAAGGTTTCCTCATAGTCAATTCATCTTATTTGTCTATAACCTTTCGCCACCAACCTAGCCTTATAAGTTTGGATGTTGCCTTCTGCATCAGTTTTACGCTTGTAAATCCACTTGCAGCCTATGGGTTTTATCCCTTCAGGTGCATCTACCAAGTCCCAGCTTTGATTCTGATACATAGAGTCTATTTCATCTACCAAGCCACTTGACTGAATCAATGTCACGCACTGCTTCGTCATAATTGGTGGGATCGTCATTATCAATGACCTGATCATGTTCCTCATCAATATGGAAACCATATCTTTCAGGCTCATGTCTTTCCCTACCAGACCTTCTGAGTTCATAACCTTGTGGTTGTTCTGTCACTGCCCTTTTGAGGGGCCTAGGGTTTAGTTCTATGTTAGTTTGTTCTCCTCGTACCTCATCGAGGTCAAGTCTACTCCCACTATTTTTCTTGAGAAGGAATTCATTCTCTAGAAATTTAGCATTTCGCGAGACAAATGTTCTTTGTTCATTTGGGACATAGAACACGTATGCTCTTGAGTTCAAGGCATATCCTACAAACTTACATTTAACTGCCCTATCATCCAATTTGTTAGTTTGTGTGAGCTTGACATATGCGTCACATCCCCAAACTCTTAGAAAACTAAGACTAGGACGTTTCCCAGACCATAACTCATATGGTGTTTGACTAATAGTCTTGGAAGGAACTTGGTTAAGTAGTAGTGTCGCAGTTTCTAAAGCAAGACCCCAAAATGAAAGAGGTAGATCTGTGTCTGGCATCATTGATCGGACCATATCTAATAATGTCTGATTCTCCTTTCAGAGACCCCATTATGCTGTGGAGTTCCCGGAGGAGTCCACTGGGAAACAATGCCATTTTCTCTAAAGAAATCTTGAAATTCGTTGCTTAAGTATTCACCACCTCGGTCAGACCTTAGTGACTTAATACTTTTATTAAGCTGGTTTTCTACTTCAACTTTGAAGTCTTTGAATTTCTCAAAGGCTTCATATTTGTACGGCATAAGGTACACATACCCATATCGCGCGTGATCATCGATAAAGGTAATGAAGTAGGAGAATCCACCTCTAGCGGTGACCTTTGAAGGGTAATTTGGTCATTTTACCAAGTAAACAAGACTCACAAGTTCCATAAGGTTCATATTTGAAGGGTCTGAAATACCCATCCTTATGTAGCTTAGTTAATCTTGTTTCATTCATATGACCTAAGCGACTGTGCCATAGAAGTGATTCATTGAGATTATTCGCGTTAACGTTGTATATATTAGAGGTTGAACATTCTTTGTTAGTTTGTAAGACATAGATACCATTATTCAAACTACCATCTCCATATTTTATTTCATTGAAATAAATAGAACATTCATTACAACTTATTAGGCATGAAAAGCCTTTATTACAAAAAGAAGAAATTGAAATGATGTTCTTTATTAGAGAAGGTACATAAACACAATCTTCTAAGTCTAAAACTAAACCATTCGGCAAAACTAATGAATAAGTGCCCACGCACAATGCAGCCAGTTTTGCCCATTACCCATGCGTAAGTCAACTGACCGGTGCGTAATCACACGCGTATAACGCAAGCTCATGTATCGTTCAAGTAGTATAAAAAGTATCGATCCCACGAGGACTTAATACATAATCTATTAATTTTATGAGGTCAAATGATTACTAGTATCTAACAGGTTGATTGATTGATTTTAAATGGTGATGATTTTGAATTTAAAAACAAGTAAATAAAATTGCGCGAAAGTAGGTTTAAGAAAATTCAATATTGGGAAACTATCTAGGGTTGTGAATCTTCCAATATCAATTTAAAGATGAAATGGTTATTTCATTTTTGTGTATTATATCGGTTTACTAACCTGGAACACTAAATTATGCGAAAGCCTCTGTCGATGGTCAGACGCAAATACCCAGTATAACCCAATTGAACCATATGTCTATGTCAACCAAATTACCTGGATTCATTAAGTTTAAGTTCCAATTATGGCTACCCCCGCCCAACAGGTATATGTCTATCCTATAAGGAAATCGATTAAAGGGTTATCTATCCTCAAGGAAGATCGTGGGCTATTAAGTCTAAGGCTGAAACCTAAAATTCCTTTGTCAAGTTTATTTTAGATTTACCAGATCAATCTTATTAGTGGCTAATTAACAAGACGCATTAAGCTTAAGACTTAATAAGTAAACCTTTAAATTACCCAAACTATAAAATAACCCCTTATAAACCAGTGATATTAGAATTCATCACAACCCCAGATAACTAACTTAGTTACGACACATAACTATGGCTAGTAAAAACTTAAATAAAATAAAAGATATAAAGTAAAATGCAGAAAAGTAAATTGCTGAAAAGTAAATGACGGAAAGTAAATTGCTGAAAAGTAAATGACAGACAGTAAATGCTGAAATTAAATACTGAAAATTAAATGCTGAAAAGTAAATGCTGAAAGTAAATTACTGAAAAGTAAATGCTGAAAGTAAATTGCTGAAAAGTAAATAAAGTAAAAGTACAATAAAAGAAAATGCTAAGGTAAAAGGATTCACTTTTATTACTTCTATTTTAGATACCTCCCTTAATATAATATATTAACTTTGCATTATAATTACCAACCAGCCATATAGGTGGTATCCAGATTAAGTCAAATTAATAATTAATTACTAACCGACCAATCAGGCGGTATCCAGTTTAGTCAGGTTAAAACCAATTTAAATAATTGCCAACCGACCAATATGGCGGTATCCTCGTTAAGTCAGGTTTTAACTAGTTTATATATTATAATTAAGGTAGATTAATCTAAATATTAGTAATAAAAGTTTTACCTTTTACCCCAGAAAATGGGAGTTACCTCCTCATTACTGAAAAGTAAAAACTGAAAATTAAAGAAAGAAAAGTGTCGTGCGTAAAAGTAAAAACTGAAAAGTAAAGAAAAGAAAGTGCGAAAGCGGAAATTATTTACTGAAAGCTGTAAATAAACAAACAAGATACGATCTTCTTAGTATTCTTAAGGAATTCCTTAGAAGAAAGTATGAATTTACAAATGAAATGGCTTGGTATTTATAGGCAAAATTTCGCCTCCATCAAATCATCCACCAAATCCATTATTAATTGCTCCACCAAATCCATTATTAATTGCTCCACAAATTGCTTATCATGTTTGGTGGTGATTTTATAATTTTTTTTTTTTTTTTTTTTTTTTTGCTTTGAAAATGACTTTAATAATTACACACAACACACGTCTAGATGGTTCATCAATTTCGGGCCTGAAATATTCAGAATTCGAAATTATTTTTCTTTCAAAGTTGTAGATCTTTGCGTCTTCTTTAATCTGGAACTTGAATCAGCTCAATCCGATATCGGAGTAAAAGGTTATGCCCAAAATACGACAGATGCGCAAAACTGGAATTTCCAAAACTGCACTTCGTTAAAACGCCCTTTCAAGTTTCCAATCTCCAAAATTAATATGTCAAGTCCAATTTTGCTCTTATTTGACCCACATTTCGTCCTAAATGATTTCATTGTGTCCCATATTATTTTATCTTCAAATTAAACTAAAACACATCAAAACGTTCATCAAACCCGAGAAACTAAATAAAATATTAAGTAAAAGGGGCGGTAAATATTGATATATTTTCCGCTCATCACACCCCAAACCTAACATTTCTAGTCCTCGAGCAAAACAACAAAATAAAATACAAGAAACAATTAAAATTAAACTAAGCCACTTTCGTAGGGATCACGGTTGTATTTAGCATATGCAACAAGCCTTTAAACCCCTATGTGTCCCTAGTGGACGAGTTATAGTCTCGTGAGGGCTTACAGCAACGATACCCACAAACGTTTTACAAAATTAAAAAGATAATAAAACTAATACACACAAAAGCAAAAATACAAGAGAAAAGAGAATAAAGAAGTTAGTAACTAAACAGATGAAACATCTAATCCAAGTCAATAGTTGTTTTGTTTCTTTCTAAATTACCGAATAAGTAAATTCTCAGATTATTTTTACCATTCTCCATATACACAGTCGACAAAATATTAATCAACTCATTTTTGCCCACAACAGTCACAAGTGCAGTTGATAAGAGAGTAATATTTGTGTCCTAAAGTTTTATCAGAATTCACATCTTTTTGCAGCAATAGAATAATTTTTCTGATTTTTTTCTTTGATTTTTGATTTTTTTTCTTTGATTTTTGATTTTTTTTTATTTATATATAATATTTTCCATCTATGTAGCGAGTGTTGGGTCGGTGGCTCCCAAACCAGCTGGCTTTAGGGCACCAGGTGTTAAGACACCCCTACAGACTTAATTACTCAGACTTCAGATATATATATATATATTATATATATATATATATATATATTTGCAGCATCTTTGATCCATGTAGCGAGCTTTGGGCCAGTGACTCCAAAACCAGTTGTCTTTAGGGCACTAGGTGTTAAAACATCCTTACAGACTTAATAACTCGGATCTTAGACGTTTTTTTTTTTTACTCCATCACTTTTTGAGATGCTGCCTCCAATTAAACTAGAGCACTGAATATTACAAACTTTTCAATTATAACTCATGTCTGTATGTTACCATGCATGTTGATAATACCTGCCAACTGAGCATATGAAGATCCATTTTAGTCAGTATTATGGAGAATTCACAAATTAAATAATTTACAATGAAATAAACAAAAATTAACTTGTTCCGAAATAGGTTTGAGATACGTCTCAGGAGTGGAAATTCATTACTCAATTATCTCTTACAAATTTTACCTTTTTAGTCAAAATAAAAAAAAAAACAAAAAATATTTTTGTAATTTTTGAAAAAATTTCAATTTTTTTGTATTTTTCGAAAAAATTTGGCCTAAAAATAAAAACAACACACAACTAAAAACAAGATACTAATCAACTAATTTCCTCCCCCAATCCTAAATGAGACATTGTCCCCAATGTCTTAAACAGTAGAAGAAGAGTTTAGAAGATAGTATCTGGTTAACTGAAACTCTACACGAAAAGTTAAAGGTTAAGATCCAGATTAATCTGACGCCTCTTACCACGATCATCCTCGGACCAATTTATCTTTGAAATGATAGGGTCAATTTGTGGTTCATAGGCTAAGATTTGGTCAATTAGATCAGGAGCAGTTCTGGCAGTGAAGAGGAGTTCTTTTAAAGGTTTTGACACAAACCCATTTCTTCGGGCATCATCAAGAAACACACAAAGAAATAATAAAATCCTTCAACGTTGTACAGTCCAAGCGGTTTCTGGTGTATGTTCAGGTTCGCCCAAGATAACAATGTAAAAATTTCCTCCATGTACCCAAGCCACCTGGCAAAGTAATAAATGCATCAGCACGATTAATCATTTCCACTAGTAGCTCGGACATACCTGGCACAATAAGTTCCTCTCCGTTTGGTGGTCCAATAAGATTTGCCTCCGCCAAGGGTTTTGGAATGATTCCCAAAACTTGACTGCCTCCCTCATGTACAGCTTTTGAAACGATCCACATAAGTCCAAGATGCCTCTGCCATATACTAAGTGCATTCCTTGCAGCTAAGACTCGACCCAATTCCTGTGCTGCTTCTATGTATTGTGGCTTAACACCAACACTAGTTCCGCAAAACACAGAGATGTTTTCAACTCGTCTTCTTGAAGTGGCTTCCATATTTTACTCTGGATGTCTTCAAAAGTGCAATGATGAGTTGAATTTATAACACCTGAAAATGGTGAGTAAAATAATAGCACTAGTACCTGCCAAATGACAATTATTAGTTAACAGTAAAATAAATCGTGATAGTCAAAAAGGTCTGGATCCTGTCGGAGAAAATAAAAGAAAACAACAAAACAAATTACAATTATTAGGAAAAGACAAAGAGATATAATATGTACAAGAAAAGTAGCGGCTTGATTGACGTCTATGCGTCAGGGACAAGCTTCCCATCCAATTTTCTTATAAATTGGCAAACAGTGTATTTTTGAGTCAGATTCCCGAGACTTAATTGTTGTCTTTCTTTTTGGAATTGTGTATGTAATTTGAGAATGGCTATATGAACATATCCACTGGGATGCGTCTCAAGAGTTGAAGATATATCATCTACAGACTCCTCACTCAAGCCATCCCTAATGAATTTAATTTTATCTTCGCGATTATCAGACACCATTCCTAAAGAACGACAATGAGTATTGCAATTCCAGCATGCACATTTGTAACAAACACCCATTTGCTTAGCTCTACGTTTCTTTGCATAGGTGCTTCTTCCAAATCTGGGCAAATAAGAATTACAGGAATCATAATACTCACCTGCTAATCGGACCCGTGCTTCAATTACCCAACGAATATCATCAGGAACACCATGAATCATTAGTAATCTCATCCGTTCCAAGCAAGCTTTGTAGACTTTCATCAAAGAGTTTTGAGGGAGAGAATGAAACTGCTTGTGAAGATTTGCGAGAACTTCTTCCATCCTGAAATTTCTTAATCTGCAAAAACTAAACACACCAAATTAAATCACACCAAATCACAATATATACACAAATTGCATGGGTTGCCTCCCTACGAGTGCTAAGTTTAACGTCGACAGCTAGACATGACTTCTCGAATGTTAGGCTGGATCTGAAAGTGTGACACTTTCTTTTTGTCGCTCAAATGATTCTCCCCAGTAGTGCTTGACACGCTTGTTTTTAACCTTGAATGTTTTGTTGGAGTCAGGATCATGTATCTCAACGGCTCTATCTGGTAAAACTTTGGTGATCAAAAATGGACCTGACCACCGTGATTTTGGCTTCCATGGGAAGAATTTCACCCTTGATTTGTTTAACAGTACCTTCTGCACTGGTTCCAGTTGTATGCGCACTAACTTCTCATCATGTCTTTTCCTTGCCTTTTCTTTGTACAATTTGGCATCCTCAAAAGGTTGATTGTAAAATTCCTCTAATTCGTTGAGCTGGTGGAACTTTTTCTCTTATGTTGCTTGTAGTGCAAGAATAGGCTTCTTCTGTACGCAGTGCGCTTTATCTTCAGGCTCCACATGCAATTGACCTTCTTTAAGTTTGTCAGCATAACTTTGCATTACATTGGAGGTCTGGATGGTACTATTTATCACATCAAGTCAGAAACAATCCTCTTTCTCGTCATTCGGGAAATTCATGGCTTTAAAAAAATTGAATGTTATTTCTTGGTCATGTACCTTAATGGTTAGTTCTCCTTTTTGTACATCAATAATGGTTCGACCTGTAGCCAAGAATGGTCTCCCGATGATGATTGGCACGTCTGCGTCTTCCTCCATATCAAGGACAATAAAATTTGTTGGGAAAATGAATTTGTCAACCTTGACCAGCACATCCTCAACTACGCCTCTTGGAAATACGAGCGTTCTATCAACAAGTTGTAGAGAGACTGAAGTTGGCATTGTTTCTCTAATCTGCAATTTCCTGAAAATAGAAAAAAGGCATCAAGTTAACACTCGCACCTAGATCACACAGAGCCTTACCGAAGTCATGTTCTCCTATGGTGCAAGGAACAGTGAAACTGCCAGGATCTTTCAACTTTTGAGGAATTTTTCTCTGAATAATGGCGCTGCATTCTTCTGATAATGATATTGTCTCATAATCTCCCAATCTCCGCTTTCTTGAAAGAATGTCTTTCATGAATTTAGCATAGCTGGGCATTTGTTCCAACGCTTCTGTAAATGGAATGTTGATATGCAGCTTTTTGAACACCTCCAAGAATCGAGCAAACTGCTTGTCCAGTTTATTCTTCTAAAGACGCTGAGGAAAATGTGGAGGTGGAGTGATCTGTTCTTTTTCCTTTGCTTCTTTTTCCTCCATCTGTTGCTTTGTTTCTTTTGGAATATCTTCAATTGTTGTTGCCTTGATTCCAACATCTTTGTTGATTTCAGTACCGTTTTTTAACATGATGGCATGACATTGCTCATTTCCCATATTCCATGGATTTGGCTCTGTGTTGCTAGGAATGTTACCTGGCGGTCTATAACTCTGAGCATTGGCCAGTTGTCTAATTTGATTCTCCAGTGTTTTAATAGAAGCAGATTGACTTTGAATTAATGCTGCTTGGGATTGAAACATAGCATCATATCTTGTTGCTTGAGAGTCGTGTTTTGCTTCTATCTTTTTCAAGTGGGTCAACACTTTTGTTATTCCTGATTCATTTGCCTTCTCCTGGCCTTTGTTCTATTGTTGGAATCCGGGTGGTGGGTTGTTCATTTGCCCTGAATTGTTGCTCCATACGAAATTGGGATGATTCCTCCACCCTGGGTTGTAGGAGTTGGAATATGGATCGTTCCCCTGTCTGTTGAAATTGTTGACATAATTCACCGTTTCTTTATGTTGGTTGAAAGATTCTGACTTAGGTGCTCATCCAAATGGTGAACTTGTGGATCCACCATTAACTTTCATGTTAAGAGTTTCCAGATTTTTACAAATCTGATCCAGCTTGGCATTCACTGCTGTGTTGGCTCCAACTTCATAAATTCCAGCAATTTGTTGGATCAAGCTTCTTTCTGTTGGCCACAATGAATTATTGTTAGCCATTTCTTCAATTAGGTCCCAGGCCTGATCTTCTCTTTTTGCCATCAAAGCTCCTCCAGCAGCAGCATCAACTGTGGTTCTCATTATTCCAGAAAGTCCATTGTATAAGGTTTGGAGTTGTAGCCACTTTGCGATCTCATGATGAGGATATTTCTGGAGTAAATCTTTGAATCTTTCCCAAGCTTCGCAAAGGGATTCTGAATCTTGTTGCACGAAGGATGTGATTTCATTCCTCAACTTTGCAGTTCTGGCTGGTGGAAAGTACTTTGCAAGGAATTTGGTGGCTAGATTGTTCCAAGTTGTGATGGAACCTCCTAGTAACGAATGTAGCCAAGCTTTAGCTCTGTCTTTCAGGGAATATGGAAAAACCCACAGTCTCATTGCTTCTTCAGCTGCTCGGTTGTAATTGAAAGTACACAAACTTCCAAGAAGTTGCTGATGTGGGCATTAGGATCTTCAGTTGCATTTCCCCCAAATTGCACTGACTGCTGAATCATCTGAATGCATGTTTTGATGTCACACGCATTTGCTGGTAAAGGAGGAAGTACAAAACAGGAAATGAAGTCGTCGACCACCGGAATGGTTCTGTCTCGAATGGGTATTGGTGGTGCAACTTCCAAAGGTTCAGGTTCCATGTTGACTAAAGCTTATTGGCCTTCATGTTTTTTCCTTCTCAACTGTCTGATGGTTCTTTCAATTTCTGGGGTCGAGCGGACGAAGTTCAAAGCTTCTGGGTGATCTCATGTAGTTTCTGAGAACCTGAAACACAAGAAAACAACAATAATAAGTAAAAATAAATGAGATACAAGTAAAGCTATCTAACCCCTAAACTAATAGTAAAAGATAAATAAGTCCCCGGCAACGGCGCCAAAAAACTTGACCGGTGCGTAATCACACGCGTATAACGCAAGCGCATGTATCGTTCAAGTAGTATAAAAAGTATCGATCCCACGAGGACTTAATACATAATCTATTAATTTTATGAGGTCAAATGATTACTAGTATCTAACAGGTTGATTGATTGATTTTAATGGTGATGATTTTGAATTTAAAAACAAGTAAATAAAATTGCGCGAAAGTAGGTTTAAAAAAATTCAATATTGGGAAACTATCTAGGGTTGTGAATCTTCCAATATCATTTTAAAGATGAAATGGTTATTTCATTTTTGTGTATTATATCGGTTTACTAACCTGGAACACTAAATTATGCGAAAGCCTCTGTCGATGGTCAGACGCAAATACCCAGTATAACTCAATTGAACCATATGTCTATGTCAACCAAATTACCTGGATTCATTAATTTTAAGTTCCAATTATGGCTACCCCCCCCCGCCCAACAGTATATGTCTATCCTATAAGGAAATCGATTAAAGGGTTATCTATTCTCAATGAAGATCGTGGGCTATTAAGTCTATGGCTGAAACCTAAAATTCCTTTGTCAAGTTTATTTTAGATTTACCAGATCAATCTTATTAGTGGCTAATTAATAAGATGCATTAAGCTTAGACTTAATAAGTAAACCTTTAAATACCAAAACTATAAAATAACTCATTATAAACCGGTGATATTAGAATTCATCACAACCCCAGATAACTAACTTAGTTACGACACATAATTAGGGCTAGTAAAAACTTAAATAAAATAAAAGACATAAAGTAAAATGCTAAAAAGTAATTGCTGAAAAGTAAATGACGGAAAGTAAATACAGAAATTAAATACTGAAAATTAATGCTGAAAGTAAATGCTGAAAAGTAAATTATTGAAAAGTAAATGCTGAAAAGTAAATTGCTGAAAAGTAAATGCTGAAAAGTAAATTGCTGAAAAGTAAATAAAGTAAAAGTACAATAAAAGAAAATGCTGAGGTAAAAGGATCCACTTTTATTACTTTTATTTAGATATATCCCTTAATATAATATATTAACTTTGCATGATAATTACCAACCAGCCATATAGGCGGTATCCAGATTAAGTCAAATTAATAATTAATTACCAACCGACCAATCACGCGGTATCCAGTTTGGTCAGGTTAAAACCAATTTAAATAATTACCAATCGACCAATATGGCGGTATCCTCGTTAAGTCAGGTTTTAACTAGTTTATATATTATAATTAAGGGAGATTAATCTAAATATTAGTAATAAAAGTTTTACCTTTTACCCTAGCAAAGGGGAGTTACCTCCTCATTACTGAAAAGTAAAAACTGAAAATTAAAGAAAGAAAAGTATTGTGCGTAAAAGTAAATTGCGGAAAGTAAAAACTGAAAAGTAAAGAAAAGAAAGTGCGAAAGCGGAAATTAATTACTGAAAGCTGTAAATAAACAAACAAGATACAATATTCTTAGTATTCTTAAGGAATTCCTTAGAAGAACGTATGAATTTACAAATGAAATGGCTTGGTATATATAGGCAAAATTGTGCCTCCATCAAATCATCCACCAAATCCATTATTAATTGATCCACTAATTGCTCCACCAAATCCATTATTAATTGCTCCACAAATTGCTTATCATGTTTGGTGGTGATTTGATAATTTTTATTATTTATTTATTAATTTTTTTTTTTTGCTTTGAAAATGACTTTAATAATTACACACAACACACGTCTGGATGGTTCATCAATTTCGGGCCTGAAATATTCAGAATTCGAAATTATTTTTCTTTCAAAGTTGTAGATCTTTGCGTCTTCTTTAATCTGGAACTTGAATCAGCTCAATCCGATATCGGAGTAAAAGGTTATGCCTAAAATACGACAGATGCGCAAAACTGGAATTTCCAAAACTGCATTTCGTTAAAACGCCCTTTCAAGTTTCCAATCTCCAAAATTAATATGTAAAGTCCAATTTTTGCTCTTATTTGACCCACATTTCGTCCTAAATGATTTCATTGTGTCCCAATATTATTTTATCTGCAAAATAAACTAAAACACATCAAAACGTTCATCAAACCCGAGAAACTAAACAAAATATTAAGTAAAAGGGGCGGTAAATGTTGATATATTTTCCGCTCATCATCAACCTCCCCATGACGGAGTCTCCTACTTTTTCTGAGGCCCTGCACATTGTTACACAAGTGAGTCCTACAACTGGTGTCAAGCACCCAAATAGAAGGTTCAGAGTTTTGAGAATATAGTTCAATCATATACAACATACCTGAAGCATTGGGCTTCTTGGCCTCTTGGGCTTCCCTAGCTTCCTTGGCTTTCAAAGATCTGCAGTCTTTCTTCCAATGACCCTTCTTCCACAAAAGAAACATTTCCCATTTCCCTTTTTCTTCTCCACCTTACCATTGGGCTTTAGGTGATCTGAAGCTTTGGCCTTGCCCTTATTTTTCTTTGGGCCTCGTGGCTTCAGGTCCGTACCCGTAAGCATGACGAAAGTTTTAAGCTCTAGTTTTGAGTCCTTCTCTGCTTGCTTTATCAGATTGTGTAATTCTGCTAAATTAGCTTCTTTATCAGACATATGAAACTGCATAATAAAGTTAGAGAATTCTTTTGGTAAGGACTGAAGAATTAGATCCTGACATATCTCATGATCCATGATGAACCCGAGGTTGGCCAATTTTTCAATGTGGCCAATCATCTTAAGCACATGTCCACTAACAGATCCTTCCTTATACCTTGTTTGGAATAAGACACATGACACTTGGAATCTCACGGTATGAATGGAAGTTGCATACAAATCCTTCAAGTGAAAGATGATGGTTTGAACATCCATATCTTCGGGAGCTTTCTGAAGTTCGTCCGACATAGATCCAAGCATTATGCAAACTGCTTGCTCATCAACATCGATGTGTTTCTTCCAAGCATCGAATGTATTTTGGTCAGCATCTTCTACGAGTTCAGGGGGAAACGATCTTTCAAGAACATAGAAAATCTTTTTCTTGTCGTAAGATAATTTTAAGATTTCTAAACCAGTCATTGTAGTTGTCCCCTTTGAGTTTATGCTCATCAAGGATGGAACGAAGTGATACTCTGTTTGCCATTTGAATGTTTGTGAAATATTTTAACCTACCTGTTAAGAGAGAATATTAAAATTAGGAATATGTTTTTCGTTAATGTTTCATAATAACGTGGGCTTTTAATATTATGAATTTGCTCTCACTCAATTGTTTCAAAATTTTAAGCAAATCACATCAACCCCAATATGATGGATTTCTTGTGGGCAATGATCCCATTATCATTATTTCATAACTCCGACTAGGGCCGGTCGTTATAAAATACGATAATTAGGTAGGTTCCCAAACAATTTATGATATAAATCACAATTCCTTGATCATTGGGTTGGGAAATCAAACATGCCATAACTTATGCTAGTCCTTGTGGACACCCAATCTTTGCCACTAAGTTATAAGACCACGCCTAAGGGTCGCTGCGTCTTATGACTAAGAAAAGTCAAACCATTGTCAATAGCACGATTTAGGGACAAATTGGTAATGGTCAGTCTAGTAAAGCCTAGTCCTGCCAATACGGTTTAAGCCCTTTGGTCTATACTTTACAATGGGAGGCAAATTTTAGACTTAAATTATTATTGAGGATTTTAGCAAGTTTACGTGAATAATTGTCAAATGGATTCCTCCATTGAAAATTTCCCAGAGGGAGGGTGGAGCGAACTCTCTTAAATACCCTTACCTCTTAGGCTCTTATCGCCTTGGTGACAGGAATAAACAATAGATCCTCCAAATTAGTCTAACTCTAGTAATACCTTTGGTTAAATTAACTTTAGTTTGGAAAGTTTTATTAACGCCTTGGTCCCACCCCACTTGTATCTTTTATAATGTCTTTTTATTATAAACAAGTGATTTATATTTATTAGCCTTAAAGGTAATAAATCTCTAAGTTCATCACGGAATAATTACTTACCTAAGGGATAAGCAATACACTCTCTATTTCTTCGAAAGTCTCTAGATGCTTGCACACTAAAATAATCATGCCACTCTAATCATACATAGAATCATTAAGCATATGAGTTTTAATATGTTGGAATTATTTTAGGCATTAAATAACTTTGATTAATATTTAATTATGATATTGCATTTTATTTTATTCAAATAAATTTACTATTCAAGTTTTTCTACAGACGTGTGAACTTTAAATGCCATTTCACAATTCAAATCTTAACCAAATCATGCAAAACTTGTACCTAAAATTAAGTTCAGGGTGTTAGCTTTCCAACGAGATTTTAAACACCCAATTGCGAGTTCAAATGAGTGAGAACTAATCAAAACAAAAACAGCGCGTTGATACCACTGTTTGGAAGCGACCGCGAGTGCGCATCGGAAAAATAAATAATTAAAATTATGATGCCTCTTTCCCTTTTCCCAAGACCCATTTGTTTTGATTATTCTACAAACTTAGGCATGTTACTATATATTCTAAGCATAAAACTCATAAAACATGCAAAGAACATAAACCTAAACCTAAACATGCTAACTATCATAAGACCTCTAATTAAAATAAAGAAAGAAAAAGACTTACTTGAACCGTAGACTCCTCCAGTCCTCCCTCCAATGTACAAGCTTTTCTCGAACTCAGCAAGCTCTTCCACGTTCCAAAGAGCCACCCAAGTGTGTGGCCTCCAAAGATGCACACACCAAAGCCAAAACTCAACGGCAAGACTACGCCTTGAGTGCACGGGTATTTTGCCATTGGTGCTAGCCTAGGCAAATACCTCAAAACTTTTAACTCGAGGTTCCTCTAGTCAATTAGACTTAAAGATCCTCAAAATCAGTGGCTTACTCTTAAAATTTTAGAGTTGCTCACATATATAAACCCAAAATTTGAAAGGGTTGGTGCAAAAATTTGTGAAGAATTCTTTGGGTTTATATAGTGCTCTAAAGACAACAAAATTAATTAAGAATTTGATGTGGGATAAAAGCCAATTTAATCTTAGCCATTGGATCTTAATTTAGTGGTTTAATGAGATTATAAAACCCTAATAAGAGTTTAGGCCGAATTGGAATTCAAAACAAATAACAAAAATAACAAAAAAAAAATTACTATTCACACGGTACTATTCACGTGAATAGTATTTTTTTTATTCCAATTCCCAAAGTGCCTCTATCGTCATTCACAAATCCCTAAGCCACTATGGAACCTCATAAATGATATGTTCAATAATTAAACATATTGAACCATTTATGAACAATTCCTACAGCAATCATATACGATGTTAAATATGTATTGTGCACTGTTAACCATTGATTTAAACTTTGTTGTGTGTGACCTTTTGGGTTCCCCTCAAGTTGGACATGAAATGAATCGTGATAATTTAATCGAACATAAATTATCCTCTGATCAGATGGTCGTTCGATTTCAATGACCAAGGTTGACATCTAGCAACATGCCAAGGCCCCCAAATGAGAAGGAAAGATATATATACCCATTTTGTATGCGATTTACATATGATACGGTCCATCGCCTCACTGTATCCCCACCTATTGACCTAGGGTACGGAAAGTGTCTACACATAAGGTCAAAGGTATGATGTTGATAGTGTCATGAATCGTGCTAATCCAAGAATCTCACATGATTCTTCCGCTGTGGCCACAGTCTCAAGCACTGATCACACATATCAACCCGTGAACTGAAACACTACTCTTATAAGAAAATATTATCCGAGAGAGTGGCGATTCTCTGTTTTATCTTTACAAACTTCATGTGTTTCAACAAATGACCCAATCATACCCTTATGACCGGATCTTTTGAACCGAGGAAGGAGAATGTCAAAGTTATTTGATCCACACATAAGATTGTAAAGACCTCAAGTCTAAGGACTAGTCATATAATCGATACATGAAAGTTCTCACAAACTCATGGGATAAACACTCCATATGAAAACTTTCGGCGGTCAGTTCGATGGACATGAGCAACTCATGCATCCATGTGATACACCAAGCGGACGGATCTCCGCTAGTAGCCTATGAGATCGACTACCCCACTTAAGGGCGGATCATATCATCATGCTAGTCTCTCCGCTTTGTGAACGTCCAGATTATTCACAAAATTATGACTTGGAATATTTAAGAGTAATTATTCTCATAAGGCGTGGAAGCCATCATCTTATTACTCCAAGGGCTTTATTACAGTGTTGATGATTCATATAAGTTATGTAAGACACGTATAATAAAGATTGTCATTTTATTAATTAATGAAAATATTACAAATACATGTACATATAGCACATTCACAAGTTGGGTATAGGGCATATCCCTAACACCCAGTTAGAGTACCATTTCCTCAAGAACTTAGGCCTACAGCGAGAGTTCCAGACCCAAATGGTGAGATCCTAGTACATCTTAAGCAATTAAAGATTAAACTTCCTCTGTTACATATGATAAAACAGGTTCCCACATATGCAAAGGTTTTGAAGGATCTATGCACCATAAAAGGAAGCATAATGTGAAGAAGACTGCATTTTTGACAGAGCATGCTACTGCAGTAATTGAACAGAGGACTCCACCACAATACAAAGATCCAGGATGTCCCACCATCACTTGCCACATTGGTACATATGAGTTTGGTCAAGTGTTATTAGATTTAGGTGCTAGTGTTAATCTCATGCCATATTCTATCTATAAGCAGCTCAGACTTGGAGAGATTAAACGTACATCTATGGTTTTACAACTAGCTGATTGCTCTATCAGAACACCGTAGGGAGTAGTTGAGGATGTTTTATTACAAATTGATAAATTCTACTGCCCTGTTGATTTTCTAATTTTAGATACTCAATCTGTGGTTAACACCTAGTCAAAAATTCCACTTATTTTAGGTAGACCTTTTCTTGCTACAACTAATGCTCTTATTAATTGCAGGAACGGTCTCATGAAGATATCATTTGGGAACATGACAATGGAAGTAAATATTTTTCATGTTGAGAAACAACCACGAGATAATGATGAGTGCCACTACACATACCTGCTAGACACAGTCCTACCAGAAACAGCTTCTTTATAACATGACTCAAACCCTCCCGAACTGAACCCGATCCCAAAGAACCGTAAAAGGAGGAAAATGAGAGTTAGTGCTCAATTGAAGATGATACTAGGGAAGTTAAAAAGGAGGCTGAACCAATTTGATCATATGTGCAGCCTCAAATTTCAACCATCAATAGACCTTAGGGGATCACGGGATAAACTGCAACAGCCAGACAAAAATTCATTTTCAGGTCTTAATCACCATTTTCTGCCTAAGAAGAAAGAACATGGGACTACTTGGTCCGCTTCATGGAAGCCACCATGACAATTTGGGTGATTGCGTCTCGCTGAAGACGTTAAACTTAGCGCTAGTGGGGAGGCAACCCTTGCATCTACTTTTATTTTATTTATTTTATTTTCATCTTTTTTTATTTTCTTTACTTTAGTTTTATTTTATTGTGTGCTAATTGCATGTTTATTATTTGCATGAGTAATCACGCAGGTTTTAGCGCAACCCACACAGCTCACACGACTAAAGTCTTACCTGCGGGAGCCTGATCAACTCCATGCCTGATAGTGTTGTTCCTTAATCTTTTTTCTTTATATTTATCTTACATTGAGGACAATGTAAGTTTTAAGTGTGGGGGTGTGTGCATGGAGTGATAATACCTGTTATAAAAAAAAAATTTGTTTTGTTTATTTTTAGCCCTTAATAGTAAGCATATGTCTAATGATGAGTATTGTTTGCTTTAGGATGAAATTTTAGAAATGATAAGTTCTTTAATGTACTTTTATCTGATGCCTTGAGTAGTTGATCTAGGTTAGACTCGTAAGCACTTAACTTTAGGTTGTTAGCAGTGAAAGCCTATGTAGTTGGCGAAGTGACTAGTTGAAGAAATTGCATGTCGATGAATGACTGTTTGCTTAGATGTCTATCCTGATTTGCTAAGTATTATGATGTATGATAAAAGAATAAAAAAAGAAAGTCTCGAAAAAAAGAAATAAAACCACTTATAACCAATAAGCATGAAGCTACCCATGGGCAAGTGTTAGGACCACCATGAGGAGAAATGCTACCTTAAAAGGTAGGTGTGTTGAAAAAAGAAAAAAGAAAAAAGAAAAGAAAAAAATCATACCATACTGAGCACAGAAAGGCAATTACAGAGCATAATCGAGATATCTAGGTTGGTTTGACCCATCAGATCCCAATTTTTAAACGAAATCATTGAGTTGGCTTACCTAGGAATTAAGTTGTGAATGAACCTTTACACACACACACTGTAAGTCTGGCTTAGATGATTTATTCAAGGACTTGGATTCGAGTTGCATTGAGTACTTTGACAGTTCTCTTATTTCATTACTATGCTTTCTTTGAGGACGATAATAGGTGTAGCTATTGGGACTATTTCATTTTATTTTTGCATGATTGCATGTGTTTTGAATGACTTTGTGGGTGTCGTCGTTGTAAGCCCTCACGAGACCATAACTCTTCCACTATGGATATCTAGGGGTTTAAAGGCTTGTTGCATACGGTAAATGCAATTATGATCCCTACGAAAGTGGCTTAGATAATTTTTGTTTATTTATTTAGTTCTTAGTTTCTTTTTGCGCTTGAATTGCTAGGGACTAGCAATAAGCTGGTTGGGGGTTGTGATAAGTGCATGAAAATGTAATTTGAACATCATTAATCGGTTTGATTATCATGTGTTTAATCTTAATTATAGTTTATTTTGTGCTTTGTTATTAGGAAGCAATGTAATATGGATGTTGGAGCAATTGTACATGTTTCGGGACCTTACGGACACATCGGAAGCACGCAGGAAATGAGCAGAAATGCAGGAATCATAATCCTGCAAGCCCGACCACGCATCGCGACGCACAATGGCCACACGTCGTGATATGGAAACATTTTCCAGGGTTTTTACTTAGTTAATTTTTTACGTAAATAAGGCATCTGAGACTTCTCTATATAAACCCAAACTCATCCAAAACCCCAGACGGAGAGAAAAAAGGAGAGAAAGAGTGATGAAACACACAACAAAGAGCCACAAACACAAATTTGAGATTGAAGAACGAATAAACTTCATACCAGACAGGATGTTGTTGCAATCTCTTCAGGCTATGTCTCTTTCTTCCATGAAGAACTTGTTTTGTGAGGAACGGACAAACCGTGCGCAGCGGAACCCGCCCGAGATCAAATCCCGAGTGAATAAAAATTTTATTTTATTTTCGACAATCCTTTATAAAACAGTGGCCAAAAAAAAAAATTTGGGATCAACTTAAAATTTTCCTAATGCACTAAAAACATTTTCCATGCATTAAAATAATTAACATAAGCCAATTAAATTTTTTTAACACACTTTAATACATTTATCAACTCTTGACAAATTAATCTAAGCATCAAAATTTTAACCTACTGTCTTGTCTTGAAGAAAATAAATAAAGAAATTAATTCACAAAATATTTACTAATTTAATGCAAATAAGTGGTATCAGAGCGATACGTGCTTCTAATTGTTCATGTTCCTCATAATTTTTCTCAATGTTATAAAATGTCCATGCATACATTTAATTATGAATTACATGTTTTAGGCATTTTTGGACATGCATACATTTTATATATTTGTATGCATTTGACTTTGGAAAAATCTCTACGCTAGATTATTAAGTGTCATTATTTTAGTTGAAAATATGACATGGTCCGACTTGTCTATACGGTGTTAGTGAAACCATTATGATTATTCCCAATATTGCTAAAGCGTGAGGGATTGGTTATAATATTTTGTACTATTCCGGCTAAGCATGAGATGAGTCGAATTTAAGAGAAAGCATTATCCAATATTGCTAAAGCGTGAGGTTAATATTAGTATCTTACTTTCGGCAATAGACAAGGTGATATAAAAAATTGAACTATCCAATATTGCTAAAGCGTGAGGATGAGATTCGATTTAGGACCGAATATAATAGTTGCATGAGATGCAACTGACAATAGTTGTCTACCTTCTCGAATTTACAAAGGTCAATATTGCTAAAGCATGAGATTTGCGTAAATGTCAAGAAGGATCTACTTTGCTTTGTGAGATTTAAGAGTTAAATTTCTGTATTCTTGTTTGTAGAGATTATAAAGAATATGTAAGACAATGCGAGGGCACTTTATAGAAAAAGTAAATCCATATTCTATTTAGTGTTTTATCATGATATTTAAATATATTTTCGCTTTATTTTTGTTTATCCTTGTGTAGACAGAAAGTCTGGTTCGAACCCGCTTTCGCGTATACTTGATATGCATAAGCTCCAGGGTGCTGATAATTATATTGTTTGGCTCATGAATCTTTGGATTCTCTGCCAAGCGGAGCAACTTCAATACGTTCTAGATCATCCAATGCCGCAAGGTTTTCGGATGATGCTTTAGATGAAGAACATGAGACGTTCGAGAGATGGAAGGGTGATGATCGGAAAGTCCGGTCATACATCTTGGGATCAAAGGTACCGGAACTACAGAGGAAGTACATGCTGATGCTTGATTCCGGATCCATCTTGTTGCATTTGAAGCAGTAGGACTTTATCGTTAACTTTAACATGCATAAGATGCTTCCCACCTATTCTAAGTTGCACAATATGTTGCTGACAGCTCAAGAAGACATGAATAAGAATAGTTCTGCATTCATGATCACTGGTGCTTCTTCTTCTGGACCTTCTCAGGCTTCTCAAAAGCCGATTGGGAAGAAACAAAAAAAAAAGTTAAAGGTAAAGGTAAAGGTCCTAAGGTTGCTTCCGCAGGGGTTTCTAAACCTAAGGTGAAGACAGATGTTGCAAAAGGAAAATGTTTCCACTGCGACATGCTTGGACACTGGAAACGCAACTGTCCAATATATTTAGCTTCTTTGAAGATAGAGCCCTCAAGTATTTGTTTTCCTATTATTGACATTACACTTTCTTTTGATTCTAGTTCGACTTGGGTGTTAGACACCGTTTGTCCTTCTCATATCTGCAATACGTTGCAGGATCTGAGAGAAACTAGAAGACTAAAGCCGGGAGAGATCCAATTGCGAGTAGGGAATAGAGATTCTCTATAAGTTGAAGCAGTAGGATTTTTGTGTTTGACACTCTCGGATGAATTTAATATTCGACTTAATAACTGTTATTTTATGCCGAATATGATACGACAAATCATCTCACTTCCTGTACTTGACAGTGAAGGATTTCATGTAAATATTAAAGATGGTCTTTTGAATTTATATGATAATACGAATGTTTTGCTTGTTTCATGTCTCATGGTTGAAGGACATTACATTCTTACAAAAAATCGTGTTATCTTTAATATAGAGACATCTAAAAGGAAAAGATCAGATGAAATAAATAACATAGAACTTTGGCATATGAGATTAGGTCATATAGGCATAAAACGCCTAACCAAACTAGTTAAGGATGGTGTGATAGCAGATCTAACCATAGAACCTTTACCAGTTTGCGAATATTGTATTCAAGGTAAAATGACCAAATCTTCATTTAGTGGTGTTGGACACCGAGCTAATGATTTATTGGAACTTTTGCATTCCGATGTATATGGTCCTATAAATCATGCTGCCATATGTGGGTTTCAATACTTTGTAACTTTTATCGATGATTTGTCACGGTATGGTTATGTATTTCTTATGAAACATAAATCGAAAACTTTTGAAAAGTTCAAAGAATATCGATTTGAAATAGAGAAATAAACCGGAAAACTCTTGAAATACCTTCGATCAGATCGGGGTGGTGAGTACATGAGCAGTGAGTTCGTTAGTTATTTAAAAGAGAATGAGATTCTCACTCAGTATGCTCCTCCAGGAACTCCAACACAATGGTGTTTCGGAGAGGAGGAATCGAACTTTATTAGATATAGTTCGGTCAATGATGAGTTTCACTGATCTACCAATATACTTGCGGAGCCATGCTCTAGACACTGCCGCTCATCTTCTGAACAAAGTTCCATCGAGATCCGTTTCGACTACTCCGTGTGAGTTATGGACTGGAAGGAAACCGAGTCTTAAGTATGTTAAGATTTGAGGTTTTCCTGCCTATGTAAGAGTTGCACAGTGGGATAAACTTGCACCTAGAGGGTACAAGTATCGATTCATTGGATATCCTAGAAATTCCATGGGATATCAGTTATATGATCCCGAGAACCGAAATGTGTTCGTTGCTCGAAATGCAACTTTCTTAGAAACACAATTTGTGTTAGAAAGTGCAGATCATAGAATGATTGATTTAGATGAAGTCAATCAAAGTAACATTGAATCAACGATAGAACCGGAAGTTCAGGAAGATGAAATACCTTTGACACAACCACCTCGTAGGTCAGAAAGGATATCGAGACCCCCTATAAGATATGGGATGTCATCTGATGATGCCCTCGATGTTTTCTTAGTTGAAGAAAAAGATTCTTTAATCAACAGAAAGGCGATGTTAGACATCGATGCGGAAAAATGGCTGGAAGCTATGAAATCTGAGATTGCCTCAATGCATGATAATCAAGTCTGGGACTTGGTTCCGCTTCCCGACAGAATTTTTCATATCGGTTGTAAATGGGTTTACAAGAGAAAGCGGGGGCCCGATGGAAGGGTTGAAACCTTTAAGGCCCGACTGGTAGCAAAAGGATATACTCAGAAATCAGGTATTGATTATGAGGAAACCTTTTCACCTGTAGCCATGCTTAAGTCAATCAGGATTTTATTAGCTATTGCTGCACACTATGATTATGAAATTTGGCAGATGGATGTGAAAACGGCTTTTCTGAATGGAAATCTTGAGGAAGATATCCATATGGAACAACCCGAGGGATTCACATTCGCCAAAGATCCTAATCTGGTATGTAAGCTTAAAAAGTCTATTTATGGACTTAAACAAGTTTCACGTAGTTGGAATCTTCGTTTTGACGATGTGATCAGATCGTCTGGTTTCATTAAGAATGGAGAGGAATCCTGTGTCTTTAAAAAGGTTAGTGGGAGCATGGTAGTCTTCTTAGTGCTTTATGTTGATGATATACTTATTATCGGAAACGATATAGGTATGTTACAATATGTCAAAGCATATCTCAGTAAGAATTTCTCCACGAAGGATTTGGGAGAGGCCTCTTATATATTAGGTATAAAGCTTTATAGAGATAGAGCGAGAAGGTTGATAGGACTCTCTCAGTCCAAGTACATTGATTTGATCTTAGAAAGTTACAACTTCGTTGACTGTAAGACAGTCAATGTGCCTTTCAAACATTGTATTCATCTGTCTAAGAAAATGTGTCCTAAGACAGATGATGAAATGGCTAAAATGCTTAGCCAGCCTTATGCTTCTGTTGTTGGTAGCATAATGTATGTCATGTTATGTACTAAACCTGATATCAGCATGGCTGTAAGTGTTACAAGTCGTTATCAGTCTGATCCGGGTCAGGACCATTGGATGGCTGTGAAACATATTCTGAAATACCTTAAGGGTACAAAGGATAAGTTTCTCATTTATGGAGAAAATGACTTACAATTGAGAGGTTACATGGATTCGGATTTTCAATCTGATCCAGATGATAGAAAGTCTACATCTGGGTGTGTGTTTTCTCTCAACAGCAGTGCCATTAGTTTGTAATGGTTAAAGTAACTAATTCATTCAATTGTAACTAAGTTACTAAAGTTCGTGAATGGCACTAGATCAAGTGGGAGTGTTGGAAATGGTGATCGAGCACCATTCACTTTTTGTATGAATATTTGATATTTATGCAATATAATATTTATTTTTTCTTTTCCTTTTATTATTTCTCTAAATTAAAGAGATCACGACTTTTTTTGTAAGAATGTAATGTCCTTCAACCATGGGACATGAAACAAGCAAAACATTCATATTATCATATAAATTCAAAAGACCATCTTTAACATTTACATGAAATCCTTCACTGTCAAGTACAAGAAGTGAGATGATTTGTCGTATCATATTCGGCACAAAATAACAGTTATTAAGTCGAATATTAAATTCATCCGAGAGTGTCAAACATAAAAATCCTACTGCTTCAACTTATAGAGAATCTATGCTCTGATACCACTGGTTGTGTGAGGAACGGACAAACCGTGCGCAGCGGAACCCGCCCGAGATCAAATCCCGAGCGAATAAAAATTTTATTTTATTTTCGGCAATCCTTTATAAAACAGTGGGCAAAAAAAATTTTGGGATCAACTTAAAATTTTCCTAATGCACTAAAAATATTTTCCATGCATTAAAATAATTACCATAAGCCAATTAAAATTTTTAACACACTTTAATACATTTATCAACTCTTGACAAATTAATCTAAGCATCAAAATTATTTCCAACACTTGAAAATAATCCAAACATACTAAAATTAATTTTTCAACATTTGAAAAATTAATTCAAGCATACAAAATAATTTTCCAACTCTTGCAAAATTATTCCAAGCATACAAAATTTAACATATCAACTATATATCGATTTTCCAACACTTCAATGATTCTAATCCTCACATACATGCTTCCAATTTATCCAACACTTCCACAATAATTTTTCTCAACAAAATTAATCAACAAATTGAACAAATAAATTGACAAATTAAATGTACCAACAAGCTTTACCAATTGATTTAAGCTTTGCATCCAAGCTTCCATATCCTCCAAGCTTTTTCAACCTTTGAACTCAAGTTTCTCCAAATCTTCCAAGCTTTTGAACTCCTTCAAAACTCCACCAAATTGAACTTTCTCAAGAACAAGTCTTGGTGATAAAAAGGTGGTTTGATCACTCAAGAATGACAACCAAAATTTTCCCAAAATCAACTCTTGAACCCTAGGAAAAATCAAGCTTCAAAAACAATAATCAACCCTTAACTCTGAAGGATTAAATCCATATCCATGAATATTTATTTGGGTGATTTTTGGTGTGATTAATGGCTTGGATTTTGAGAGCAAAAATGCAATTTTCTTTCCTCTTGGTTCGGCAGTAGCTTGCTGCTTCTTTAAAAAAATTTCTTTTCTTTTGTTCTATGGTTTCGGCAACCAGAGAGTAACCAAGCAAAAAAAACCAATTTTTTCTTTTGTTCTTTGTTACTTCGGCAGAGAGGCAGAGAAGGAAAAAGTGAAGTTCTTCACCAATTTTTGCTTTTTGCTTTTATTAAAAGAAAATAAAGAAAACCTAACCCAAGCCATTTAATTAAACCATAGTTTAAGGGAATCTTTTCCCTACACCACTCATTTTAAAAAAATTAACTTAACCAAAGTTAAAAATATCTCACCAACCAAGGTAACTAAAATTGTAATTAAAAGATTTTAGTTACTTTAACTAAAAATATTCAATTACATTAACTAAAGTTACTTTAATTAATTAAAACATTTATTTGCATAAACCAAGTAATTAATTTTGTACATTAATTTAACAATTAAATTAATTTACTAATTAATTACTAATTTAATGTAAATCAAATTTACATCTATTATACAATAAACTTACATCAACTCTTGATATAAAATTAACTAATTCAATTCATCTCATGAATTATCGGATCAAACAATTTAATCCTTAAAACCCAAAAAAATACTTTGTCAACATTTGACGAAAGGTCGCCCTAGTGCTCAACGAGTAAACTCAATATAATGGAACTCTCTAGACTCACGTTCAGTTGTTACGTATATATATACTTATATATCTCATATATTTGTATACATATTTCATGATGGCCTGTCCACCTACAAATCATGACTAAACAACACGACACGTCGAACCATACAAGTCGAGGTTAAAACGCTAATGTATAATCCCTTCGTCATTAACGTTTCCAATTGAGTAAGGTTATAGTTGTACTGTCAAAACCTTATCTACTCAATATATGAAAAAATTTCATCCTTATATTCCATTAATAAATAATATAGCAAAACTATTTTTGAATATTATTTATAATGTTAAAGAAACAATTTCTTCAACTAACTTTCGGCCAAAGGATTTCCGGAATATATTCTAAAAATTTCTGGAAACAAAATCCAACCATATGGACTGACGAATCCTCATCTTAACACACACCGATCTTCATGAGCATCGGTCTATACCTAACAGTCATCCAGATGCCAGACCATGAAAGGTCTCTGACATGCATGGTATCAGGCACAGAGGATCACTCACAAGACCACCGTGGTGTCTCAAGTCAAAGGACCACAATAACTACTCAACTTGAAAAGATAACTATTGACAGTTTTATGGAATATCTATTAGTCATCTTTTATGAGTTAATTCAATATTCATTCAACTAATGAATATCTGCATTTCTATACGAACTTCCGTTAAGCTCACAATCTGTTGAGACAAACTATATGTCCATTACATATATAGACAATGCACTAGTCTTACCAATATAATGACCGACCCATGTCAGTATATCTAGACCAGGAATAATTTATATTCGAGAGAATGCGTGATATTCCTCAACACCATTTGCAACTCTTGCAACTATATCACCATATGTAGTAACTCCCGGGTCTTTACTAATTTCATATAAGGTTCCGAGTGTAACTCGAAATCTCTAACTCTTAGAGTAATCTAACTTTTAGATTTACAATATATAAATAAAAGTAAGAGTTTTACCATATAAATAAATAAATAACCATGATAAAATAAATATTATATTGCATAAATATCAAATATTCATACAAAAAGTGAATGGTGATCGATCATCATTTCCAACAGAACTAATCTCTTAGGCAAAGCTAATGATGAACTCTTGTATTTAAGTTTTTATATTCATGTTGTTGATTCCTAAATACTCTTAAATGTTTAATACAATTGATGTTTATTATTCTTTAATATCTTTCGTTTTATGAATCCAGAAACTGTGTTTATTCAACTTGCATATAGATTCAGTCATGTTTTTTCTATGTGTGATTGGGGAACGCAGTTATGACTGGTAAAGTTGTTTTATCAGTTGGTCTTCTGCTGCAGTATTGCCTGAGGGTAAATTGTCGACGTTAGATAGGTTATAACGATAACTTTGTGTGCTGTTAACATAGAGAAAATAAAGCATTGGTTACATTGGAATTTAATATGTTTAGAATTGAATATCTTCTTATTGTTAGTTTGGGATGTGAAACCTTCATTTGAGTAATAAAAAAAAATCAATAACTGAATATATGGATTTGATACAAGAGGGATTCCTGACGCTTTGCTGCTTTTCTCTGCTGATATTCTTAAAGTATTTTCCATAGTTTTTATCTTAAATTATCAATTCAACCTTTCTATTTAATTAAGTTGCTGTTAACGTTTTGTTTAAGTAAATCAGTTCTTTGTAACCATATCTCTGAGGAATCGACACCCCAACTATACTGCGATAACCGTAAGTACTTTTTGGGCGTAATCACCCACCGCCTAGGAAAAACCCTTGAGGATACATTGCATGCATTCATTGAGAAATAGAAAGCCATCAATAACCAAAATGTGCAAACATTGATTGATCTGAAAGATACTTTTTCCAAAATCACATCTATTTTGACCATTAATGAGAAAGGAAAGTTTCCTGCACAACCACAGCCAAACCCCAAGAGTCATCAAAACCCTCACGAGGGTAGTTTTGGTAGTCAATACATAGACCAAACCAAATTTGTCATTACTCTTCGTAGCGGTAAGGTCATCCATAGACCTGTTATTGAACCTCATGAAGTTGAAAATAAATCAGATTCAGAGGGTAAGTAAAGGGTTGATGAACCATTACCTATCGTTGATGATAATAATTTTTCTCATGCACCTCCATTTCCTCAAGCATTAAAAACAAAGAAATTGAACCATTCCCCAAAGATATATAAAATATTCAAATAGGTAAGGTTCAATATTCCTTTATTAGATGTTCTCCAACAGATACCATCTTATGCCAAATTTCTGAAAGACTTGTGCACCGTTAAAAGGAAACATCAGGTAAGAAAGAAAGTTTTTCTAGCTGAACAGGTAAGTTAATTCTCTCAACCAATAATACATTAAAATATAAGGACCCTGGTTTTCCAACTATTTCATGTATGATTGGAAATCAAAGAATTTAGCATGCTTTGCTTGATCTTGGAGCTAGTTTCAATTTGCTTCCATTTTCAGTTTACCAACAACTTAATATTGTTGAGTTAAAACCAACTTCAACTACTCTTTTACTTGTCGATAGATTAGTCAAGCTATTAAAAAGAATTATTGAAGACGTGTTATTACAAGTCGACAAATTCATATATCATATGGATTTTATTGTCTTAGAAATACAACCTATAACAGACAGTTATAAGCCAGTTCCAATAATACTTGGTCATCCATTTTTAGCAATAGCTAATGTCTTAATTAATTGCAGGAATGGAATCATGAATTTTTCCTTTGGCAATATGACGTTGAAGCTTAATATTTTTAACATGTGCAAACAACCATATGATGATGACAGTGAAGACGATAGCATGGAACTAATTTAACCAATTGTGGAGGAATATATTCAGGGGAGTTTATCTGATCCTACGGAAATTTGTTCAGCTAATTTTCTTGAATCAAGTACATAATTAGATTCAGATATTCCTAACGATTTTTTTACTTAATTCTACATAAGTACTGGAAGATGATGAAGAGAAGTAAAATTTTGAGGAACTAGGAACAATGGAAGAAGAAAAACATGAACCAATCTGGATTTGAAGACTTTGCAAGAACGATTGAAGAATGTATTTCTTAGAGATGAACAAACATATCCTGTGGAAATTTCTTCCTTCTCACAAGCGATCAAAAAAGAAAAATACCTCCAGATTGGAGCCATCAAGGCATGGAAGAAACTCTCTGTAGGACACAGAAATCGGCGACGCTGTCCCAGGCTTGTGGCCCGATCGGGAGTACGGAGTAGCCCGCGGGGGACTAAACCGGAGAATAAAGGAGTCGCCACCCAGTGTGAACTGGAAAATGATTTAAGGCTGCACTCACCCCTCGCAAGGGAAGACCTCAAACCGTTGGGTTTGGAATGGTCCCTTACTTATGCCACTTGTAATGAACGGATTCGCGCAATAATATAACCAAGTCTACGCAACATACACATGCAAGAATAACTTATATCTAAGTTTGCATACATAGGAGTAAATGAAATAAAAGTGAACACACAATCCCATGAACATATGTGTGAACGTTTCCTTAAGCGGTACGTGGAGTTGTATCCCAAGTACATACTGCACTACCGTCCATTCGGATTCGGCTACGGAATTTATGTCTGGGTTTCCATCTGATATACCATGAGAGGATAACAAGCAATCATTACCACAACGCAATCATGAACCCAATATTGACAAACATGAAACATGATAATGCATATAACCATAAATAACCGAAGATAACAAAACAAATGCAGAATAATAAAACGACAATAAACGGAAATTAAATGCGAAATAATAAAAGACTAATAATGCGAAATAAATGCGGAACAATAAATATGTGGCCAAAGAACTCGGCCGTTTTTAATATAGGACTTTGCATACCCGGTTGGACGTATTCCACGTCCAACCGAGCATACCGTTTCCAGGACAACAAAATAAAATATAACGAAGGGTGCCCTCAGGTCTTACCTTTTAAGTCGCTTCTCGGGAGTGTGTTGGGACGTCGCCGGAAGGGTTATGTTTCTGCTGTTTTCACAGGTTCGCTGTTTTCGCTCATTGTTTTCTCTGTTTTCACTCGCTGTTTCTGCTCGCTGTTTTCTCTATTTTCGTTCACTGTCTTGGGGTTTTTTAGGGACTGTTTTTTGTCAATTTGTGGACTGTTTAGGGATTGTTTTGGTTGGTTTTCTCTGTTTTATTTTGGTCGGTGGCTATGGACTGTTTGGGCCTTTGTCTGTATCGGTCAAGGGTGTTGGGTCCATGGCTTGCTTTTGTTTGGTTTGTTCGGTGAGGGCAGTCTGTTTTGGGTGTGTCGGTGGTGATGAGGGGGCATGTGCATGCATTAACGTGGCTGCATGAGTGTGTTTTACGTGGAGAGCTGTGTGTGTTGAAGTCGGTGGAGGGTTATTGTTTACGTTAAGTCAAATACGTGGCCTGAGTGTGTGAATGACTACCGATTACTGTGTAAGTGTTTAAGGTCTGGTCGTGGTGTCAGGGCTGTGTGTTTTTAAGGGTCTTTGTTGAAAGGTTTATGTGTTGTGGCCCTGAGAGAGAGCAGTGAGTGCGTGAAGGGTAGAGAGAGGAGAGGCTAGGGTTTTTGGGTTGTTGTCTTTTCTTTGTGTGTTTGTGAGAAGGAGAGAGACGTGGCTGTTTAATGGGTGTTGTGGGGCTGTTTGCGTGTCAAGGATTTAGGGTTTAGTTTGGTTGGTTGGTGAGTGGCGTGTGAGGCTAGGGTTCATTGCTCACATTGATTGAGAGCCAAATGAGTGAGGGCTTACGGTTTATGAGAGTCATGGCTTCAGGTTTATGAGTGGCAGTTTGACTTTACTGAGCGAGAGAGAGAGACACGAGGGCTGCTAGGGTATCTAGATTTGTTTTCTTTTATGAGAGCTGCTGAGAGTGTCTTGAAGGGTGGTGTTCTACGATTAGGGTTTTGGTTTGTTGTAGTGTTTTAGAGAGAGGCGTGAGGAGTCAAGGGATTAGGGTTGGTGATGAAGGTTTCCGAGAGGGGTTGAATGAAGGGGTGCAGTCGGTGTGTTTAGTTTAGGGATTTGTGAGTGGGGTGTTTGTGGTCTTTAATGAGAGGGAGCCGAATGAGTGGAGGCCATTAGGGTTTGTTTTTGTGGGTGCAATTGTTTACGTGAGTGTCAGTTGGCTTTGTTGGATTGTCGAGTGTCTTTTGATTTTGTGTGAAGTCGTGTGTAGTGTAAGGTTAAAGGGCTGGTGCGTGTGTTTCTTGAATCAGAGAGAATGATGAACAAGAGAGAGAAGTTGTGAGTTGATGAGGGGTCAACGGAGAGGAGAGAAGAGCCGGCAGTGCTTAGGGTTTTCTTTTGAATGGTCGAGAGAGTGAGAGTCCAAGGGGAGCCCGAGGTGAATGTAGAGAGAAAGAGAGGAGAGATGGAGGCGAGGGGGGTGTTGGCTGTTTAGGGTTGAGTTGTCGTGAGTATGAACTCTCTCTTTTATGTTTGTGCCGTGAGGATGCTAGGTGTTTAAAGGTTTGGTTTGTGTTCCTTTTTATAAGAGTGGGTTAGGGTTGTCCTTGTATGGGTAGGAAATGGAGATTGTGTGATATGGGGAAGATTTAATTAGTTTGTTATAAGGAAATGATTTCTTTAATTTAGGAAGGTAATTTGATTTGATTTATTTAATTTAGGCATGTGATTTATTTAAATTAGGAAGGTGATTTGTTTTAGTTTAGGAAAGGGATTTATGGGATTTGATTTGATTTATTTAATTTAAGCATGTGATTTATCTAAATTAGGAAAGTGATTTATTTAGATTTTAACATGTGTTTAATGTGTTGGATATTTTTGAAGGGGATTTGGTGGGCCTAGTTGAATGGGTTTTGGATGGGTGCGGGGATTTTTGTGCCGAGTCTAACAGTTAAAACAGAGATTAATCGAGCGAATCCAAGGCTAAGCAAACGAATGAAAACTGGTAAGGTATTGATTTTTGAATTTTCCATTCCGACGTCTGTTTCCTGCGACTTCCGCAACTTAAAGGGTAGTGCCTCCATACGAGGCTCATCATCGGGCCTTATGCAAAAATGTAGTGCCTACAGTCACCCCCACTTTGATGGGACTTGTGTAGTGTGTGATAGTGACAATCCTATCAAAGTTATGCATGCATTTTTACTTACATGGCTAGCCAGCTGCTATCTGTCTTACTGCTGCTTCGAAGTGAGTTGATATGGTGGCGAGATGCTTCGACCCCAAGGTTCATCCCTGCAAGATGCTGCGATCTCTAGGAATCACTACCGGACTGAGCTGATGTGAGGTGGTTCATTCTTGAACCGTTACATGAGGTGGTCCATTCCCGAACCATTACTGTGAGGTGGTCCATTCCCGGACCATTACTGAGTTGAGATGAGGGTCTTGTTCCCGAATTGTGATGAGAGTCTTGTTCCCTGAATTGAGTTGAGATTGATGGCGAGGTGCTGTGACCCCTGGGTCTTATTCCCGAACCACCGAGTGGGTTTTGTTCCCGAAGCGAGCTGAGGGTCTTGTTCCCTAATTGTGATGAGGGTCTTGTTCCCTGAATTGAGTAGCGGGTCTTGTTCCCGATTATGGGTCTTGTTCCCAAATTGAATTGCGGGTCTTGTTCCCGATTGTGGGTCTTGTTCTCAAATTGAATTGTGGGTCTTGTTCCCGAATTGAGATGAGGGTCTTGTTCCCTGAATTGAGTTGCGGGTCTTGTTCCCGATTATGGGTCTTGTTCCCAAATTGAATTGCGGGTCTTGTTCTCGATTGTCGGTCTTGTTCCCAAATTGAATTGCGGGTCTTGTTCCCAATTGTGGGTCTTATTCCCAAATTGAATTGCGGGTCTTGTTCCCGATTGTGGGTCTTGTTCCCAAATTGAATTGCGGGTCTTGTTCCCGATTGTGGGTCTTGTTCCCAAATTGAATTACGGGTCTCGTTCTCGATTGTGGGTCTTGTTCCCAAATTGAATTGCGGGTCTTGTTCCCGATTGTGGGTCTTGTTCCCGAGTTGGATTGTAGGTCTTGTTCCCGAGTTGAATTGTGGTCTTGTTCCCGAGTTGAATTATGGGTGGGCTTTGTTCCCGAACTGTGTAGAGAGTGGGCTTTGTTCCAAAGTTGTGCTGAATGTAGGCTTTATTCCCTGAAGTGTGCTGAATGTGGGCTTTATTCCCTGTGCTTTGTTCCCGTACTGTACTGATTGTGGGCTTTGTTCCCGAACTGTGCTTAATGTGGGCTTTATTCCCTGGGCTTTATTCCCAAACTGTGTAGAGAGTGGGCTTTGTTCCCGAACTGTACCGATTGTGGGCTTTGTTCCCGAGCTGTACTGAATATAGGCTTTGTTCCATGGGCTTTGTTCCCGAACTGTGTAAAAAGTGGGCTTTGTTCCCGAACTGTGTTGAATGTGATGGCGATGTGTTTTTGACCTCTGGGCTTTGTTCCCGAACCACTTGTGGGCTTTGTTCCCAAATTGAGCTGACTATGGGCTTTGTTCTCGAGCTGTGTAGAGAGTGGGCTTTGTTCCCTGGGCTTTGTTCCCAAATTGTGCTGAATGTGATGGCGAGGTGCTTTTGACCCCTGGACTTTGTTCCCGAACCATTTGTGGGCTTTTTTCCCGAATTGAACTGACTGTGGGCTTTGTTCCCGAGCTGTGTAGAGAGTGGGCTTTGTTCCCTGGGCTTTTTTCCCAAATTGAGCTAACTGTGGGCTTTGTTCCCGAGCTGCTAATAAGGTGGGCGTCGGCCCTGAGATTCATTCCTGAAACTGCTGATAAAGTGGGCCTCGGCCCTGGGATCCATTCCCGAAACTGCTGATAACGTGGGTCTCCACCCTGGGATTCATTCCCGAAACTGCTGATAATGTGGGCCTCGACCCTGGGATTCATTCTCGATACTGCTGATAATATGGACCTTGACCCTGGGATTCATTCCCAAAACTGCTGATGAGGTGGGCCTCGGCCCTGGGATCCATTCCCGAAACTGCTAGTAATGTAGGCCTCGACCCTGGGATTCATTCCCAATACTGTTGATGATGTGGGCCTCGACCCTGGGATTCATTCCTAATACTGCTGATGATGTGGGCCTCGACCATGGGATTCATTCCCGAAACTGCTGATAATGTGGGCCTCGACCCTGGGATACATTCCCGAAACTGCTGATAGTATGGGCCTCGACCCTGGGATTTATTCCCGAAACTTCTGATAAAGTGGGCCTCGACCCTGGGATTCATTCCCGAAACTGCTTGTCTTTGCTACTTTTTCCTTTTCTTCAAAACCTGCGAACAAAAACAAGACAAAAATTACGTGCATGTGACGTGTATGCATGTATACATGGATGTGATTCCTATTTCGATAGGTTAGGTCTTCCTTGTGCTCCTCGGTGTCCTTCGCCTATAACTGTCTTTAGTCGCCCCCCTGGGCCTGCTTACAGTTTCTTTCTGTCAATTCTCTTCTGGTGATTGCTCAGTTTCCTTTGGTCCCATGACTCAATATCTCATTATATCCCTGATTCATGAGGTGGTAGACTGGTCGCCCCCAGTCTTGGTTTAGCTTTCTGCTCTCCTCTGTTTGCACTAGGTCAATGTGAGCCACGTGATGTGGCGTTCCATATCATCATACTATATTACAAGCTACAAAATAGTCCCAATAGTTATACAGATCATTTTCCTCAAAGAATGCTGAGTAATGAAACCAGAGAACCTTCAAAACATTCAACGTAACTCAAATCCAAGTCTTTGAATAAATGATCTAAGCCAAACTCAAAGTGTGTGTGTGCGAAGGTTCTTTCACAGCTTGATCCTTGAGTAAGCCAACTCAATGATTTCATTTCAAAAATCGAGAGCGATGGGTCAAACCAACCTAGATGTCTCAGTTATGCTCTGTAATTGTTTTTCCGTGCTCAATGTGGTATGGTTTTCTTTCTCTTTTGTCTCCCTTTTTTTTTTCAACACACCTACCCTTTAAGGTAGCATTTCTCCTCATGGTGGTCCTAATACTCATCCATGGGTAGCTTCACGCTTATCGGTTATAGGTGGTTTAATAATTTTCTTTAGAGATTTTTCTTTTATTTTCAACCATACCACACATCATAACACAAGCAAATCAGGATAGACATTTAGGCGAACGGTCATTTACCGACCTACAATTTCTTCAACTAGTCACTTTGCTAACTACTCAGGTTTTCACTGTTAAGAACCTATAATTAAATGCTTACGAGTCTAACATAGATCAACTACTCAAAGCATCAGATAAAAGCACATCAAAAGTTTATCGTTTCTAAGATTTCACCTTAAAGCAATCAATTTCATCATCGGACTTATGCCTAACTATTAAGGACTAAGAACAAACAATTTTTTCTTTTTTTTTCTCTCTTTTTTTTCTTGAAGGCCCTCCAATGGTCTTTCTATCCTTTCTATAAAGTTTTCTGTTTCTCGGTTTCTTTTTCCCCGACATCCATGTTTGCTAAACTCTTCTTGACAAGTCTTCTTTTATCTCTAACCCAACGGATATCTATGATGGCTTTTAAGACACAGGGTTAACATGATGCGTGTATGCATGAGATGCATGAAATACGTGCGATGCATGAGATATAATATGCATGTGGTTATCAAAAGCAAAAAGGGGTGGCTTCTATAGGTCATACAACTATGGTTTACATGCGGGTTTATAAGAGTGTAGACAAAGGCTCCCGTCGGCGAAGGATTGCCCACAACTAGGTCTCCCCACTCAAGGGTTCGGATGACCAAGTGAGCGCACCCTTTTTTATACGCTAAGGTACGTGCCAACGAATAATGATGCATGAATGACTGTCAAATGGATATCTTATTGAAGATTCCCCAGAGGGAGGGTGGAGCGAACTCTCTTAAATACCCTTGCCTCTTAGGCTCTTATCGCATTGGTGACAGGAATAAACAATAGATCCTCCAAATTAGTCCATCACGGTAAGCTTTGAGTAAATGATTATCTAGACGTCTTCACAGCTTTTCCTTTTGGCTATGAAAAGGTAGTGAGTGAAGGAAGACATCAAATCATTACCCAACTCTAATAATGCATTTGGTTAAACCCCTTAGTCCAAACCCACTTGTAGACACGGTTAAATAAAGTAAAAATCACAAACATTACGAGACATTATTTCAGGGCCGATTCTCTATCCCCAGTGGAGTCGCCAGACTGTAGGACACATAAATCGACGACGTTGTCCCAGGCTCGTGGCCCGATCGGGAGTACGAGTAGCCTGCGGGGGACTAAACTGGAGAATAAAAGAGTCACCACCCAGTGTGAACTGGGAAATGATTTAAGGCTGCACTCACCCCTCGCAAGGGAAGACCTCAAACCGTTGGGTTCGGAATGGTCCCTTACTTATGCCACTTATAATGAACGGATTCGCGCAATAATATAACCAAGTCTACGCAACATACACATACAAGAATAACCTATATCTAAGTTTGCATACATAGGAGTAAATGAAATAAAAGCGAACACATAATCCCATGAACATATGCGTGAATGTTTCCTCAAGCAGTACGTGGAGTTGTATCCCAAGTACATACCGCACTACCGTCCATTCGGATTCGGCTACGGAATTTATGTTTGGGTTTCCATCCGATATACCGCAATAGGAAAACAAGCAATCATTACCACAACGTAATCGTGAACCCAATATTGACATACATGAAACATGATAATGCATATAACCATAAATAACCGAAGAGAACAAAACAAATGCGGAATAATAAAAAGACAATAAAAGGAAATTAAATGCGAAATAATAAAAGACTAATAATGCGAAATAAATGCGGAACAATAAATATGTGGCCAAAGAACTCGGCCGTTTTTAATATAGGACTTTTCATACCCGCTATTTTCACTGGTTCGCTATTTTCGCTCGCTGTTTTCTCTATTTTCACTTGCTGTTTCCGCTCGCTATTTTCAACCGTTGTTTCCACTCGCTGTTTTCACTCGCTATTTTCTCTATTTTCACTCGCTATTTTTGCTCGCTGTTTTCTCTGTTTTTGTTCACTGTCTTGGGGTTTTTTAGGGATTGTTTTGTGTTGATTTGTGGACTGTTTAGGGACTATTTTGGTTGGTTTGTTGTGTTTTATTTTGGTCAGTGGCTATGGACTGTTTGGGGCTTTGTCTGTATCGGTCAAAGGTGTTGGGTCTATGGCTTGCTTTTGTTTGATTTGTTCGGTGAGGGAAGTCTGTTTTGGGTGTGTTGGTGGTGATGAGGGGGGCATATGCATGCATTAATGTGGCTGCATGAGTGTGTTTTATGTGGAGAGCTGTGTGTGTTGAAGTCGGTGGAGGGTTATTATTTACGTTAAGTCAAGTACGTGGCCTGAGTGTGTGAATGGCTGCCGAGTACTGTGTAAGTGTTCAGGGTCTAGTCGTGGTGTGAGGGCTGTGTGCTTTTAAGGGTCTTTGTTGAAAGGTTTATGTGTTGTGGCCGTGAGAGAGAGCAGTGAGTGCGTGAAGGGTAGAGAGAGAAGGGGCTAGGGTTTTTAGGTTGTTGTCTTTTCTTTGTGTGTTTGTGAGAGGGAGAGAGAGACGTGGCTGTTTAATGGGTGTTGTGGGGATGTTTGCATGTCAAGGATTTAGGGTTTAGTTTGGTTGGTTGGTGAGTGACGTGTGAGGCTAGGGTTCGTTTGACTTCAGGTTTATGAGTGGCTGTTTGACTTTGATGAGCGAGAGAGAGAGAGACACGAGGGCTGCTAAGGTATCTAGATTTGTTTTCTTTTGTGAGAGCTGCCAAGAGTGTCTTGAAGGGTGGTGTTCTACGATTAGGGTTTTGGTTTGTTGTGGTGTTTTAAAGAGAGGCGTGAGGAGTCAATGGATTCGGGTTGGTGATGAAGGTTGTCGAGAGGGGTTGAGTGAAGGGGTGCAGTCGGTGTGTATAGTTTAGGGTTTTGTGAGTGGGGTGTTTGTGGTCTTTAATGAGAGGGAGCCGAATGAGTGGAGGCCATTAGGGTTTGTTTTTGTGGGTGCAATTGTTTACGTGAGTGTCAGTTGGCTTTGTTGGATTGCCGAGTGTCTGTTGATTTTGTGTGAAGCCGTGTGGAGTGTAAGGTTAAAGGGCTGGTGCGTGTGTTTGTTGAATCAGAGAGAATGATGAGCGAGAGAGAGAAGTTTTGAGTTGATGAGGGGTCAAGGGAGAGGAGAGAAGAGCCATCAGTGCTTAGGGTTTTCTTTTAAATGGTCCAGAGAGTGATTGTCCAAGGGGAGCCTGAGGTGAATGTAGAGAGAAGAGAGAGGAGAGATGGAGGTGAGAGGGGTGTTGGTTGTTTAGGGTTGAGTTGTCGTGAGTATGAACTCTCTCTTTTATTTTTGTGTCGTGAGGATGCTAGGTGTTTAAAGGTTTGGTTTGTGTTCATTTTTATAAGAGTAGGTTAGGGTTGTCCTTGTATGGGTAGGAAATGGAGATTGTGTGATCATGGGGAAGATTTAATTAGTTTGTTATAAGGAAATGATTTCTTTATTTTAGGAAGGTGATTTGATTTTATTTATTTAATTTAGGCATGTGATTTATTTAAATTATGAAGGTGATTTGTTTTAGTTTAAGAAAATGATTTATGGGATTTGATTTGATTTATTTAATTTAGGCATGTGATTTATCTAAATTAGGAAAGTGATTTATTTAGATTTTAGCATATGTTTAATGTGTTGGATATTTTTGGAGGGGATTTGGTGGGCCTGGTTGAATGGGCTTTGGATGGGTGCGGGGATTTTTGGGCCGAGTCTAATAGTTAAAATAGAGATTAATCGAGCGAACCCGAGGCTAAGTAAACGAATGAAATCTGGTAAGGTATTCATTTTTGAATTTTCCTTCCGACGTCTGTTTCCCGCGACTTCCGCAACTTAAAGGGTAGTACCTCCATACGAGGCTCATCATCGGGCCTTATGCAAAAATCCAGTGCCTACACTCTCGTAAAACTTCACAATCATTTTCCTTCTCTCCCTAAAAATACTCTGATGAAATTTTACAAAGCACGCACCGAAAGAATGAGACTTCTTATGATCCATGGAATTCCTAGTGGTATTCATTGGGTAATTGAAGAAATGGTCTGTTTGGCAGGTGAGTCATCTGACTCTTCATTTCTTATATGTCTGGTTTAGGGAAAAACACATATGCTAAGAAACGAAGAGCTAAATAATTAGGTATTTGTTATAAATATACACGCTGGACGTGCAACACTCATTATCATTCTTTAGGAAAGGTGTCTAACAATCCCGAAGATAAAATTCAATTCATTAGAGATGGCTTGAATAAGGAGTCTTTAAATGATATATCATTTACTCTTGAGATGCATCCAAGTGGACATGTTCATCGAGTGATTCGAAATTTGTATACATAATTTCAAAAAGAAAGACAACAATATAGTCTCGGGAATCTGACTTTAAAAGACCCTGGTTGTCAATTTATAAGAAAATTGGATAGGAAGCATATCCCCGACCCATATAGGGCGTTCAAGCCATTACCAGTACATATTATTTCAATTTATTGCTTTGATTTCCTTTCCTTTAAATTACTGTTTTGGTTTCCTTTACTTTAATTTTTGCTGACAGTATCTAAACTTTTTGACTTTCACGATCCATTTTACTGTTCATCTGAAAATTGTCATTTTGTAGGTACTAGTGCATTCATTACTCACTTTTTTTTTCAGGATCTATAAATTTAGCTCGTCATTTCTCTCTTCGACACATTTAGAAGAGAGAGAACAAAAATGGAGACAACTTCAAGAAGACGAGTCACTAATATCTGTGTGTTTTGTGGAACTAGCTTTGGAACTAAACCAGAACTTGTTGAGGATGCAAAAGTATTGGGTAGAGTTATGGCGGAAAGAAACATGCACTTAGTATATGGTGATGGCAATCTTGGATTGATGAGATGTGTTTCAAAGGTTGTATAAGAAGGTGGCAGTCAAGTTTTGGGGATCATTCCAAAATCTTTGGCAGACGAAAACCTCATCGGAAAATCAAATGGAGAAGAATGCATTGTCTCAGGTATGTCTAAATGACTTACTGAAACGATTAATCATGTTGACGCTTTTATTGCTTTACCAGGTAGGCTGGGCACACTGGAAGAAATTTTCACAGTGGCATCATGGGCGAACTTGAACATTCACCAAAAACCTATTGGACAACTTAATGTTGATAATTTTTTCGATTTTCTTTTAGTATTTCTTACGGATGCCAAAAGACTTGGGTTCATTTTGAAACCGGTAAAAGATATCGTCCTAACTGCAAGAAAAGCTGATGAATTAATTGATCAACTCTTAACTTATGAACCAAAAATCGACCCCATTCTTTCAAAGTTGAACTGGTCTGATAAAGATCATGGCAAGAAGCGTAAAGTGGACTTCGATCTTAATCTGTAATTTTTCTTTTAAATAGTCATAGATTCAATTGTCAATTCCACACTAACCAGATGATGTCTTCTAAACTCTGTTTCTTTTTATTCAAACATTGAGGACAATATCTCAATTTGGTTGGGGAGAGGGGATAATTGACGAGATATTTTTTATTTTATGTTTCATTGTTGTGTTTTTATTTCAAAAAAATTATTTTCATTTTTTGTGTTGTTATTTTATGTAAAAAAAATATTATTATGTTGTTTTTGCTTTGTTGTTATTTTGTGTGTAAAAAAAAGTATATTTTGTTTTGATTTTGTTGTGTTTTCAAAAAAAAAAACACTACACACAAACTAACAATATATTTTTGACTAACCACGTGGAATTATTGTTCGGAGATGGCAGTGTAAGGAGTTTTCGCTACTGAGACATATCTTAATTTATTTCGTAACAACTTATTTTTATTTCTTTCCTTTTGAATCATTTAAATTTTTGAATTTTCCATAATATTGATTAAATTTGATCTTCATATGCTCATTTGACAGGTATTAATAACATACACGGTAACATATGAACACGGGTTGTAAGTGAAAATTTTGCAATATTCAGTTCTCTAGTTTGTTGGAAGTAGCACCTAAAGGCAATGAAATTTATGTTTTTATTCAGAAAAACTAATCATGCTTTTACTTAGTAACTGGACATCTTGCCTTAGCAAGCAATGATTGTTGTCGTAAAACGATAGAGCTTGAGTTTGTAAAAAAATTATAATAATCAAGTTTTTACTTAGTAACCGGATATCTTCCCTCAGTAAGTAGTGATTGTTCGCGTAAAGAGAAAGCTTAAGGAAATCAGACACTTCTTCTTTTGAATATCTGATATCCGAGCAATTACGTCTGTATGGGTATCTTAACACCTAGTACCCTAAAGCCAACTGGTTTGGGAGTAACTGGCCCAAAGCTCATTATAAAGATTGGAGATGTATTTTTATTTTTATTTTTAAAAAAAAATACTAATTTTGTATATAAATAAATTACCATTGTCAAAAAGTGTGAATTATGATAGAACTTTTAAACAAAAATATTATTCTTTTTTTTTTCAAATAGACTTGTGAATATTATGAGCGCAATGAATTGATTGATATCTTATTTTATGCGTGTATGGAAGAATGGTAAAAAATACATGAGAATTTACTTATTTAATTATTTAGAAAGAAAGAAAATAAGTATTAACTTGTATAAGAATTTTTTCGCTTAAATTACTAGGGACTAGTAATAAGCTGGTTGGGGGGTGTGATGAGAATTAAAAAGTGTACACTTAATAAAAGAGAAACTAATCATTTTACACTTATAATTTCATTAATCCCCTTAATTTAGTATATTTGTTAAATAATAATTATATCTATATTTTATTATGATTTTTATTTATTGTGTAGGTAAAATACTGTTTCGGAAGCTCAACATGAAAAATGGATATGAGATCTGAATTTCAGGACCCAGAAAACCCAAAAAGAGCGTGACAGCTAGATTCAATTCGGACATGGAAAACATTCACCGTGTTTAGATTGGCAACAAAATGAGATTATGATGTATTTACCCACACATGTACTTTATTATTATTATAATAATATATATATATATAATATATTTTGGAGGACCCACCAAGATTTTATATAAAAAATATTTTATATATATTATATCGGGGTCCTACCAAGATATTATTATTATATTATTATAAAAATTATGTATGTATAAAATAAATGGAAAATGGCAACCCATCATTTGATAGTTTGTCATTTTCCCATTTGCATTTTGCAATTCATTATTGCAATGTTTGTATTGAGGTGCTGAAGCACCTCTATAAATTGAGGTGCTCAGCACCTCAATCGGCAACAATCATTCACGTTTCTCTTTGAAACTCTCTGAAGGGATCCAGCTCTTGTGTGTTTTAATTTTTTTTTAAGTTTTCTTGTAATTTCTTTTTCTTTCGGTAATAAAATTAGGTGTGTTTTTATTCAATTTATGAGTAGCTAATTTCATTTTGCTGGGGTAAAGGGTAAAACTTTTAATATGAAAATATATATTAATCTTACTTATATTATAATATATAAGGTTAGTAAGGATTCCCAAAGCTTTCTGAATATTCTTGCTAATGAAAGTGACTATAATCATTGTCCTAGTTGAGATTCCTTTTGTAGTCATCTTGGTTTATTATCAGAAATTCAGGACAAGTTATGAAAATAGATAGTAAAGTTCTAAGAATATCCACTTAGGGGGATTAAAAAGAGAAAGCTATAAGAAAGTAAGGAATGATGTACAAATGTTTAAAGCAACCAGAGGAAATAAGAGGTAGAGATACATAATGAGATGATAAAGAAAGTGCCAGAACTTATAATAGTAAGGAGAATATAATAAGCCCGAGCAAGAATACAAATATTAGATAGACCCAAGTAAGATCCATTCCTTCCTCAGAAAATTCTTTCAAGCAAATCCAATAGCTTTTGAGTACCTCGTGAAGATAGCAAGCTCCCCGAATAACGAAGGATAGTCAGAAAGATAAAAGAAACAAGAAATCTAATTTAGTTATGGAAACTCCTAATAGACTGGAGATACCAAAAAGAACGTATAGATTCTAGACATTCAAACCGAGGCTCATAAGAAATAAAGTGATCGTCGTCAGGAAAGCTGATTAGTTGCCTTAGCTAAGAACCCGATATAGATAAGTCCTTGATCTACCCAGATTTTAACCTCACGGTAATATTAGTTAAGGAAATTGTCCTGACGAAGGCTATCTCATACCTATCTTACATGAGTCATAGACTCTACCATGACATAAAATACCAAAACAATGACGTCGATATCTTTTGAGATGTAATCATTCTTGTTCCATCCTTAACTAACATAAATAAAGATAACTATAAGGAAGCTCGATGATGGTATATCCTAAGATAGATACACAAAACACTGAAAGGTAGATCACCCAGAAAAGGTCCAAGAAAGTTCCTAAAGTTAGAAAGAAGAGAACCCAACATAATTCAAGAATCTAGATAAGTCAGCACGAGGCTTGCAGTACTAGTAGAAATCCACATAATAGACCAAACGTAGTAGAAACCCATACGGATGTAAGAAACAGACTCATTAAATGTGAGACACTCAGAAGTTAGAAAAAGGGATCGGTACAGAATATAAGTCAGGTGATGTAGTTGAAGCTTACAGCAAAAGCAGAACTCCATGAGGGTAAACAACCACAAGTCTCAATAGTACGATTTAGAGCCAAGAGATAGAAGGATACGGGAAGTAACAAGGAAGTTCAGTATATATAGTAACATAGATAACGTAGCTTGAAGATAGTAACGTAAATGGAGACCTCAAAATAGTTGATAAAAGTTGTGGAACCCTAAGATTTAGAGAAGTCGATGCAAATTCCAAGAGAATGAATAATAATTCTTTTTTCTAGCAACCTCTATTCTAGTAAGTATATAGACACCTAACCAGACCATCACTGAGCTTAGACGAATGATAGTGATGTGTATTCTCTGATCTCCATAGGATGCATATACTCACCCCTCAATTTAGAGCTCAATAAGGATTTGAACAAGTAAAGAAGAGCATCTGACATGATGGGAAAATCATGAAACAACTAGATAGCCGAACCAAGAAGTTGAACAGAACCTAGGAAGGAATTATAAGATAGTAATATTTTGTAGGAGAGAAAATAATTTGAATTCACAGTAAGTCTAACCAAATTTAGAAGTGATTACCTACCTTATTGTAGAACGGATAGCATTCAAGAAAGCAAATGCTCAAAAGAGTAAGGAATCAGAGTAACTAATGCATATAAAGACCCTCAGAAGTAAGGTATACGAATTCTACAGAGCTTCCCACCGTTCTAGAGAGGGAAAAATTAGTAAGAGAGCAACACCCAAACCAAAGGTTCAGTAATGATACCATAACTTGTCGTAAAAAGTGGCGCTTCTAGAGAAGTAATAACTTAAAAGGTTTAAGAAACTGAGATAAGTATGAAGAATAAAAAATGGAGTATGATAGGATTTTGAGGGAGCATGAACCTTAAAGAGGTTCTCAATAAAGGATAGTATAACCAATAGTCGAAAATAAATCAGGAGTAAAGTTGAAGGAAGTAATTCAAATAGTTCCTAGCAGTAATACCATAGTGTGAGAGCCCAATATCATATATGTGAATAAGGGAATCCTAGGATTATAAATGGGCAGCATGTGCAACTGCGGCATGCATAGTTAGTGAGACCATCACAATCGGAAAGGACTTCAAGACCAACTCCCACCCTCCCAACCATCGTTATACAACAATAGTGATGATGAGCCTCGATGTTCGATCCAATGATATTCCCAGAAACAAGTGAGTCCTTGATGTAGTATAGCATCCTATAAGGTAGGGTAAGAGACATTTAAAAGATAATATCCTTCGGATAAGAAGACCGAGACATGAAACAAAGAAACTTTAGATATAGTATAAAAGCATAAGAGAAGAGGAAAATAACACTATGTAAAATATTTAAAGGAGGAACTATCAAGATAAAATGATGAAGACCAGGACAACACCTAACAGAATAAGATTGTGGGGATAATTGGAAGTGGGATATCTTGTAACCAGGCAAAGAGAACAAGTCAGTGTAAAATATGGTTAATTAGATTTATACTAGCAACGACTTTAAAAGTACGAAAATATGCATCAATTAATAACAAAATTAAGGTAGAGGTACATGAAGAATTTGACAATGAACTAAGAGGTCATAAGCCCTATAGATAGGCATAGATAGGAGAACTTGAAGGATGAAGCTGATAAGCAGTGAAGCTCAGTGAGGAGAAAACAGAGAGATAAATAGTTAAGTTATGAGACTGAATGCTAGAATCAGATCGACTATGTGGCGCTAAGGAAGTATCTAGTAAGGTTATTCCTTTATTCATTTACACCCGGAAAGGAAGCAGGTTATGAAAAAGGCTAACCATAGAGAACACTAGTATTCTAGGGACTTGGAAGTTCCAGCCGAAAAGAACCCGAGGTATTCTCAAAGTTCAGGGGAAATGAAGGTCATTGGTTGTAGCACAAAGTACAATAGTTATACGTTAAACGTGAAGTGTAACAGAAGTCCCAAGTGATATTTAAGAATTAATGTTGTCATGGAAAGAGATATAAGAGATCGTAAGCAAGAAAGAACTAAGATATGTGGGATGACAGGTCGTGAAAAATTCATTTCATGAGCACGTATATGCTTGAACATGATTTACATCATTTATTATGTCATCCATAACTTAGTAATCATCGGGATTATCGGGGTGTTACAATGGCTATGAATAAATCATTCATTAGGAAAATCAATGGTACTTAAGGTAAAAATAATTAGAGGGGTGATAAGTGCATGAAAATATACTTTGAAACATCACTTATCTAGGTTTATTGTTTAGTATTAGTTATATATTTTATATTTTATCACATATTTTGATTGTTATATTAATTTAGAACTATTTATTATTTACACTATTTAGTGATTTTATTTGTAGGAATATTAACATATGGATCCTGGGACAATTACAATGTGTTCAGGGATTCGAGAACGCGAAGAGGAAAGATTGAATTGGCGCCGCGGCTCCACAATCCCATACAAAATCCAGAGAGTAAGGCGCCACGGCGCCATTTGTTAAGCAAGAAGTTGGCGTGTGAATTGAATAAAGAAGAAAGCAATCGTGGGCCCTAATCTTCCAATATTATCCAAAAGTGACGTGAGAAGCAATTTGACCAAAGAGAGACATTCATGTACGTGACTAAGGAGAGAGAAGAAGTTGACCAAAGCATAAAGTGACGTGAAGAAAAAGGAGAGTTTGCTTTGGCTAAAAGTTGAGCACGTGGGGCCCTCCATTTGTTTTGTTTACAAAATAAATTATCAAAGAAGAGGAACAGGCGCCACGGCGCCTCACAAATCACCAGACTCAGCCAAAAATGCCGAGGATTTGGCGCCGTGGCGCCATGGGAAACATCGGTCACGCGTTTCAGGATTTAAATTTTAGGGTTTTCTAAAATCCTAATGACACCCTGACACTATTATAAATACAACTGTTCTTCCAAGACTCAAGAGGGAGGCTAGTTACAAAACTACTATGTGTGGTTTGCGAATTAATTGTGACTCGTAAAGTTGTTTTGCGTGTTGGTCTTCTGCTGCAGTATTGCCTGAGGGTATATTGTCGACGTTAGATAGCTCGTAACGATGACTTTTGTGTGCTGTTAACATAGAGAAAATAATCATTAATTACCTTATAATAATATGCGTAGAATTGAATATGTTCCGGTTGTTGGTTTGGGATGTGAAACCTTCAATTGTGTAATAAAAGTAATCAATAACTAAATATAGGAGTTCGATGCAAGAGGGATTCCCGAAGCTTTGTCATATCTCTCTGCCATTATCTTTTAATATATTTTCATTATTTTATTTATCTTATTTTAATTACCATTTTATCATTTTATTTATTAAGTTACCGTTAACGTTTTTGCTTAAGTGAATTAGTTTCATTGTAACCTTCTCTCTGAGGAATCGACACCCCAGCTATACTGCGATAACCGCAAGTCATATTTGGGCGTAATCAAAATTTGGCGCCGTTGCCGGGGAGACGGTTTACAAGCAAAAGGACCAGGTTTGCTTAGTCAACAACGAAGCGGTAACTTCGTTCCATTTTTTTATTAGTATTTTTTTTATTTTATTCATTTATTATTTGCCTATTTATTTTCTTTTAATTTTTTTTTTCTTTTCTTAGTTTTTGTTTAGATTTTTTTTTTATTTTGTGTTTATTTTATTTTATTTTAGTTTTAGTAGACTTTAATTTTTAGTTTCATTTATTTTTATTTTATTTTTATTAGTTGTGTTGGAGAGCATGTCTAGATTTAGGGATCAATTGGGTAGATTTGCTAGAATAGAACAGGAAGATTTAGAGTCAGATCAAGATAATATATTTGAGAATCTTTTTGCTACACCATCTAGATCTAGTAGACATACCATGAGTGAGTACGAGAGACCACCCAGGAGGACTCTTGAAGAGTACCTCCACCCAACTCGTACAGCTACACCTTCGTGTATCATGTTTCCTCCTAATACACCACCCATAGATTTTAAACCTGGATGATACAATATCTTCTTACTTTTCACGGTTTAGAGAGCGAGAACCCTTACGTGCACATTAGGGAGTTTGAAGAGGTAGTAGCAACTTCCATGACCGGTCGGAACCACTGACACAATTAGACTTAGGTTCTTCCCTTGCCCTTAAGGATAGAGCTAAGAGCTGGTTGTATTCTTTAAGACCCAGGTCAATAGGATCGTGGGGCGAGATGACCCAGGCATTTTTCGATAAATACTTCCCACACCATAAGACAAATTCCTGAAAATAAAAATTTCCACCTTCTCTCAGAGAGACAGTGAGACCCTTTATCAAACGTGGGAGAGGTATAAGGAGTTGTTAGCTAGTTGTCCTCACCATGGATTTGAGAGTTGGCGTTTAGTTAGTTATTTCTATGATGGATTGACACCTAGGGAGCGCCAATTCGTTGAGACAATGTGCAATGGTGAGTTTATCTGAAATGACCCTGATGAGGCGCTCGAATACTTAGATGATCTAGCAAAGAAGTCTCATACATGGACTGGACCCAATTCATAGATAGCACTGATAGGACACACCCTACCCCTCCGAGCAGAAGCGTACACCAATTGAGAGAGGAGGATAGTCTTAAGGCACAAGTTGAGCTATTGACCAAACAGATAGAAACCTTAAAAGCCAGAAATAGCAAGACTATGCATTCAATAGCCCACCTAGAACCCCATGAGTGTCCTGTATATAGTGAGACGAGGGGTACATATGAGGAAAACTACAATACTTCAGGGATGTACCAAATGCCTTATACACCATATTCTGACACCTATAATCCTAGTTGGCAGAACCATTCCAATGTTAGTTGGAGGCAGGAGTCCTATCAGCCTACCCAGACACCACAACCTAGGAGTTACAGTACCTCACAGTATCACACACCTGCATTCCTATGAATTCCTTAGAAGATATTTGGCATGCATTGTAGAGACCCAAGCAAAACCAATCAAAGGATTGAGTTGTTGATATCTCAGGTAGTTGAAGACCAAAAGAAATAAGAGTCAAATCTTTAAATTGACTAATGTCCTGAGTGTACAAAGACAAGGAAAAATTCTCATCTCAGACTCAACCTAATCCACTAGGTCAGCACATGGCACAGGCTAATCATGAGGTATCCAGTATAGGAGGGTCATGCCATAATCACTAGGAGCAGTAAAGAGGTAGGGATACAGAACACTTCCAACACTATAGGTGACCCTAAGGATGATAGTGCCAACACCTCCAGAGAGAACAAGTGTCACATTTCCAAGTTAGAGTACCCTCTCCTCAAGAACTTAACAGTTTACATCTCGAGAAACAACCACAGAGTGAGGGTGAGTGTCATTTGTCATACATGCTAGGAACAGTCCTTCCAGAAAAAAATTCTCCACATCCTGAATTAAATCCTCTTGAGCTAAAACTGATCCCAAAGAACCGAAAAATGAGAAAAATGAGAGTTAATGCTCAATTAAAGATGATGCCTGTGAGATTAAAAAGGAGATTGAGAAAAAATTTCCATACGAGGAGTCCAAGATTTCAACAATCTCCATACCTAAGAGGACCCATAGATACATTGCCACAGCTATACAAACATTCCCTCGTGTGTCTTCATCAGTACGCTAGATGGAAACCACCATGACAACTTGAGTGTTTGCGTCTAGCTGAAGACGTTAAACTTAGCGCTAGCGAGGAGGCAACCCTTGCATCTGCATTTATTTTATTTTATTTTATTTAGTTTTCTATTATTGTGTGCTAACTACATGTTTATTTTTCTGTTTGCATGAGTGTTTATACAGGAGTCAGCACAACCTACACAACCACACAGGCAAAGTCTCGCCAGCAGGAACCTGATCAACTCCGCGCCTGGTAGTGTTGTTCCTTAATCTTTTTTCTTTATATTTATCTTACATTGAGGACAATGCAAGTTTTAAGTGTGGGGGTGTATGCATGCGCATGATAAAACATGTCTTAAATACATTTATTTATAATAAAAAAAATTACTTGTTTGTTTTGTTTGCTTTTAGTCCCTGATAGTTAAACATAGTCCTATGATGATATTGTTTGTGTTAGGATGAAATCTTAGAAACGATAAGTCCTTTAATGTACTTTTATTTGATAATTTGAGTAGTTTATCTATGTTAGACTCGTAAGCACTTAATATGGGTTTTTAGCAGTGGAAACCTGAGTAGTTAGCAAGATGACTAGTTGAAGAAATTGTATGTCGATGAATGACCGTTTGCTTAGATATCTATCCTGAATTGCTTGTGTTATGACGTGTGGTATGGTTGAAAATAAAAAGAAAAGTCTCTGAAGAAAGAAAGTAAACCACCTATAATCGATAAGCGTGAAGCTACCCATGGGCGAGTATTAGGACCACCATGAGGAGAAATGCTACCTTAAAGGGTAGGTGTGTTGAAAGGAAAAAATGGCAAAAGAGAAAGAGAAAGAAAAGAAAAGTTCAAAAGAAAAAGCAACAAGAGACAAGAAAGAAAAGGAAAAAAATAATACCATATTGAGCACACATAAAAGCAACTACAGAGCTTAATTGAGATATCTAGATTGGTTAGACCCATCGACCCCGATTTTTAGACGAAATCATTGAGTTGGCTTACCTGGGAATACAGCTGTGAACGAACTTTAGCACACACACACTATTGAGTCTAGCTTAGATGATTTATTCAAAGACTTGGATTTGAGTTACGTTGAGTACTTTGAAGGTTCTCTGATTTCATTACTATGCATTCTCTGAGGACGAAATTATGTGAAACTATTGGGACTATTTAATTTTTATCTTGTTTGATTGTGTGTTTTGAATGACGTTTGTGGGTGTCGTCGCTGTAAGCCCTCACGAGACTATAACTCGTCCACTAGGGACACCTAAGGGTTTAAAGGCTTGTTGCATACGCTAAATGCAATCGTGATCCCTACGAAAGTGGCTTAGATAGTTTTTATTTATTTAATTTTCATTTTACGCTTGAATTGCTAGGGACTAGCAATAAGCTGGTTGGGGGTTGTGATAAGTGCATGAAAATATACTTTGAAACATCACTTATCTAGGTTTATTGTTTAGTATTTAGTTATATATTTTATATTTTATCACATAATTTTGATTGTTATATTAATTTAGAAATATTTATTATTTACACTAATTTAGTGATTTTATTTGTAGGAATATTAACATATGAATCCTGGGACAATTACAAGTGTTCAGGGAATTCGAGAACGCGAAGAGGAAAGATTGAATTGGCGCCGCGGCGCCACAATCCCATACAAAATCCAGGGAGTAAGGCGCCACGGCGCCATTTGTTAAGCAAGAAGTTGGCGTGTGAATTGAATAAAGAAGAAAGCAATCGTGGGCCCTAATCTTCCAATATTATCCAAAAGTGACGTGAGAAGCAATTTGACCAAAGAGAGACATTCATGTACGTGACTAAGGAGAGAGAAGAAGTTGACCAAAGCATAAAGTGACGTGAAGAAAAAGGAGAGTTTGCTTTGGCTAAAAGTTGAGCACGTGGGGCCCTCCATTTGTTTTGTTTACAAAATAAATTATCAAAGAAGAGGAACAGGCGCCACGGCGCCTCACAAATCACCAGACTCAGCCAAAAATGCCGAGGATTTGGCGCCGTGGTGCCATGGGAAACATCGGTCACGCGTTTCAGGATTTAAATTTTAGGGTTTTCTAAAATCCTAATGACACCCTGACACTATTATAAATACAACTGTTCTTCCAAGACTCAAGGGGGAGGCTAGTTACAAAAATACAAAAAGAAATCAGTGCCCAGAAGTCGGGACGCGGAGCCGTGATGATTCAGAACAATATTTATCTCCAATCCCGGGTTAATTTTATTTCTTTTATGGGGAACTAATCCCCTAGGCAAAACTATGGATGAACTCTTGTGTTGGATTTTATTATTTGTGTTTTTGATTCCTACGAACCCTTTTAACGTTTAATAAAATTGATGTTTATTATTTTCTATCATCCTTCGATTTATTAATCCAGAAATTATGTTTTGTTAAATCCCATATAGATCCAGTCATGCTTCTTCTATGTGTGGTTTGCGAATTTAATTGTGACTCGTAAAGTTGTTTTGCGTGTTGGTCTTCTGCTGCAGTATTGCCTGAGGGTATATTGTCGACGTTAGATAGCTCGTAACGATGACTTTTGTGTGCTGTTAACATAGAGAAAATAATAATTAATTACCTTATAATTTAATATGCGTAGAATTGAATATGTTCCGGTTGTTGGTTTGGGATGTGAAACCTTCAATTGTGTAATAAAAGGAATCAATAACTAAATATAGGAGTTCGATGCAAGAGGGATTCCCGAAGCTTTGTCATATCTCTCTGCCATTATCTTTTAATATATTTTCATTATTTTATTTATCTTTATTTAATTACCAATTTTATCATTTTATTTATTAAGTTACCGTTAACGTTTTGCTTAAGTGAATTAGTTTCATTGTAACCTTCTCTCTGAGGAATCGACACCCCAGCTATACTGCGATAACCGCAAGTCATATTGGGCGTAATCAAGGGATATAACAGATATTATGACACAGCTCTAATTATGAGATACTCTTGAAAGGCCAATCCGTATGTAATGATTATATCGATGGATACTGACGTAGTTCGGCTTAAATTATCTATATTCGGCAACGAGAGTGCAGCTTCGGGTTTTTAGTGGAATAACCCAAAGTTAATAATACAAAATATTTAATTAAAAGTTTAATTAATATTCCGGGATTATTGGAGCTCGAAATCGTAGGTCCATTTGGTCCTCGTGCTAGCTCGATATACTGTAGCAGATTAAATATAATTGGATAGTCCAATTATATACTCACATATGTATAATATATATTATTAATATGATTAATAATTCTATTTTATCACACTTGAAAGTATATGTTAAGTTTAATATATGGATTTTATAATTATATGATAATTATGAATTATATGTTATTAAGTTATATTATATGTAATTTAATAAAGAGTTTATTTTTGAATTTCCAAAAATGGGTTTTGGAAACCCTTTTGGTTGGAAGGGAAGCTACACCTTTTTAAAAGGTAATAACTTATTTGATTTTGTAACATTCATTTGTCATCATGATGACATTTAGTAAATTTGGATGTTATAAAATTTTCTTCAAAAATAATGAGGGCTGGCCGAAACTTGCTAAGGGTAAAGGGAAAAGTTTGTTTTATTTTGGAAATGAAAAATCCTAGGTATATAAAGAAAATTAGATTTTCTTTTTGCCTAAAATATCTCATTCTAACCCTAGCCACCCTCTCATTGTTCTTAGAATTCTCCTAATAGTTGAGAATAGAAAAAGTAAGAGTAAAAGAAAAACCAAAAGCAAAACTTGTGTGATTTTAATCTCTAAAGAGTTTCGAGATTTATTCTTGAGTATAGCCAATTCTATTTTCGGTTGGTAACGAGATGTAGCACAAAAGGTTATTTGGTGTCAAAACAAATTCATCATCTTCTCATTCTCAATATATCACACGGCAGTGAGCAATTTTCTACTCTTTGCCGCATATTACTTTGTATAACGGGGCTCGGTTCGAATTGATTTTAATCCATAAATATTCGGGAATATTTAGAAGTGTTCTAAGACTGTATTGGACATGTTTTTAACACAGTGGCAGTTCACGTATAAAGGGGCTGATTTGGGCAGTGAGTTGGGCGCGATTTTGGGTCCAAAACAGTCCAGATCTGATCCGCTATTCTGGGGCTGTTTCGGGGCTATTTCCGGGCTGAAATTTTGTTTAAAATAGAAGCAAAATTTTAGTGGAAGAGTTGGTAATATTTGGCTAAAATAAGGAAATCGTAGAAAAAAATTTCAAGTTCGATCATGGGTGCCTAACGTGTTTCCACTGCACTAAGAAAATGGTTCCTATACTTGTGGGGCTATCCGTACTCTCTACGAGTTGCGAGCCCAATAATGTAGTGATCGGCAATGTTGTAGACATAGCAGTAAATCTCGCTTCGCTTCTACATATAGCGACTCCACTGGGGATAAAGAATCTGCCCCGAAAAAATACCTTGTAGTATTTATGGTAAGATTGAGGAGAACCATGTCTTTATCTTTTGCATACCATTTTTACCCCGATGGCGTTGCATGTTGAGAAATCACTTTCGCTCAAGGCGATGGATTGGTATGTGATGATAACCATCACTTATTGGCATGTACCCTTGGGTATTTAGGTGCGTTCATTTGGTTGATTGAACCCTTGAGTGAGGAGACCTAGTTGTGGACAATCATTTATATCCTTAGGTATAAAACAATGTGCGTTCACTTGGTCGATTGAAACCTTGATTGATGAGACTTTTTTATGGGCAACCCTTCGCCGATATGAGCCTAAGTCGTATCCTTATGAGCTCACATAAAAATCTATAGTTGTTATTCTATAAAGCCTTCATTGTGCTTGTGTTTGGGCCCCCAATCATTCGAATTTATTTAAACCTTTTGACATGTTGGGCTTTTTTAACTGGGACAAGTTTGCATTTAATGATAATTGGGCCAAATGCTTTGAAATGTCAATGGGCCACCTAATATGCTCGTTGGACCTAAAAATATTTAGTTATGATCCAAAAGTGTCAAAACATAAGTCCATACCTCTACTGGCTTTCATCTAGAAAGTGTACGCCTTGTTTTGCCCATTTGAACATCTCTAAACCTTTCTAAGCTCATCCCAAAATAACCAAGATTACTAAGGGTCTGATTCGTCATTCCTAAACAATGGCACGATCCCCATATTAGGCTTAGTCATTTTTATAAATGGGCTGCCTTTGTATTTTTACGATGAAACAGAACCAAAGTATCCAAGGTTTTCCCTTTATAGCATAAAAGAGAACGAGCTTATGTATCCCCTGTTGGTGCATAAGCCAGGCTAAACCTAGGGCAGATGTTGGACTAACCACGTGTGGTGTGGGGGAGAAATAAGTTTGGAAGGATATATGCTGATTTAGCATGCATTTCATGCATTGCATGTATACACAAATCATGTTGATCCTTTGTTTTGAAGCCATCATAATGGCATAGTGGGTTAGGGAACAAGGTAGACTCGTTAAGAAATAATTAATATATTCTGAAATGGCAAGTAGTGATAGCACCTGCAATGACAATGCGCGTATGGACCAATTAGAGACGACAGTGAACAAGATAGCAGAACAACTGTAAAACTTGGCCAAAGTCATTATCAATCTGACAACAATCCAAATAGCGCCTTGAACAACGGGGCATGAAACTAGTGAAAGAAGACACGATGGGCCTGAAAATAGAACAGGTGAAAAAATCTCTGGGTTAGATAAGGATGAAATGGCTGACTATGCCACTGAGAAGGTAGACAAATCCCATACTAAGTCTGAGCTCCAAAGGTTGAAGAAGCAAATGGAGACAATTGCCCAAAAAATGAAGGGCAAGCGTTAATACCTCTCAGATTATGGTGTCATGGTTTAGATGTCTTATATGACCAAATTCGATGGGAACGGAGACCCCAAGACATAGCTCCGCCAATATGTGTCTATGCTGAGTGCTACTAGCATTCCGAGCACCGAGTTCTAAATATGTTTGGCATGTCGCTCAAAGGAGCACCGATGATCCACATAAATACGATAAGGTAGCTAGAGAGCAAACAACTCAAAGTGAGTTCTTAACTTCCTTACTATTGTCATACCAAACTGATGCTCTATGTCATTGAGGGTGATGATATTGTGACCTGAAACGTAAACAGACAAAAAAGAGCAGACTGATTCAATGTTGTGTGACCCATTACGGGTCTTTGAGTTTCTTGTTATGTCATTCGGTCTCACCAATGCGTCAACCACCTTTTGCACCTTTTTGAATAAGGTATTCCCTAATTGAATCCTGAGGGTAAATGAATCGAAATAGGAAGAAAAGTTACGTGAAACTTAAGCCTTTGGAGGGATCCTTAAAGCCAGAAAGAGGAAGACATAAGCAAGAGTCCCTCGGGGCGAAATGTGAGTTTATAACCGAATTCGCAGTAGTCAAAAAGTTTAAAAAAGTTCACAAGATATGTGGATTAAGCGAGTTCTGCTGTGGACAAAAAAAATAAAATACAGCGGTAGGGGAAGTAGTTCCGAAGCTTAACCAGACTCTTGTTCTTCCTCTTCAGCGACCAAAGCAATAAGTAGTTGTTTTTGGTTCATTTTGAGCTTTCTATAGGATGCCCACACCCAATTGAACATTCGTTTTACAACCCTAAATTAAAGACTGAGAAAGCCATCACTAAAGCTTTTTTCCGCCTTTAAATTTATGCTTAAAAAACCATTTACAGCCTTTTATTAATCCTCAAAAGAAAGAGAGAAAAAAGAAAGAGAACGTCTAAATGAAAGTTTGTTGGGTGTGGACTGGTGCACTTGTTAATCGATACGTATCAAGATAAGATCTATCGGCCTGAATGTGTGCCATAAGGGGTTTAGTTATCCAGGTTAATGGGTCACGATTCTTAAGACTTTGGCCAAAGCCAATCACCTAGGGTTGATCTCATATACATCATTCTCTTACTCGGGCGATAGAAGCACACACTAGAGACCTGCCCGCTTAGAGTCATAAACAAAGAAGCTCATTGGGGCAAGGAAAGTTAACCATCTCTTTCACCCGGAACTAGACAATGAAGATGAGTCTCTCGCTATATGACTTCTAAGACTGAAAATCCAATTATAAAAGAATAAGCAGCTACCAAGGCAAGGCCTTACTAGAAGAGAAAGAATTATTAGCGGTGAAGTGAGACACGAACTTAACTCGAGGGATATAACTCTTTCAAGTAAGAGTTTTCACATCCGACATTAAACTTGCTTTAGTTTTAATAGTAATAAACTTCCTTTCCACCAAGAATAATCGCGGTGGAGCATTCATTATTCTAAATAGTCCTATCTATTCTTTTTCTTTTCCTTGGCGTAGCTGGGCCATCGTGGATTTGAACCAGAGACGCAAAAGTACTTGTGGGGTTCACGGTACTCCTGGTTACTAAACCACTCAAAAGAGGAGTAGATTTTCATGGGATTCACTCTTTTCTTTTCTTTTCTTTTCTTTTCTTTTCTCTCTTTTCTTTTGTACTTCTTTTTTCTCTCTCTTTACCTCTAGAAACATAGGCTGTAAACATGAGATTTATCTTGAAAATCATAAAACATAATATATATGTTGTGAAACATAAATCGTAAATATGTGACGTGTTAACGTAAAATGAAATCATATATGCATGACTTGGGAAAACATAAACTAAAAACGTGCATCCTTATCTTGTGAAAACATAATTCATAAACTTGTATATATTGACTATAACTTGTAAAACATAATTGTAAGCATAAAACATAACTTGAGGAACTTAAGACGTAACTTATATTTATCATGGATCATGCTTCATAAATCATAATACGTACATTGTGACTGAAATATATCACAATGGAAATAATATGAAGGCATAAATATGTAAGCATTCACTCATAACATCGACGTTCTATTGCCCATACACTTGAATAGAGCCACAAAGATCCTTTTACGTGGAATCTATCATGTGTTCAAGTACGATTAGCATACTCGAACATATAATCCTAAATATATGCATGAATATTGCGTTTGACTTATGCTGACAAGGAAACCTAGGGTGTTTTCCAACATGCTAAAATGAAATGTGATATGAAATAAATACACATGTCTGGGAATGGGCATCACGTTGTGACACCAGCCCGACCCTCGATTACATCGTCCAATACAACACAGGGGGATAGCTTGCGGTTAAAATCCCATAACATACCTAACTACATGGTACCCCCAAAATCATGCTTTACAAATTACCATAACAACATGAATTGGCTTATTATAAGACTATAATATGAAAATCAATTCCTAAATCAACAATTTCATAATATGGTAAAAGCCCCAAATTCTAGGTTTACTCAACCCAAAGCATAGAATTTAATTCAACTCAAACAATACATATATAATGTTAATAATCATCTATCTACGCATGATTAACTTGTTAATCAATCAAAATTAGGAAAAATGCACATAGGTCATACATGTGTTTTAATCCTAACATGAAAAATCCATAACAAAATGCAAAATAAAAATTGAAATTGAGGTTAAGGAATTTACATGCTTCATTTGATACAAGAATATGCATGAAAATCAAGCTTTGGGCTTGATTCGAGGCAAAAATTTGGTGATGAATCGAGAGAAAACGAGAGAAAATGAGAAAGAAAATGAAGGGGAAGTATTTATATATAATCCAGGCGGTGACCGACATGCCGATTCCAGAAGCCATTTCGAAGAGTCCAAAATGCCTAAGACCTGTTTAATGACCGATATGGTGGCTTAGGCCAATACGATGACCAATATACTTGAATTGCGTTTTTTGCATACTTTTTCTCGTATTGTGTTTTAACATGTCTCAAATCGTAAAGTACTTTCATGGACGAGTGCCTAAAATCTAAACCTAATCCGACCCACATGCGTATCGTGCCATGCGATACTTGCCTACCTAACGAAGTGTGTTGTGCCTGTACGGATGTAGGTTATACCCGCGAGCCTACTGGATGGCCCGGCCCGGTTGCCATCTTTACTCGTTATCTAAAGAAATTAATTCCAAGCGACTCTACTCATTGATTCAGAACATGTGCAGGTTAAAAAAAAAAGCAAAAAAAAAAAAAGGAGAAGTCAATAAATCCATTCTCTCTCTCTTTTTTCAACTTTATTTATTCAACATCATACATATATCTACCAATATCTCTCATTACTTTGCAGCAAATTAATTTCCATTCTCATATACGGTTAAACGGGTTCGAGTATTTCCGAATTCAATCCGAAAATTTCGGAATCCAAAAGTATCCTATCAAATACACTCATTTCATACTCGATCCGCCTGAATAGTGTTTCTGTACTTGCTTCATTTTAGATTTTTCGAGAAATTTGCCCACCCCTATCAAAAATAAACCTAATCCGTTCTTTTCCTTGCACGACAATCTCGGAAGTCTTTTACTAGTTAGTTGCCCTTTAAATTCTAAAATCTCTTCAAAAGCGATGTGATTTTTCTTGATGAATTACTGTAAATAGAATCCTTAATCAATGCCAGCGCCCGCGCCTTGCCATAAGTGGGCGTAAATATTTTTGTTATAACCTTCAGATAATTAATCGCAGTAAAGAAAAAAAAATCAAAATATAAAAATGAACTTAGGTTGTAAATAAAAAAATTAATATCAAAAGGGGAAAAAAAAACTAAGCAACACAAACTGAATAATCAATAACATTAAATTCCATTTTCCCAGATCAAATATTACATACATAAAAATAAAAGAACTAAAAGGTACCCAAAAGAAACACGCAAAAGCAATGAAATTAAAAAAAAAATTAATAAAAGAGAGAGATACATAAGAGTTAGGCAGAGCCAGTGTAGATGTGAACATGAATGGCAATGAGGAAAATAGTGATGAGAGCAAAGAAGATAAGTGAGTGGACAAGAATAGAAGCACCACTTGTCTGCATGTTGCCAAATTCAACAACTCTGTTTCTGCCTGGAATCTGAAACAGAAGCCCTGGTGTTAACAGCACAAACAGCACCACTGCTATCACTACGGGACCCCAATCGGCCATTGCTCGTTTTCCTTCAAAGAAATGAAGAGAAGAGGGAAGATATGCTTTAAAGGGTTGAAAATTCTGGAGATGATGTGGTGGGGAAAGTTAGTGGGACGGTGATGATGAATCAAATGGGACAAATTTTGCATTCATATCGATGCTTCTCGTGACTGCCAATGCTTCCTTGGTAAAACGTGTTGCCATCTCCAACGGCTGTAATTTACTTCTTGTGATGTCATGATAATTGCTACGAAAGTTACGAGTGGTGAGTTGTTATTACTATTAGTAACAAATATTTGTCAGTAAAATATAAAATGTGTATTTATAAATAAATAGAAAATTATCAAAATTAACACGAAGATAAATTCATAACGTATAACAGGAATTATGGGATTGGTTTGAATGAGCGGGGAATATGTATTTTTTGGGTGGTGTAGGATTAAAGATCTTATCTTAAGGTTTTGGATTCGAATTCAGATAATGTATTTCTTGTAAGAATATATGACAGCCGATGAAATAATAATTTGATGACAAGATTTTCAATAATTCCAAAAAAAAAAAAAATGAAATTTCAACTAATACACACATTAAACATAACACTATTATAACACCCTACAATAAATCTAATACAAATATAATTGATAAATCTATAAAATTATAAAGATGCCATAGAAAGCACCTAGAGCTCCAACAGCATCGGATCTACTTATCAATGTAAAAATAGAAAATATAAAAACCAATACAAAGATTGGATTACTATCACTACGTATTAAAAAAAATAACCAAAAAATAAAGTAAAACATGGAAGGGGGGGAATTTTCGATAAGACATTGTCCACCCAAATCAGAAGGAAAATGGAGTAGGGAAGAAATGAAGAGGAAGCGGGAATAAAAAGGGAAGAAATGAGAAAGGGAAAATGAGAGTAAAAAGAAAACTTATAAAGAGGAAATGAATGGGTGTGTGGTTGTTGCCGACCACACTAGGGCTAACAGGTCGATTAGGTTTTGTTTCCCCTTGGGTGGAAGGGTTTTTGTCTGGTCAATATATATATAGATATATATATATATATGAATTTGTTTGGTTATGGGTGATCAAAAGCAAATTTAGCAAAAGACAGATAAATGCACCAATCGACAAGGAGATTTAACGTGGTTCGGCGGATCTTGGTCCGACCTACGTCCACGGGCACAAAAAATGAGATACTTTTATTACTGAGATATGCTTCTCCGATATCTCTTTTGTTTACAAGTCTCACAATAATGATTCTGATCTCAACTCCCAATGCTCTCCACTTGTTACTTTTTTACTCTACCCTTCTATTTATAATAGTGTAGAAATCAGATTCCTTCTCCTACAAGAATTTCCTAGTTGAAACAATTTCATTTTCCATAAGGATTCCTAGTCAAAACCATTCCCTTTTTCCCATAAGGATTCCTAATCAAAACTACATTTACTTATCATACCCTATTAGAATAGGATAACTTATCTCCTTACCTAATAAGAATAGGATAACTTATCCCCTTATCCCATAAGAATAGGATAATTTATCTCTGGAGCATATCTCGATATCTGGTCGGTCTTCATGAGGTCGGTCATGATAGTCATTTGAACTGAGAATGTTGTTTGTCGATCTGATAATGCCCGGTCATACGATATTTAAGTGGTCGGGTTACTGATCATAAAGTGCTCGGTCTCTACCTGTTGTGGTCGGGTCGGCATTAAACAAGAGAGTTCCCCTTTTTACTCCTGCCGTACTGCTTAACTATCATAGTGCTTAAAAAACACTATCAACATCTATCCCCTAGTTCTCGGTAACAACGAGTTTGCGAGTTGATGCCGGGAACTATAAAAAAAGTTGGTGTGCCGATGATTCCGTCGGTGGTCACTCCAGGAACCGCAGAGAAAAATGCATTGGCCGCAAATCTGGTCCTTCCCGCCACCTTCATGTGCTCAGTCAACGAGGATCCCGATATCTACCCGTGGAGAAAATGATTTGCCCTTATGCTGATGACGATCGACTCGGTGGGACATAACCCGACCCCGAGTTGAGAAGAATATTTGGTTCTGGGGGAATGTCACCTCCCCAGACCAATAAAGGGCCGACCATGGGGGAGATGCTCCGATCCCATGCCGATGATAAGTCTCTCGGTGGGACGTATCCCGACCCCGAGCTGAAGAAAGACTTGGCTCTGGGGGAATATTACATCCCCAGTCCAAAGAAGCCGACTCGGTGGGACGTAACCCGACCCAGAGCTAAAAGAAAGCCTTGGCTCTGGGGGAATGTAACATCCCCAGTCCAATAGAAGCCGACTCGTTGGGACGTAACCCGACCTCGAGCTAAAAGAAAGACTTGGCTATGGGGGAATGTTACATCCCCAGTCCAAAGAAGCCGACTCGGTGGGACGTAACCCGACCCCGAGCTAAAAGAAAGACTTGGCTCTGGGATAATGTTACATCCCCAGTCCAAAGAAGCTGACTCGGTGGGACGTAACCCGACCTCGAGCTGAATAAAGACTTGGCTCTGGGGGAATATTACATCCCCAGTCCAAAAAAGCAGACTCGGTGGGACGTAACCCGACCCCGAGCTGAATAAAGACTTGGCTCTGGGGGAATGTTACATCCTCAGTCCAAAGAAGCCGACTCGATGGGACGTAACCCGACCCCGAGCTAAAAGACTTGGCTCTGGGGGAATGTTACATCCCCAGTCCAAAGAAGCCGACTCGGTGGGACATAACCTGACCCCGAGTTGAATAAACCATAAGGCCTCGACGGAACAAAATCCAGCCCCGAGCCGAATAACCAAGCAGCCTCGGCGGAATGAAATCCAGCCCCGAGCCGAATAAACAAGTGGCCTCGGTGGAACGAAGTCCAACCCCTAGCCGAATAAACAAGTGGCATCGGCGGAACGAAATCCAGCCCCGAGACGAATAACCAAGCGGCCTCGGCGGAATGAAATCCAGCCCCGAGCCGAATAAACAAGTGGCCTCGGCGGAACGAAGTCCAACCCCTAGCCGAATAAACAAGTGGCCTCGGCGGAACGAAATCCAGCCCCGATCCGAATAAACAAGTGGCCTCGACGGAACGAAATCCAGCCCCGAGCCGAATAAATAAGTGGCCTCGGCGGAACGAAGTCCAACCCCTAGCCGAATAAACAAGCGGCCTCGGCGGAACGAAATCCAGCCCCGAGCCGAATAAACAAGTGGCCTCGGCGGAACGAAATCCAGGCCCGAGCCGAATAAACAAGTGGCCTCGGCGGAACAAAATCCAGCCCCGAGCCGAATAAACAAGTGGCCTCGGCGGAACGAAATCCAGCCCCGAGCCGAATAAACAAGTGGCCTCGGCGGAACGAAATCCAACCCCGAGCCGAAAAGAAACATCGGTCTCGGCGGTACAAGAGCAGACCCGAGCCGGAAAGAAACATCGGTCTCGGCGGTACAAGAGCAGACCCGAGCCGGAAAGAAACATCGGTCTCGGCGGTACAAGAGCAGACCCGAGCCGGAAGAAAACATCGGTCTCGGCGGTACAGAGCAGACCCGACCCGGAAATAAACATCGGTCTCGGCGGTACAAAAGCAGACCCGAGCCAGAAAGAGACATCGGTCTCGGCGGTACAAGAGCAGACCCGAGCCGGAAGGAAACATCGGTCTCGGCGGTACAAGAGCAGACCCGAGCCGGAAAACATATATCAACAGAACGGACTCGGCGATACAAGAGCAGACCCGAGCCGTAAAACAAATATCAAACCATTGTGTGGGCCATAACAAACAAGCATAATCAAATGTCAACCTAAGATAGAAGATGTCTTACTCACCTTTTTGGGATCCGTTGTCTTTCTTGCAACTCTACAAGGGTCACTACAAGCAAGGCTCTTCTTAATACATCCTCTTTGCATCTCAGCATTCCACGCATCTGACCGGATGACTTCCGCTATCAACTTGGTCGACCTCAAAAACCGATTGGTCTATGTACACACTGAGATAGCCTTCTTTCACCAAGTCTTCCACCTGCTCCCGCAGGTCTCTACACCCATTCGTGGCATGTCCCCTTACGTTATGGTAGATACAGTATGCCTTACTATTTCCCTCCTCAATCGGGAACCTCCTCAAATTAGGCTCGACCAACAGACCTTTACCATGGATTTCCCGAACTATCTGGTGAAGTCCCTGACGATCGGTGATTTCCATCTTCTGCCATCGTCTTACTACGCGAGCTGCTTTTTGTTGAGTTCCCCACAGACGGCGCCAACTGTTGACGGCTGATTTTGGTCTCAGGGGCAATAAGGGAATATCACTCCCGAGACTAATCCTCCCTCAATAGTGAATTTGTTTGGTTATGGGTGACCAAAAGCAAATTTAGCAAAAGACAGATAAATGCACCAATCGACAAGGAGATTTAACGTGGTTCGGCGGATCTTGGTCCGACCTACGTCCACGGGCACAAAAAATGAGATACTTTTATTACTGAGATATGCTTCTCCGATCTCTCTTTTGTTTACAAGTCTCACAATAATGATTCTGATCTCAACTCCCAATGCTCTCCACTTGTTACTTTTTTACTCTACCCTTCTATTTATAATAGTGTAGAAATCAGATTTCTTCTCCTACAAGAATTTCCTAGTTGAAACAATTTCATTTTCCCATAAGGATTCCTAGTCAAAACCATTCACTTTTCCCATAAGGATTCCTAATCAAAACTACATTTACTTATCATACCCTATTAGAATAGGATAACTTATCTCCTTACCTCATAAGAATAGGATAACTTATCCCCTTATCCCATAAGAATAGGATAATTTATCTATGGAGCATATCTCGCTATCTGGTCGGTCTTCATGAGGTCGGTCATGATAGTCATTTGAACTGAGAATGTTGTTTGTCAATCTGATAATGCCCGGTCATACGATATTTAAGTGGTCGGGTTACCGATCATAAAGTGCTCGGTCTCTACCTGTTGTGGTCGGGTCGGCATTAAACAAGAGAGTTCCCCTTTTTACCCCTGCCGTACTGCTTAACTATCATAGTGCTTAAAAAACACTATCAACATATATATATATTGATTTATTGATTATTATTTAAATTCATATCTTTTTTTATTATATAATTTTTAAGTTAATATTATGTGTAAATAGTTTTTAGTAATTTTATTTATTATTATTATTTTTTTAAAAATTTTTGGCCACCATTTTATTAACTTCAAATTAATTTTTATTTAAATAAAAAATCTGACCTTAAAGTTAATTTAAATTTTATAATTGATTTATTAAGGCTTAATTGGTTTATTTTAATATAATATCTGTTTTATTATATAACTCTAACATTAATATTTTGTAAATATTTTGTATTTATTTTTTATGATTTATTTTCAATTTCTAATTAATTATTTATTTATTTAATTTTTGATTTTCTTGATTTTTTATTTTTTTAAATGAATGGGTATTTATGATCATTTAAATAAATATCGGGTCTATTTATCATTTTCTAAAAAAATTGTGTTAATAGTTTAAAGACAAAATTATCCCAAAAAAAAAAAGTTATTTGTGACTTTTTTTTTTAAATGAAGATGATTGTTTTAATCATTTGAGCAAATGTTAACCATCATTTCTCATTTTGGCCATCCATCACATAAGAATCTTTTCAGAAAAAGCTGATGAACATTTTTTTTCATAATCCAATTCCGACGTCTGATATTTCACAATAGAGACTATGGATGATAAATTCAGTCCCGAATCCTATTGGATTGGAGTTTGGAAATGTTTTGATGGATTCAAGTATATAACGAAAATATCAGGATTTAGATGCATATATATTTGATCCAGATTAGAATATACCTAGAAAGGATTTGGAAAACAGAAAATTTTTATTTTTATTTTTATTTTTTAATTCCAAAGATTTTGTATTTATATTTGTAAATTTTGTTATTTTTTAAATTATTTATATTTACTTTTTTGTTTTTTTTTTTATTATTTTATAATTCTATTTTATCTAAAGGGTGTATCCAATTAATCGTGTTAGTTTGTTCTGTTTTTGTTTTTTGTTTTTTTTTGCTATAATTCATAAATCCACTGTTTGTTTAATTCCATCTACACTCTCATTGATTTTAAAAAATTATTTTATCAATATTAATTTAAATTTTAACAAATCCATAGGGAGTCCGAGTTCTTCCATTTACATCTAGAAATTTTAATGACAGATCCGAGTATTTTACAATATTTTCATAATTGAACCGGGGATCGAATCAGTGATGCAAAAGATTCAATAGGTCATTGGTTCGACCAATTGAGCCGTATCCAAAAAATTGACAAAACTGACTTACATAATAAATAATTTTATTCAATTAAAAAAAAAATTGGACTGATCCGGCCCGATTTTTTTACCTATTTAACCTATTTTTTATCAAATTGATTTTTATTTAATCGGTTCTCGATTCAACTAGTGAAATTGATCGGTCAAAAACATGGGTATTTTGAGACCTGTGTGTAGACCCGGCCAAGGTTCCGGTTCGGAACCGGAACCAAACCGAAACTGAACCGGTTGGAACCGGACGGTTCCGGTTCCGGAACCGAACCGGAACCTAACCGGTTCGGTTAGGGTTCTTCCCCTAGCCGAACCGGTTGGAACCGGTTTGAATTTATACAATAATATATTTTTTTAATTTTTTAGATAAGAATTTTATTTGTAATTTAGTGTAATTATGTAATGTAATTTAACGTAATTTGTAATTTACATAATTTTATTTGTAATTATGTAATTTTATTTGTAATTATTTTCAAAAAAAAAATAATTTAATGTAATTATTTGTAATTTAACTTTTATTTTCAAAAAAGTAAAAAAAAAAACCGAATAAAATCGGAACCGAACGTGATTCCGGTTCCACACAAAGTGGAACCAGAACCGGACGGTTCGGTTCCGGTTCGAAACCGAATCGAACCGCCGGCCGGTCTACCTGTGTGTTCTATAAATCAAGACCTTGGTTGACCGCTACTCGTGCTAAACCCCAAGCTTGTCAAAGTACACAAACATTTTTGTTATCCAAAACCAAAGGCATTGACTCACGTCATTCATCATTTTTCATCCTCATCTTGTCCAAGGTCTTTCCCATTCCATACAAAATGACTACATCACCTCTAGTAATCATACCTGTATATAAATAAATGTATAAAAAAATTTTATTAGAGGACAAATTATTTTTTGTCTTTATCCACTTTATGTGTATTTTTATTTTTATATACACAAATATATACATTTATCATTTTTCTACCCCTACATCAGAATTTTCATTTTTCTTTTATTTGTTAATTTCATATTTGGGAGATTTGGAAAGCATTCATTAGTTTTCTTTCTAGCATTACAACTTAATTTGCGGACTTTTCGATATAAAAACTATTATTATTATTATATCATCCTTCTCAACTAAGGCTACATCTGTAATTACAAAAATAATTTTAACATTTCCACGGAATTATTTAAGCCTCAAAAATTCCCCGTGAAAGAGAACAAAACAGTTAAAATCGATGACGTGCACAAATCTTATTGGGCCGTTCTCCAATCCGTCAGAAATTTCGCATCCTCACGTTTCTTAGGGCTTCGTGTCCCCTCTCCTTTCTCTCCCCCAATCAGGTCGGTTAATTCTCCCGGGAAAATCCATATCTCCGACCGCGATTGTTCCATTTTCCCGGAAACGTCCATCCAGTTCGTTGTCTTGTTCCCTTCCAATCTCAATCCACTCACCTTTTCAATTCCTAAGAATCGCCGATAGTTTATTTTTCCCGATCGTAACTGTACTGCAGAGTTAAGAAGATTCTAGCTTCTGATTCAATTCTTGGACTTTGGTGCCGATATCAGGTATTTTTATTTTTTTTATTTAATTTTTTTTGCTGCAGAATTTTTTCAGCAACCAAACGGAGGTTCTATTTTTTTTTTTTCGATTTCTTTGAATTGTTTTAATATATAATGGCTACTTTTCGAAATTCTCATCGAGTGTAAAGTAATTGTAATAGATGATGCGTGTGTTTTAGTGTTTTGGAGGAGAGAATGGCTAGTCAAGGTGGTTCTTCAAGGAGAAGCCTTTCGATAACAAATTCGTCGGTGACCGGGAAGAAGAAAGCTGAGAATGGAGTCTCTGATTCGAGAAAATCATTTTCTGTTTCCCGTTCTATGTAGGTTCATTTATGTTCTACTTATTCTATTTCTTATTCATGTTGTTTTTATTTTTGATCAGTTATATATCTATTATTTAATTTTTTTTTTTAAAGTTGTTATGTACATGTTACTGATACTTGTAGGACTCTAAAACTTTCCATTTTTCAACTTTAGTCGATTTCTTTAATCTCTATGAAGCTGTCTGAGACTTTGGATATTTTTCTCTGTTGCTGTTGATGTTGATTTCCATCAGTTAGTTTTTTGACTTTAAAAGTTTCTCTGAGGCATGATTGTTTGAAGTGTTTGTAGGTAATATAAATTCGAAATTTTAGAAATATTTCATATTTTTGTCGCGTGACTACCATTGAAATTCTAGTGGAAAAATGACATTATTGTTCTTGATAATGCTGGGTTCAATTCATCTATATTTGAATATTGGACTTAATGATAATGGCATTTGTTTTTTTTTTTTTTTTTGTAAAGGACTAAGTCTAAGATACAAATTCAAAGTTCGAATATAACATCTCTGACCTGACTTGACAACAAAATTGATTATTTGGAAAAAAAAAATTGCGATATCATGCATCAGAGTTGTAATCATAGTATCTCCTCCATTTCCACTTGCTTTTGCAACAGGGGATTAGCTGGAGAACGCACAGTAAAGCGATTGCGACTGTCAAAGGCCCTTACAGTACCTGAAAACACATCGGTTCAGGAGGCATGTCGTCGCATGGCTGCTCGCAGAGTTGATGCTTTGTTGCTAACTGACTCCAATGCTCTTCTTTCTGGAATTCTTACAGACAAGGTATGACCACGAATCTCATTTGGTACATTGCCAAGTAGATTAACCAAAAAAAAGGCAACAATTTTGTCCTTTACCTGGAGTTTAATATATGTGATTGATTAGTTCATTCCCTTTTCTGGATGAAGGACATAGCGACAAGGGTTATTGCTAGTGAGCTTAATCTTGAAGAGACACCTGTTTCCACAGTTATGACCAGGAACCCAACATTTGTTCTGTCTGACACTCTTGCTGTGGAAGCCCTCCAAAAGATGGTGCAAGGTTGGTGACAATCTAAGAATCACATTAACTCATCCGTGATAAATTAGTTCTTATTCTTCTTTTGAATTCATTCCTTGAATATCTGTTTTTTACACAGGAAAATTCAGACATTTGCCAGTTGTGGAAAATGGAGAGGTCATTGCTTTACTTGATATAGCAAAGTGTTTATATGATGCTATTGCCCGTATGGAAAGGGCAGCTGAAAAAGGAAAGGCTATTGCTGCAGCTGTTGAAGGTGTTGAAAAACATTGGGGTACATCCATTTCTGGTTGGTACAGAAGTTATATTAGACAGCTTAGAAGACCTTCGTTATTTGTGTTGTTTTATAACCTTATCTACTAGGTAATCTTCTGTAAAAGAGAAATCCTTATTTCATGCTATCCTTTTTGGGTTCATATTCAGGTCCCAATACATTCATTGAAACACTTCGAGAACGAATGTTCAGACCCTCTCTGTCTACAATCATTCCAGAGAAATCAAAGTAGGTAATATCTTCTTTTTAAATATCTATGGGTGATTTTATGTCTCTGTGTACTTGACAATAAAAATAATATGCTTTAAGTTTCTTAATTAACCTTTTCGATATTGTTCAGGGTCGTATCAGTTTCACCAAATGATACAGTTTTGACGGTGACGAAAAAGATGCTTGAACTTAAATTGAACTCTGCTGTTGTAACAGTTGAGAACAAACCCCGTGGCATTTTAACGTTAGTACCATATTGATCAATTCTGAACAAAGAGACAGATGGCCAGTCTGCTTTGTCATTGAATTTTCTTTTTATTACAAGAATTAATATATATTGTGACTTTTTCCTTTTAATTTGTTAGTTCGAAAGATATCTTGATGCGGGTGATATCTCAAAACTTGCCTCCCGGTTCAACTCTTGTGGAGAAGGTATTTGTCTCTTTTGGATGTCAAAAATGTAATATCTTAATGTTTATGGAAAGGACATCTTGGTGCTTATCTTGTTGGCCTTTTTACCTGCTATAATTTGTCAAATTCACTTATTTCTGGGAACATGGTGTCCTTGGAGGACGACATCTACTCTTTGATAAAAATTAAAAGTTGCTTGATTTTGAGCGTTGTGTTATTTACTTGATGTACAGGTCATGACTCCTAATCCAGAATGTGCAACTATTGACACACCAATAGTGGATGCTCTGCATATCATGCATGATGGAAAATTTTTGCACCTTCCTGTAGTAGATAGAGGTGATATGCCATTACCTTTTAGAGAAAAAGGAGTATGTAGTACACCATAATCTGATGAGAATTTATGAATTGTTGCAGATGGAGATGTTACTGCTGTAGTTGATGTAATCCATATCACTCATGCTGCTGTGACCACAGTAAGTCAAGTTGATACCCTTGTTGGACTATGCAGTTTTCTATGATACTGACTTCCTGCAAGTTTGATAAGTTTAGATTAGTTTTGTTGTATGAGAGCCCTGAAATGTTCACTTGGTGTCTGTAGTCAGTTCTAGATACCTAACCTATATCTAGGAGAACTTACTGATCTGTAGTTTTTATGTCAATGGATAGGCTAGGGGTGCAAATCCTATTAAGGAAGCATCAGTTATATTTGGTTGTTTGTAATTGATTCAATTATATGGGTTTTTTCTGGCTATTTATTCTTCGCTGTGATTGGAAGTCTAATTGCTTGGTGCAGTGCCATTACATTTTGTATTAAATTTGCACATGATTGGTTTTGATTGAATGATGCTAGCTATAGCTGCACTTTGACATCGTATTTTTCTTTTATCAATAGATTCACACTTATTTTTGGTCAGACAAAAATTGTTTTTTGCTTGTTTTAAAGAACTGTTGTTTTCTGAATATTTTATCTGAAGAGTTTTTTATTAGCCTTCTAATTTCATACTTATGTTCCACGATATATCTTGTGTAATCGAGTTGAGAAATTGCCTTATACTAGTTAGCATGTGTATAATAATAAAACTATAAGTGCAACATTTTTTCTTCTTTTATCCATTCCACATAACACCCCACTCCACATGCATGCACAATTTTTTCGTTTCATGGATTTAATATTTAATCTGCACGACTGCATCTTTGTTGGGTTCTTGTGAGCAATCTTAACTCTTGTTCACTCTCTTTATTTGAAATCTTAATCTTCATTCACTATCTTTCTTTAAAATCTTGCGAAAAAGATATTTGGTTCATAAATGTCTGTTTGATTGAAGTTCACTCACGTGTACAATTGGTGAGCACCTGCTGGATAGCTTGAAGATCTGGAAATTGAAATTGTCATTTCATATATCTTTTTACTTTCGAGTTTCCTTATATCTTCATTGTGAAGAATAGTATGATCTCAAATGTCCTTTGTTTACTAGGTAGGAAATACTGCTGGAACAAACAATGAGGTAGCAAGCACAATGATGCAAAAGTTTTGGGACTCGGCCATGGCCTTAAGCCCTAATGAAGATGAGGAAGACAACCGAAGGTTTTACACTTGATGGTCCATTGTTGATATGATTCTGTTTACTACGACTATTGTTTACTTACTATTAGTGGAATTACAGTGAAGGTTCCATGAAATTCGCTTCTGAGGGAACAGAAACAGCAAGATATCTCTCCTATCCTTCACATTCACCTGGGATGCCGAGTGCATTCGCGTTCAAAGTCCAAGATAAAAAGGGCCTAATGCATAGGTTTACTTGTGGTATGCCACCTTTTCTGAATTTTATACTAGTTTCCATCAAATATTGAATATTTGGTCCATCATTTTGCATGTGGTGCCCAATCAAATTCATGGATTTGAACTCCTCTAGTCTAGCTGGTGCATCTAGGTGATTAAAGTGGACAATTGAGTTGTGGAACTTAAAAGAGTTTATTGTGTTTGTACACACACACACACAATTTAACTTTCCTCTGGACCTCAGAATATGGACTGTTGGATTACATCCACGGTTGATAGAACATCTTACTCTTATAAAAATAAAAGAAACTGGTTTAGACAACTTTATAATTACTGTCATCCTGCAGAGAGACCTGCACTTAATTGCCTAGGTTTCTCATATATAATAACATCTTTCTTCTTCATTTTCTCCCAATTTAAAGTCAAATAATTCTTCCAGTCTCTTCCTCTGTATGCCACAGCTACCTCTTTTTCATTTTTTTCTTTTGTTTTTAGGCCTTGCTTGCATTGCAGTAATTTTGAAGCCAAAGATTTTGTTCATTAATTTGGATCAATTTGAATTATCTATGGTTGTGAAAGTAGTTCTTGTGAAGCAAACAAGAGAATCATCAGTAGCTCTATTATATCTTATGAATTTTAGAGCCATTGGTGAATATGCTGAAAATGCAGTTGAATTCACAATAATGCAACCAAGATATAAACTAGCTAAACATTTTATAATAGCCCTATCCACGATGCATTTCATCTAGGGTGTGCAGACGTCTGCACCAGATTATTAAAATCTACGTATATGTATATATTCCCAAAACTGTGAAACTAAACTGATGTTTTGTTTGTGGGGAGAAAGATAGGTGCACTTACAGTTGGTGTAAATTCTTGTTTCTAAAATCTGTTAATTGAATAGATTCCTCTTGTTTTGATAAATAATGTGCATTAATTTGGGAGTTCATTGGGTTTCTTCTTGTTTGCTTCTTAATGCAGATATTCGTAGTCTAGCAGAGTTGATCACTGCAATCCTTCAGAGGGTAGGGGATGACATTGACCGTAATAACCTGCCGATAATTCTGGTATATTTAAAGAATGTTCTTGTTTGAATTTCTAAGTTATCCTTTGTCCAATAATATGCTTACTGTTAGCCCACATTATGTAGTATGAAGATGAAGACCACGACAAAGTTGTTCTGGCATCAGACAGCGATCTTGCAGCAGCAGTGGACCATGCAAGATCAGCAGGTTGGAAGGTGGGTGTCAACTGGTTGTTAGTGATTAATACTCATTTCACAAGTGCAAACCTAGCATATTTTTTAGTGGAACTGAAGAATGATTTCCCCTGGAATATGGAAAGTTTGGTGGCAGTAAAAATTAGCCCGAGACAGAAAGATTTTTCATCAGATAGCTTTTTTAGCCTTTTGAAATCCAACCAGAGAACAAATGTTCTGTTTTATTCAAGCTTTGAATGAAGTTTGACACAACTGATGATTATTTTGCAGGGTTTGAGATTGCATTTAGATTATTCAGGAACTGGTGGTCGGAGAAGAAGGGGTTCTGGCTCTGAAAGCATGGATTATGCTCACGCAGATGCTTGGGCCTCCGCATACAGTGCTGTTGCAGCTGGGGCTGCACTAGTTGCTGGTTTAGGCGTAATGGCATACTTGAGGAGAGCCGGTCAGTAATATATTGTTGTACACATGATTTATAAATGACTTGTCAAGAGAAGCAAAACTAAAGTTTCTCCTAAATTGAAAAGCCAAACAGGAAAAGGGGGTTGGGTGGGGCACTTTTTGGTTGACACAAATGTTTTCCACAGAACAATAAACCAAAGGAAAAAGTTATCTTTTGGGTTCTTGCATACGCGTCTGAAACTCGTTATAGCATAGATTGCATAGATGACTATGATTCTGTTCAATTTTTGTTTGTTTGTTTGTCACTTAATTTGTGATGTTTCATCAACTACAGAGCTTTCTATTGTGTATAATAATAACAAATGGTTACAGTCCTGATATACGATTAGTTTTGGAGTATTTTGAGGTTTAACAATCAAACTAAGCTGAACAGAAATGGCAGCGGCAGGCGGTGGCCGTGTCATATAGGCATACATTTGTAGGTCAACAGGAACAGGGGCAGCCTTCAGTAGACGTGTTTTCCTACATGATTGTTTTCTTGTTGAGCTAAAGATCCTAAGCATTGATCCTGGTCAACAATGGATATTAATTTTGTACAAAAGCAAAGTAAGCCGAGCTGCAATTTAATCGAATTTAATTTATTTTGAATCATGATTTAAGAAACTTTGGTTGGTCAACTGGATATAATTTCATCTCTCCACTTCGGAAAGAACTAACCAAAAAAATTAATAGCGTAAAAACTAACGTGATCTGCATTGCCTGAAAACTAATGGGTTTGGGTGATAAATTTAACCACCAATATGTATTTATTTGAATAGTCATATTAATAGCCTGAAAACCAACGTTATACAACTGATAACAAGAATAGGACCAATTGCCTATGCATTGACAGCTAAATGCAAATGACACCCAAGTACGTACATTTTAACAATATGAGGTTGCGCCTTGGGGGCTCCTCAGCCGCCTCGCTGCCGCATCAGGCGTCCCGCCTTAGTCCGTCTCCGGGGGGACGCGGGCGCCTCAATGCGTCGCTCAATCGCCTCCAAACAGTCAATAACGTGGTTTTTTGTTTTGATTTTAGTGCTTGAAATGACAGGAACATGGAGATATGCAGAGAAAGTGGAAAGAGTTTTTGTTATTATTTATTGTGATGGTGGGATCCATTGAAAGCCTTTGAGATAAAGAATAGTTTTTTATTATTTTTTAGTCGGAACCTGGTGGTGGTTAGACCTGGCCAGACCTGGCCACCGGTTCTGGTTCTGAACCGACCGGTTTATAAATTTTTTTATTTATTTGAATTTTATTAAATTAAATTAAAATAAAATAAAAACTTAAATTTATTTGAATTTTAATAGTGGAACCGAACGGTTCCGGTTAGAACCGTCCGATTCCAACGATTCGGTTAGAGTGGAAATCCTAATCGATTCGTACAGAATCGGTTCCGGTTCCTGAACTGGAACTACAAGGAACCGAAACCGTCCGGTTCCTTACGATTCGATTTCGATTCCGAACCGAACCGTGGCCGGGTCTAGTGATGATTTTGTAATATTTAAAGGAAGAGGAAAGCGATTTTATTGATTTTGTAATATTTTTTCGATTCCGAACAGACCGACACTGTCAGCTTTTTGCCATTCTAGAGTTTAGAGAAATCAAATGGAAAGAAAACAAATGAGGGAGAATTGGTGTTTAAAAAAAAAAATCCAAAAATATTTAAATAAAATTTAAAATTTAAGATAAGTGGTGAGATTGAAAATAGTTAAATAAATATATTTTTTTTAATATCATATGAAATTGAAATTAAAAAATTTTAAATTTCAAAATCTAAAATATAACTTCAAATATACTATATGATGGTAAAATCTATACAAATATTTTTTTTAAAATTAATAGTATAATAATTTTTCTTCTCATTTTTAGGTTGAGACTACCACTCGAACCGCCTCGAGACTCACTCGAGAGACCACCTCTCACCACATACCGAGTTTTCGGCCCTTGCATGTAATTTTAGAAATACAAATTTTAATCTCAGCCGTTAAATATTCTGTTAATTTTGAAAAATTTATAATACCCCAATACTATCCAAAAATAGTAAATTCTTATTTTAAATTAGATGAAAAGTGACTCAATTAACAAAAAAAAAAAAATTAACAACAGGGACTAGAGTTTGTATTTTCTAAAACTATAGGGACTAAAACATACATTTTTAAAATTGTAGGGACTAAAAAATCATTATGACAATTTATAGGGTGGTTGATTGTCAGTTTCCCCAATATGTGGGCATAACAACGAGCATATGTAGGCTAAGGCCTGAAACCAAATGTCATTTAAATAAAAAAAATATGGAGAATTAGAGTTTCAAGAGAACACAGATGAATCTCTGAAATGTAACTCAAATATAAAGCCTCAAGCTTGCTAAGTGAAACCCATACAAGTCGAGGATCATGTAATGTATTAAAAAGAAGACACAAGTAAACAATTGACAGATTCAAGAACACAGAAATGAATCTCTCAAATGTAACTCGAATATAAAGCCTCAAGCTTTGCTAAGTAAAACCCATCCAAGTCGAGGATCATGTAATGGATTAAAAAGAAGACACAAGTAAACAATTGACATAAGTAAAACCGCAAATAAAGAGCAACTCCGAACAAGACAATTTGTAACTGCCAAAATGAAACGGTGAGCCTCCTGTGACAAGCAATAGCTCTATATATTATAGAACACAGGCTCAACTCCTGCAACCTAAAACTAAAATTTCACATTACAATCTGTCAATGTCACTTCACAGTTCACACATTAATCACGTTAAATCAAGATACTCGTATCTAAAATTTATTTCAATGCTCTTAATAATATTCAGTGCATCGGGATATATGAAATCCTTCACTATATCTATTCCTCACTTTTGCAAAGAAACACAATTTTATCCCCCGAGAAACATGAACGCTCTTCTCTGACTTTCGTTAAAGAATATCTATGGTGAATAGATATCTAAGTATAAAATAAAAGGCAATGTCAGGATGAGAACTGTGGGCAGGTACCTAGCCCAAGTCTTCTACTCTCGAGCACAATTGTACAACACAAAAGTTTCTCTGTGCATTTCAGACAGAATAGGGACTTTGCCATGTAGATACGTCGGTAATAAGATCCCGTAGCTGATCTATGAGATGCTTGACATGCTTATTCTTATTTGCAAGCTCCTATAAGGAAAGGAAAAAAAAAACCTCAACCCAGGACTTCTCAATCACCTAAAGAAACATCTGCAATTTTCTATATAAGATTCAGCAGAAATAACTCAAAGCTATTAAAAATATATATATACCAATCTTAAAGCAGAGGCTCGCTCTTCTAACTTCTCGATTTCAACTTCATCTGACCCGGACACTGAATCACTTGGAGAGGAACCCATTTCAAATGCTTTTGCCTATTTTAAGATGCAAAAATAACAACTAGCTCAAACATTACTCTTAAATCTATTACCTTATGTTTCAATTAGAGTTCTCTCCTAACAAATAAATAAATAAATTTTATAATCAAAATTTAAGAGATTAGGGTTTTGAAGAAATTAACCTTATGAGAATTAGGAATGGCAGTAAGCACGGAACGGAGCGCAGACACAGAGGTTTTGTAGCGATGGCGAGCGTCGTCAAGGGCACCATTGCCACTGCTTCCGGAATCGAAGTGATGGCTGTTAGCATCGGAAGTAGCGTCGGCAGTAACGACGGCGTTAGAGGTAGTGGTGGTGGTGGACCATAAGGAAGGGTTGCAGAGCTCGTCGTTCATAGAGGAGAGGATCTGAAAAGCTGCTTCTATGGTTTCTTCCAGATGCTTCTGCCCTTCTTTTGCTAGTTCTTGTGTCGTTTTGGTCGTCGTTGTTGAGATTGAAGCCGCGCTGGTTTCTTCCATGTTTCGGCTCTTTGCTTCGGGATGGGTACCATCCTTTAATTTTTATCTCCTTTTATCTTCTTTTTAATGATTAAGATTTTACCACATATCATAAAATCAATCCAATGGCTATTACTTTGACAACAAATTAATGAATTTCATAAGTGGCTTAGCCAAAAGCCAAGCCAAATTACTCACTTATAAGCCAAAAATAAAACCATTTTCTCATACTCATTAATCAGCTCACTTCTCATTTAACAAATAGCAACACAAAATCTATCCCTTTATCATATCTGATTTTGGCAAAGAAGGGGTTGCCGAGTTACATCGCAGCGGATTGTAGGGGTCGTTTGAATCCTCTCCTTCCTGTTAATTATTTTGGCAACTGCGTTGGTGGACATGGTACTATCAAAGAGCTAAAGGACGATGTTATTGAAGGATCAGAGGATAAGATTTTAATGTTGATGACAATGATCAAAGGAGAGTTACAAGCACGAGGGCTTTCAGTAGTCGGGTCTAACCGATTTGATGTTTACGGGTCAGATTTCGGATGGGGGGAAGCCGAAGAAGGTGGAGATTGTGTCCATTGATAAAACGGGTTTGACATAAAATCTGGGTTTGATTCGCTCTTGAGAGTGAGGAGTTGGGGGGTTCTGCATCTGTTGGCTGCTGCTGGTTCGCTTATTGGCTCCTGGTAGGTGGGTTGTGTTGCTGGCTCTGGTTGTGGTCCACTGTCAGTTCTGGGTATTGATGGTTCTGGTCTACTGTCGGTTATGGGTAATGCTGGTTCATTGATTTGTTATTTCTGGGTGTTGCTGGTTCTGGTCCAGTGTTTTGGGTGTTATTGGTTCGCTCATTTGTTCTTTCTTCTGATTTTTATTCTGGTCCACTCTGTTTTACTGTTCTATTTCACTGTTCTGGTTGAGTTGGTTGATGTTCCGGTTCATGTTCTGGAGTTGGTACATTTGCAAGGTTCTGGAACACGCTAAGAAAGCAATTTGATTATGTAATTACAAAATCAAGTTTGTTGATGTTCTGGTTCCTGTTCTATAGAAGGGTTTTGTTATGTTTTAATTCAAATTTTGGGTTCAATTTTGTAATTACATAGACCAATTTGATTTTGTGAGGCTAATTATGGTTGAGAATTGTTGTCAAATTCGCCTTGTACATCAATTACAATAAATGAATATATAACATTTGGAGGATATTCTTATTGTTTGGTAAAATATATCATCTGGCTTTGCATTGTGAGTGCATTGGAGGATATTCTTATAATATGTGGCTACATTCTAGTAATTGAAAGGAGATAAAGGAGATCGAAAGAAAAGGACAATAGCGCACCCCATTTGCTTCACTCTCTTTTCTACATACGTGTATGTCTATACTAGCCTAGGCACCTTGTATATTGGACGCACATATACTGGGCAGTTAATCGAAAATGGATAGTGATTTGTCGCTAATCGAAAAAAAATAATAGAAGAATTGATAATAAATTAATCGAAAAGGTAAAGTTAACCATTCACATTATTGAAAATAAAAAATATTTTTTTAAGATCATCAAAAAATGATTAAAAATTAACAATTTTTAACAGATTTTAATTGGTGATTTTTCATTACGTAAACCGCTTAATATGTATGTAGAGATGTCAATCAATAAGGACCGATTAGGATTATATCGTCTCAAATCTTGTATCATTTTTTGAATCGGGATAAAAATTATTTCGAATTCTAAGTAGAAATTAGAATTTTTTGATAAAAATTCAGAATTCGTGAAGAAAAATTTGCCTGAATCTTAGTTCGATTTTATTTTTTTACTATAGATGATTTTTCGTTCTGATCTCGATTCGATTTTCTATTTGAAATAGAAAAATAATCATTAAAAACCAATGAAATCTAAAATCTCAATCGAAATTCAAAAGTTTCATACTATCCGTACATATATTGAAAATATTTATAAATGATCAAGTTTTTAAATTATAAAATAACCATCACCTTTATTTGTTTAATTTTATTTTAATAACAAAAAAAAAATTTTGGATTAAATTTTTTGACATCCCAATATAATGAGGACATTACCGATAGGAGATGAGCTGAACTCATTTTTATAAACCTCAGACTTAAAAAAACGGACATGATGCGCTCTAAACTTATGCAGCCTAAAATACAATCCAGCAACTAATGTAACATGTAATGAACATCAAATGAACATGAGGACCTTAGGTCCATTATTCAAGACGTACCAAATACTCATCATCAATACCGCGCTCATCACGACTCAAAACATAAATATAAACAACTTGAATTTTAGACTTCTACGACACTTCTCAGGACTCCAGGGTGGCTGATTGCAACTTGGGTAATTCGTCTTCTCGAGCATGACTTTCCAAAAGCTTGAATGGTTGACCTACTTGGTTGTCAACCTGCAAAACTAGCAAAATATTTTGGTGTGAATTATAAAATTCAATAAGTACTTATACTCATACCATAAAAAAAAAAAAAAATCTTGAAATAATATATATAAGTTTGTAAAAAAAACCTTTAAAATATTGTGATTATATGTGTGGAAGCATATAATTGTAGGTTCATCAAAAAACGACACGAATATAAAAATTTAGAACTTCAAAAAAACTGTACTTGAACTTATATTGAAAATCTTTCAAATTTCATACAATTCTTTACACCATTTACATAGAAAGTCTTTTGAAAATACTTACCTATACCGATCAAGGAACTAAATTCATAAGGCATACATAATTGTAGGAACGAAGCAGGGTTTACCGCTTTGTCTATGACGTCGGCGACCACTACACTGTTGAGCTTGCAGCCCGTATAGAGTACGGATAGTCCCGCAGGGAACTAATCGGAGAATAATGGAGTCGTCACCCTATATGAGACACCATGAATGATTTAAGGCCGAACTACACCCCTCACAAGGTCTGACCTTCAACCCGTTTGGATTCGAAAACATGTCTCATATGGGCCTCGCCTCGGAGAGGCTTAGGCAAGCATGGTCTATGGTCGGCCGGATATGTCCCAATGTCGGCTGGATTTATTTGTTCACATCCGGCCGAACTTACATGAAGTCAGGCTGAACCTTCTACGTAGTCTAGAAACGCAGAAATGTTAATAAATAGATGCATATATAATAAACATGCATTGTAACAATAACAGTAATGAAAAATCCACCCCCAATGATACGTGGAGTTGTATCCTGAATGTGAACCATACTACTTTCTATTCAGAATCGGTTATGGAACTTATGTCCTGATTTCCATCCTATTTACCACGGGATCATACGACCGAATATCATTCACGTTCATGTAGACATAGGGCAAGTGTGGCCAGACATCATTCACATATCACACAACAAGCAATATAGCATGCATATTAATATTAACAAGATAAATAAACTAAATTCATGTGGCATAACTATATAAGCTGAAACAAATAAACATATGTAGATCAATGGAGACAAGCGCAACATAAAAAAAAGACTAAGCATGCAATCAAATATAGAAAGCAGTGAGTATAGCCATCTATCTATGGCCGAATGTGTTTGCATGTCCTGCCAGTCGTAGTGTATTTCTAGTTGTAGATACTATGTCAAAACTAGAATCTCAAATGCAATGAAATATTAAAAAAGGTGCCCTCATGTCGTACTTTTTTCTAATGTAGTTAGGCTCTGAAGACGCTTATGATTGTTGGGTTGTTGCTGGATTCGTGCTAAGATGAGGAAACTCCAAAGATTAGTGTTTATCTCTCTTTCTCTCTATATGATTCAAAAATATCATAATTTTAGGATTTCTTCAAAGGGGATCTGAACTATTTTTTTGAAGGGTAAATGCATTTTTTATAGTACAAGGGAATGGTCTGGAAATGAAAGAGGGGAAAAGAATCTCTACATTCTCTATTGTCCGTCTCAGGTGATTTTCACTCTGTCTGTAGTTACAGGTCGATTCATATTCGACCAGATGTATATTTTGGGGTGTTTATCCGGCCTGACATAATTATACATGTAATTCAAGCTGTTTTAACCTTACACGTGTGCTAAAAGCTCGATACATATCCAACCGAATATTCTATTTGAATTATATATTTAGCCGGACGTAATCCGTCCCTTAACTTCAGTAATTGACAATCTGCTTGTTCCCTGACAGTTGTATCATCTCCGGTCGAAATTAGAGTTTTAAAGTTATGTCCGGCCGGATGTTCTGGTTAGAGAGAAAGTAGGCCGGACATGAATTATGTCCGACTAGCTTTTGGTTGTGTTTCTTAGAGTTTTTTTCCTTCATGGTACTAATCCTTGTAATTTCTCAAACTTTCAGACGGTGACCCCGTAAAAGCTTCATTATCGGGATATGCATAAAAATGAAGTGTCTACAGTCGCGCCCATTTTGGTAGGCTTGTGCTGTGTGTGACAGTGGTATACCTATAAAAGTCATGCATGTATTTTTACGCGTCTGGCTTGCCGTGCCTCGTCGAACTTACTTGGCTGTGTTGTAGTTTGGTTGTTGTTACGTGGCTCCTCGGATTAGCTACTCATGATTTTAATAAAATCACACATAATCTCATGATTTTAATAAAATCACACATAATTTTATTACTGAAAGAAAAAAGAAATTATAAGAAAGTTTTTAAAACAATAAAACACACAAGATATACTCTCCCGAATTGTACAAGAGAAATTCAGAAAAAGGTATATCTTACTGAGGTGGTGACCACCTCTATTTATAGAGGGCCGCAAATTGTCAAAGTGATCGGCCCATCCATCGAAAGGTGGATCAACCATTTATAATTTTTATTGTTTTGTTTTTTTTCTTCTTTAATAATTACATATTACTCTTTGGATTTTCATAAATTTCGGCCTTGAAAAATTCGGAATTAGAAAATCTTGTCAACAACAAAGTTGTAAATATTTGAGTTTCCTTTCATCTGAAACTAGAATCGCCTCAATATGATATCAGAATAAAAAGGTATGGCCAAAATACTAATGATAAACGGTAAATATATCAGTATTTACCGTCCTTTTGACTTAATATTTTGTATAGTTTCTCGAGTTTTGTGAATATTTTTATGTGTTTTGTGTTATTTTATAGATAAATAAAGTTTCGGAACTCACTGGAATTGAATCAGGGCTAAAATGGTGAAAATCGGATCAAAAAGGGCAAATTGAGAAATTTCCTGTTCATGCGTCGCGACGCGCCACAATTATAAAGTCTACTGACGCGCATCATCGCTGCCGTCATCACTTTAGCCCGCGTCGCGATGCAGAACCCTCAACGCATCGCGACGCCAAGCCAATAATTCTGCCGACAGTCACGTGTCATCATTTCGTCGAATCAACGGCGCGTCGCGACGGGCGGGGCATAATTTTGCCTATAAATTGAAGCCGAAATCAGAAGGAAAATTCATACCTTCTTCTGGGGATTTCCTTAAGAATACTAAGAAGATTGTATCTTGTTTGTTTATTTACAGCTTTCTTGTATTTAATTTTTATTTTATACAATAGTTCTTTCTTTATTTTACTTTTCAGTATGAGGAGGTAATTCTCCTCTGCTGGGTTGAAAGGTAAAGCTTTTATTACTAATATTTAGATTAAAAGCTTTTATTACTAATATTTAGATTAATCTCCCTTAATTATAATATATAAACTATTTTAAAACCTGATGGGATACCGCCTTTATGGTCGGTTGGACTTAAATAAATTGATTTTAACCTGACTTAATGAGATACCGTCTTTATGGTCGGTTGGAATTAATCTAAAATCTGACTTAATCAGGATACCGCTTATATGGTCGGTTGGTAATGTCATGCAAAGTTTATATATTATAATAATAGAGATATTTAAATTAGAAGTAATAAAAGTAGATCCTCTAACCCCCCAACATTTTATTTATTGCTTTATTTACCTTTTTAATTTCCAAGTTTACTTTCTGTTATTTTTATTTATTTATGTCTTTAATAGTCCTAGATATGTGTTATAACTAAGTATCATATCTGGGGTTGTGATGAATTCCAATATCACCATTTTATAAGTGGTAATTTTATGTCTTGGGTAATATAAAGGTTTATTTATTGAGCCTTAGTCTTAATGCTTCTTATTAACTGGCCATTAATAAGATTGATCTGGTAAACTTAAAATAAACTTGACGAATGAATTTTAGGTTTCAGCCTTAAACTCAGTAGCTCACGATCTCACCTTGGGGCATTGTGACCCTTAGGTAGATTTCCTTGTAGGATAGACATATACCTGTCGGGCGGGGGTAACCACAATTGGAACTTAATCTTAATGAAGTCAGGTAATTTGGTTAACATAGACATATGATTAATTGGATTACTTTGGGTGTTTGCATCTGACCATCGACATAGGCTTTTGCATAACTTCGTGTTTCAGGTTAGTAAACCGTTATATTGCACAAACATGAGATAAACACTTCATTTTTAAAAGATATTGGAAGGATTCACAACCCTAGATAGTTTCATAATATTGAATTTTCCTTTAACTTACTTTCGTACAGTTTTATTTATTTGTTTTAGTTTAAAATCAACATCCAATCAACAATCAATCTATTAGATACTCGTAAACATTTAACGTCATAAATTAATAGCTTAGGTATTAAGTCCTCGTGGGATCGATACATTTTATACTACTTGAGCGATATGTGTGCTTGCATTACGTGTGTGTTTACCACCGATCAAGTTTTTGGCACCATTGCCTGTGGCTTATTTATATTTCACTATTAATTTTGGGGTTAGAAACCTTTACCTCTGTCTAATTTATTTTTACTTATTATTTCTATTTTCTTGTGTTTCAAGTTCCCAGACACTACATGAGAAGAACCAGAAGCTTTGAAATCCGTCCGCTTGACCTAGAAATTGAAAGAATAATCAAACAGTTGAGAAGGGAAAGACGCGATGGCCAAGAAGCACTTATCAACATGAACATTCAAGAACCTGAACCTTTGGAGGTTGCACCTGTTGGGATGTATGCCCTAGAGCTACATGTAATGTAAACGGTTTTATGTGTTTTGAAATAAAATGATGTATTACTTATTTATCAAAGTGTTTGTTTAAATTTCGCATATTATAAATTATCTTGAATACCCTAGATTATTTATATGCCTTCAGACTTAGTGTATGAGTGTCATACACAAGAGGATTTAAGTATGAAGTTAGAGGGGTATAACAGACATTATGACCCGGCTCTAATTACGAGATATTCGTAAAGAGTTAATCTATATGTAGTGACTATATCGATGGACACCAACTTGGTTCGGCTTAATATATCATCTGCGGCAACGAGAGTGCAACTTCAGGTTTTTAGTGGAATAACCCAGAGTTAATAATTTGGAATATTTAATTAAGATCTTAATTAATATTTTGAGATTATTGGAGCTCGGAACCTTAGGTCTATTTGGTCCCCGTGCTAGCTCATTTTACTATAGTGGATTTAGTATAAGTGGATAGTCCAATTATATACTCACAAATAATATTAATATGATTAATAATATCATTTTGTCACACTTGTGACTATATATTAAAAGTTAATATATAGTTTTAATAATGATTTGATAATTATTAAATGTATAAAATTAAATTATGTTTGATATAATTTAATAAGGCCATTTTTGGAATTTCAAGTTTTGGGTTTTGGAAACCCTTAATTATTTTTGGGTTTTGGAAACCCTTAATTATTTTTGGAAGTTATACTTTTCAAAAGGTTAATTGTATATTTATTTTTGTAACATATTTTGTCATGATGATGGCATTTATTATTAAATTTATTTGTTGCAAATTTTTTTGAATTTCCTTTATGCTTGGCCGATTTTTATACAAAGGAAATGGAATGGTTTTGTTTGTTTTGGAAACAAATAATCCTAGGTATAAAAAGAAGAATGATTTTTTCTTTTTGCCTAAGATTTCATTCTTGAACTCTAGCCACCTTTCATCTTCTTATTCACTCTCTCAAAAGTTGAGAAAAACATAAACAATAGAAAAGAAGAAAAACAAAACAAAATAAAAGTGTGATTAAATCTCTAAAATGTTTAGGGATTATTTTATGAGTCTTGCCTACACAAGTTTCCATTGGTAATGAGATAAAGTTCGAAAGACTTTTTGGTGTCGAACAAATCATCATCTTCATATCTTTCTTGTTGTTCACGGCAGTGAGCATTATTTTTGCTCATTATCGCCCATTTACTTGGTGAAACAGAACTCGGTTTGGTTTCGTTTTAATCCAGTTTTTTTGGGGAACATTTTGTGATATTTTGTAGCTGTGTTGGGGCTGTTTTCAAGTGAAAAATCAGAACCGAAACACAGCCACTTTCCGTGCATTTCAGGGCCTGTTTCGACAGTGCATTGTGTGCGTATCGGGTCCAAAACAATCCATTTTTATATGGCTGTTTGGGGACTGTTCTGGAGCTATTTCGGGGCTGGAATTTTGTCTAAAACTGAAGCAAAATTTCAGTGGGTGTGGCAGTAGCATTCGACAATTAAAGGAGAAGGGCATAAAATTTTTCAAGTCCGATCCGTGTGCCTAAACAGTTTCCGCTGCGCAAGGAAAGCGTTTCCTACAATTGGCATCGAGAGCAAGGTTGAAAAATGTTCTTAACCCTTCTCTTTTTCATTTAAAGTTACCATTTTTAATATTTTTATATGAGTTATAAATATTGATATGCATGTTTAGATGAGTAGGCACAATATAATATTCATATGATGAATGATTATTATTTTTCATGTGCTGAATGGATTTTGCATTGGTCGTAAATTTTTCCGGCTCTTATTTTCATGTTGTTTTTGTTTTTGGGATGTAAGGTCATAAGGCCATTGTTTACAATTGTTGTATTTTTAATTTTCCAATGTAAATTTTAAATTGTTGTAATTTGGAGCACCAAAGTCGCAAAAGGAGCCAACACCACCTTGGAGCGTGATTTGAAGACCAAGAGATGCCTTGGGTATTTTTGTACTAATTAGATTAGTATAGGGAAAAATAAGAGCCCGATCAATGCAAAATATTTTTTTTATGTTATATGTATGTTTAATTCGAATTGTTTGAATAACATGTCATATATCTTAGGGTGCCTACTCTTGCATTTCACATGTCATAACATGCTTTAGATGTATTATCATTATAGACATGAAATATGATTTTATGTGATTTAAAGTGTTTAAATTAGAATATGATATGCATGGGAAAAATAATTAATTGGATTAATTGGTTTTAAGGATTAAAATTTGATTTCTAATATATTGGGCTTAATAAGTGCATAATAAATTCCATTGGTATATAGGATGGAAATCCGGACATAAATTCCATAGCCGAATCCGAATGGACGGTAATATGGTCTGCACTCGGGATACAATTCCACGTACCATTGGATTTTATAACGCACTAAGATTAATTAAATAGTTTAATACAAATCTTGACCTTTTTAGGATTCTAAAGTTTTAAACCAATTAGTGTTCTAGTATTTTAAAAGTTAAAATATAATAGGTCACTAATATCACTCTAATTAAATTAGTTTAATTGAGTAATACAATTAGTAGAGACTAATGGAAATTAATGATTCAATTTTTAAGAGTTAAAATTGGTTAGGTCACTAATAGTGTAAATAATAGTTATGATTTAGCCGCCATAAATTATTCACACTAGTTAAATTAAAATATTAGATATTTTATAAATAGAAACCTTAAACTTAAAATAGTGAGTGGGAGAGGGATATACGACAGTATATCCCGCGATTTCCGTTGTTAGTCCGAAAATATGAGATTCAAAAGGTGCCTCGAGACGGCTTTGCTTTCGTCCCCCTACGGATGGTGTCTATTTTGGGTCAATATCAGGTTTGGATTCCGAGAGGATAGAGATTCTAGATGTATCTTGTGAACTGACCTACCCTACGGTGACACTTCACTTGTTAAGTCCAAGAATCCCGAAACGGCGGGCCACACTCACAAAGGAATAATTAACTGTTAATAAAATTCCTTGATCGAATCAAACGGTAGTTGTTTAATATAGGAATAAGAGTTATTCCCGCATATATTAATCGACTAAGATTGGCTCGATCTATCATGCAAGTACTTGACCTACCCTACGACGTCACTTACTTGTGGGATGATAGATTTCTGTGGTATAGTAATTCTTTTAGGTTTCTAATTCGTTATTCATGGTTCATGCATCATGTTTAATTTTATGCCAAAATTATTTTGATGATTTTAATATGCGATGAATGAATGTTAAATGCATGTTTATTTTATTTTTCAGCCATGGTTTCTCCAATTATTTCCATACTCTCAAACGATAAATTAACGGGAGAAAATTATGTTAAATGGAAAAGTAACATGAACGCTATCCTGGTCTGCGAAGACCTAAAGATTGTCCTGACGGAGGAGTGTCCTCTCTAGCTGGCCAGAAATGCTGGCCAAGCAGTGCGCGATGCCTATCAGAAATGGGTCGCAGCTAATGAGAATGCCCGCTGCTACTTGCTAGCAGTGATGTCTGAGGTTCTTGCTGCAAAGCATGAACATATGGCTTCTACATCTCAGATGATGGAGTCATTGCAGGGCATGTTCGGGCAGCCTTCGGAGCGTCAACGTCATGAGACCATGGTCTCAGCGATGACTGCTAGGATGAAAGATGAGACATCAGTCCGAGAGCACGTCTTGCGGATGATGACTTATCTCAACACTGCTGAAACCCATGGAGCTCGTATTGACGAGCGTAGCCACGTGACCATGATTATGGAAACTCTTCCGAAGAGTTTCATGTAGTTTAAAAGCAACTATGTTATAAACAAGTTGACTTTTACTTTGACCCAGCTGCTTAATGAGATCACCCATTACGAGTCCATGGTTGTGGATCCTTGTAAGTCCAGTACTAAGGTAAATGTTGCCGAGTCTTCTAAATATGCAAAGATGAAGAAAAATAGCATTGGGAAGGCTAAGGCTAAGCCCATGAAGAAGAAGAACAAGAAAGGCTCCAAGGATGCCAAGCCCAAGGGAAAATGTTTCCACTGCAACAAGAACGGGCATTGGAAAAGGAATTGTCCTAAATACCTTGCTGAGCTGAATGAGAAAAAGGATACAGGTAAATATGATTTACTCGTTATCGAATCTCTATTCGTGGAGGATGATAAATCCGCCTGGATTTTTGATTCTTAGTTGATAATTATTAAATGTATAAAATTAAATTATGTTTGATATAATTTAATAAGGCCATTTTTGGAATTTCAAATTTTGGGTTTTGGAAACCCTTAATTATTTTTGGAAGTTATACTTTTCAAAAGGTTAATTGTATATTTATTTTTGTAACATATTTTGTCATGATGACATTTATTATTAAATTTATTTGTTGCAAATTTTTTGAATTTCCTTTATGCTTGGCCGATTTTTATATAAAGGAAATTGAATGGTTTTGTTTGTTTTGAAAACAAATAATCCTAGGTATAAAAAGAAGAATGATTTTTTCTTTTTGCCTAAGATTTCATTCTTGAACTCTAGCCACCTTTCATCTTCTTATTCACTCTCTCAAAAGTTGAGAAAAACATAAACAATAGAAAAGAAGAAAAACAAAACAAAATAAAAGTGTGATTAAATCTCTAAAATATTTAGGGATTATTTTATGAGTCTTGCCTACACAAGTTTCCATTGGTAATGAGATAAAGTTCGAAAGACTTTGTGGTGTCGAACAAATATTCATCTTCATATCTTTCTTGTTGTTCACGGCAGTGAGCATTATTTTTGCTTATTATCGCCCATTTACTTGGTGAAACAGAACTCGGTTTGGTTTCGTTTTAATCCAGTTTTTTTGGGGAACATTTTATGATATTTTGTAGCTGTGTTGGGGCTGTTTTCAAGTGAAAAATCAGAACCGACACACAGCCAATTTCCATGCATTTCAGGGCCTGTTTCGGTAGTGCATTGTGTGCGTATCGGGTCCAAAACAATCCATTTTTGTATGGCTGTTCGGGGGCTGTTCTGGAGCTATTTCGGGGCTGGAATTTTGTCTAAAACTGAAGCAAAATTTCAGTGGGTGTGGCAGTAGCATTTGACAATTAAAGGAGAAGGGCATAAAATTTTTCAAGTCCGATCCGTGTGCCTAAACAGTTTCCGCTGCGCAAGGAAAGCGTTTCCTACAATTGGCATCGAGAGCAAGGTTGAAAAATGTTCTTAACCCTTCTCTTTTTCATTTAAAGTTACCATTTTTAATATGTTTATATGAGTTATAAATATTGATATGCATTTTTAGATGAGTAGGCACAATATAATATTCATATGATGAATGATTATTATTTTTCATGTGCTGAATGGATTTTGCTTTGGTCGTAAATTTTTCCGGCTCTTATTTTCATGTTGTTTTTGTTTTTGGGATTTAAGGTCATAAGGCCATTGTTTACAATTGTTGTATTTTTAATTTTCCAATGTAAATTTTAAATTGTTGTAATTTGGAGCACCAAAGTCGTAAAAGGAGCCAACACCACCTTGGAGCGTGATTTGAAGACCAAGAGATGCCTTGGGTATTTTTGTACTAATTAGATTAGTATAGGGAAAAATAAGTGCCCGATCAATGCAAAATATTTTTTTTATGTTATATGTATGTTTAATTCGAATTGTTTGAATAACATGTCATATAGCTTAGGGTGCCTACTCTTGCATTTCACATGCCATAACATGCTTTAGATGTATTATCATTATAGACATGAAATATGATTTTATGTGATTTAAAGTGTTTAAATTAGAATATGATATGCATGGGAAAAATAATTAATTGGATTAATTGGTTTTAAGGATTAAAATTTGAATTCTAATATATTGGGCTTAATAAGTGCATAATAAATTCCATTGGTATATAGGATGGAAATCCGGACATAAATTCCATAGCCGAATCCGAATGGACGGTAATATGGTCTGCACTCGGGATACAATTCCACGTACCATTGGATTTTATAACGCACTAAGATTAATTAAATAGTTTAATACAAATCTTGACCTTTTTAGGATTCTAAAATTTTAAACCAATTAGTGTTCTAGTATTTTAAAAGTTAAAATATAATAGGTCACTAATATCACTCTAATTAAATTAGTTTAATTGAGTAATACAATTAGTAGAGACTAATGGAAATTAGTGATTCAATTTTTAATAGTTAAAATTGGTTAGGTCACTAATAGTGTAAATAATAGTTATGATTTAGCCGCCATAAATTATTCACACTAGTTAAATTAAAATATTAGATGTTTTATAAATAGAAACCTTAAACTTAAAATAGTGAGTGGGAGAGGGATATACGATAGTATATCCCGCAATCTCCGTTGTTAGTCCGAAAATGTGAGATTCAAAAGGCGCCTCGAGACGGCTTTGCTTTCGTCCCCCTACGGATGGTGTCTATTTTGGGTAAATATCAGGTTTGTATTCCGAGAGGATAGAGATTCTAGATGTATCTTGTGAACTGACCTACCCTACGGTGACACTTCACTTGTTAAGTCCAAGAATCCCGAAACGGCGGGCCACACTCACAAAGGAATAATTAACTGTTAATAAAATTCCTTGATCGAATCAAACGGTAGTTGTTTAATATAGGAATAAGAGTTATTCCCGCATATATTAATCGACTGAGATTGGCTCGATCTATCATGCAAGTACTTGACCTACCCTACGACGTCACTTACTTATGGGATGATAGATTTCTGTGGTATAGTAATTGTTTTAGGTTTCTAATTCGTTATTCATGGTTCATGCATCATGTTTAATTTTATGCCAAAATTATTTTGATGATTTTAATATGCGATGAATGAATGTTAAATGCATGTTTATTTTATTTTTCAGCCATGGTTTCTCCAATTATTTCCATACTCTCAAACGATAAATTAACGGGATAAAATTATGTTAAATGGAAAAGTAACATGAACGCTATCCTGGTCTACGAAGACCTAAAGATTGTCCTGACAGAGGAGTGTCCTCCCGAGCTGGCCAGAAATGCTGACCAAGCAGTGCGCGATGCCTATCAGAAATGGGTCGCAGTTATTGAGAATGCCCGCTACTACTTGCTAGCAGGGATGTCTGAGGTTCTTGCTGCAAAACATGAACATATGGCTTCTGCATCTCAAATGATGGAGTCATTGCAGGGCATGTTCGGGTAGCCTTCGGAGCGTCAACGTCATGAGGTCATGGTCTCAGCGATGACTGCTAGCATGAAGGATGAGACATCAGTCCGAGAGCACGTCTTGCGGATGATGACTTATCTCAACACTGCTGAAACCCATGGAGCTCGTATTGACGAGCGTAGCCAGGTGACCATGATTATGGAAACTCTTTCGAAGAGTTTCATGTAGTTTAAAAACAACTATGTTATGAACAAATTGACTTTTACTTTGACCCAGCTGCTTAATGAGATCACCCATTACGAGTCCATGGTTGTGGATCCTTGTAAGTCCAGTACTAAGGCAAATGTTGCCGAGTCTTCTAAATATGCAAAGATAAAGAAGAATAGCATTGGGAAGGCTAAGGCTAAGCCCATAAAGAAGAAGAACAAGAAAGGCTCCAAGGATGCCAAGCCCAAGGGAAAATGTTTCCACTGCAACAAGAACGGGCATTGGAAAATGAATTGTCCTAAATACCTTGCTGAGCTGAAGGAGAAAAAGGATACAGGTAAATATGATTTACTCGTTATCGAATCTCTATTAGTGGAGGATGATAAATCCGCCTGGATTTTTGATTCTTAGTTGATAATTATTAAATGTATAAAATTAAATTATGTTTGATATAATTTAATAAGGCCATTTTTGGAATTTCAAGTTTTGGGTTTTGGAAACCCTTAATTATTTTTGGAAGTTATACTTTTCAAAAGGTTAATTGTATATTTATTTTTGTAACATATTTTGTCATGATGATGACATTTATTATTAAATTTATTTGTTGCAATTTTTTTGAATTTCCTTTATGCTTGGCCGATTTTTATACAAAGGAAATGGAATGGTTTTGTTTGTTTTGGAAACAAATAATCCTAGGTATAAAAAGAAGAATGATTTTTTCTTTTTGCCTAAGATTTCATTCTTGAACTCTAGCCACCTTTCATCTTTTTATTCACTCTCTCAAAAGTTGAGAAAAACATAAACAATAGAAAAGAAGAAAAACAAAACAAAATAAAAGTGTGATTAAATCTCTAAAATGTTTAGGGATTATTTTATGAGTCTTGCCCACACAAGTTTCCCTTGGTAATGAGATAAAGTTCGAAAGATTTTGTGGTGTCGAACAAATCTTCATCTTCATATCTTTCTTGTTGTTCACGGCAGTGAGCATTATTTTTGCTCATTATCGCCCATTTACTTAGTGAAACAGAACTCGGTTTGGTTTCGTTTTAATCCAGTTTTTTTGGGGAATATTTTGTGATATTTTGTGGCTGTGTTGGGGCTGTTTTCAAGTGAAAAATCAGAACCGAAACACAGCCATTGTCTGTGCATTTCAGGGGCTATTTCGGTAGTGCACTGTGTGCGTATCGGGTCCAAAACAATCCATTTTTTGTCCGGCTGTTCGGGGACTATTATGGAGCTGTTTCGGGGCTGGAATTTTGTCTAAAAATGAAGTAAAATTTTAGTGGGTGTGGCATTAGCATTCGAAAATTAAAGGAGAAAGGCAGAAAAAAATTTCAAGTCTAATCCGTGTGCCTAAACCATTTCTGCTGCGCAAGGAAAACGTTTCCTACAGCACAACCAATTCCCATTCGAGACAAAACTATTCTGGTGGTTGATGGCTTCATTTCATGTATTGTACTTCCTCCCTTACCAGCAAATGCGTGTGACATCAAAACATGCATCCGGATGATACAACAGTTAGTTCAGTTTAGGGGGAATTCAACTGAAGATCCTAATGCCCACATCAGCAACTTCCTGAAAGTTTACGTCACATTCAATTACAACCGAGTGGCAGAAGAAGCAATGAGACTGCGTGTGTTTCCATATTATTTGAAAGACAGAACTAAGGCTTGGCTACATTCACTACCAATAGGTTCCATAACAACTTGGAATACTCTAGCCACCAAATCCCTTGCAAAGTACTTTCCCCCAACCAGAACTGTAAAGCTGAGGAATGAAATTAAATCCTTTGTACAACATGACTTAGAATCCCTCTGCGAAGTTTGGGAAAGATACAAGAAGTTGCTCATAAAATGTACTCACCATGAGATTGCAAAGTGGCTACAATCTTATACAATGAACTTTCTGGACTGATGAGAACCATAATAGATGCTGCTGCTGGAAGAGCTCTAATGGCAAAAGGAAAAGATTAGGCTGAGACTTAATTGAAGAAATGGCCAACAACAATTCTTTGTGGCCAACAGAAAGAAGCATGATCCAACGAATAGCAGGGATCTACGAAGTTGGAGCCAGCACATCATTGAGTGCCAAGCTGGATCAGATTTGCAAAAGTCTGGATACTCTTAACATGAAGGTTGATGCTGGATCCACAAGTTCACCATATGGAGGAGCACGAGAGGCAGAATCATACAACCAAAATGATGAGAATGTGAATTATGTCAACAATTTCAATAGACAGTGAAACAATCCAGATTCCAATACCTACAACTCAGGTTGGAGGAATCATCCTAATTTCACATGGAGCAAAAATTCAGGGCAAAGGAACAATCCACAACCTTGATACCAACAGCAAAATTCAATCAGTTTGAGATGCCCGATCTCTACTGTCATATTTGTTGGACCCTCGAACCTCCGATGCCTCGATAATTTTGAGATGCCTTGATCTCTACAGTTATAGTTGTTGGGCCCTCGACCCTCCGATGCCTCGATAAGTTTGGGATGCCTCGATTTATGCCATTGTAGTTGTTGGACCTTCGGCCTTCCGATACCTCGATCAGTTTAAAATGTTTCGATATCTTTTGTCATAATTGCTGAACCTTTGACCCTCCGATGCCTCGATCGATTTGAGATGCCTCGATCTCTACTGTCGTAGTTGTTAGACCCTCGGCCCTCTGATGCCTCAATCGGTTTGTGATGCCTCGGTCTTTACTTTTATAGTTGTTGGACCATCGGCCCTCTGATGCCTCAATCTATGTTGTCATAATTATTGGACCATTGGCCCTCTGATGCATTGATTAGTTTGAGATGTTTTGATCACTGCTATCATAGTTGTTGGACCCTCGGCCCTCTGATGCCTTGATCGTTTGAGATGCCTCAGTCATAGTTGTTGAGCCCTCAACCCTTTGATGCCTCGATCGGTTTGAGATGCCTCAATTATAATTGTTGGACCCTCAGCTCTTTGATGCTTGAATTGGTTTGAGATGCCTCAATCTCTGTTGTTATAAATGTTAGACCCTCGGTCGTCCGATGTATCGATCAGTTGTGAGATGTCTCGATCTCTATTTTGATAGTTTTGAACGTTCATCGTGAATCTCTACCATATTCCATTCTCAAAATTTTCTGTTGACTGTCCCCATTCTCAGAGTTATCTTCGTTCTCAAAGTCTGTATCAATTCTTGGAGTTTTCTGTGGTGTTGTAATCTCATTCTTGAAGTTATTGGTGTTCCAATTCTATTGGTGTTCCAAGCCCATCAGTGTTCCAATCCTATTGGCATTCCCAAGCCAATTAGTGTTTCCAAATTTGTTAGAGTTCCAAATCCCATCAGTGTTCCAATTTTCTAATCTCAAGGCTTCCCAAAACTTTTTGATGTTGTAGGCGTTCCAAAACCTAATTGTGTGGCTGGCGTCGCCACTAGCTATTATATCTAGGCGGGCCTTGCCTTTAGTTGCTACGTTCAGGTGGGCCTCTCCCCCAGTATTTTCCTTTAGGCGAGCTTCACCCCAAATATTTTCCTTTAAGCGAGCTTCGCCCCCAGTATTTTCTTTCAGACGAGCCTCGCCTCAAGTATTTTCTCTTAAACGGGCCTCACCCCCAATGTTTTCTTTTAAGCAGGCATCGCTCTTAGTGTTTCGTCCTTCTGACTTTAGATACTCCGTGGTTTGGAGGCTTCAACTCTGGACTACAATTTCTGTATCTTGCTCCAACTCTGGGGGAATGCTTTGTTTTAAGTTTCATACAAAAGAAAAGATATTTGTATGTATGCATATATGCAAATGATTCCTAATTTTCGGCCCGCTTTTTGGCTTGTAAGAGTGCACGAGTTGTGATGCTTCTTCTGTGGAGGTACCGTAAGACATTGACTCATTTTCTGCTCAGACTATCCCTCGGGATTTCTGAATCATTAGTTTTGCTTTCCAAAATCATTTAATAACTCTTTGCATGTTCTCAAAAGTTTTTCTCGAAATTCCATCCCTTTTAAAGTTTAAGCATTGTCCAAATTCAAATTTCAATCTCAACTAAGGTTTCACATTTTGGATGTTTTTCCAAGTGGGTGTGTGGTTCTTTTTCCAAGAATGACGAGCGACCCAGATTGGTTTATGCTGGCGCCAAGTATAGATCAGTGCTGACACTCTAGTTCATTTTTCATTTTTTCCTTGGTCAAGGTAATCTAACACCTAGTAAAAGATCAGGAAATTTTTTTAAAATTTCACGTTACGTAGGGCTGATCTTGATCTATAACTTCCTTAATTCGTCAAATTTCCTTTTGACGTTAAGACTTCACATTTGTGATGTGAACCCTTGGTTACTCAACAATTTCACTAACTTAAGTTGCTTTGCATGCTCAATATTTGAGTTATCGTTTGATAAAAAATTATTCATGGAGTTCACGATATTCCTAGTTACTAGGCAATCCAAACAGCGAAGCAAATTTTGTGGAATTCACATTTTTTTTCTTTCATTTCCTCTTTTCTCTTTTCACTCAATTTTTATTTGTGTCATATAATTAACCTAGTGTCATCTCAATCTTAACTTTGTAAAAGAGTTGGATGAATGTCAAGTGTCTTGATCGTTTCTACAAGTTGTGCCAACATAAATTCTTTCTACTTATGCATTGCAATTCTAAGTGCAAGTTTTAGTGCACATTTGTGGATAACATTCTGCTAGTATTTCCAAAGTCAAGGTTTCTTTCAAAATTTAGACTTGCTCATTTTTATCAAGAGATGAAAATTTTTGTAGATCCAAATTTATTTCATTAAACATTCAAAAAAGATAAGAAAAGGTGTGATGTAAAAATCATGCTTAGAAGTGGTGCCTCTCAGATTGGGTATCTTGCATGCATCAATTAAATCTTGAATTTCATGTTTGAGACTAGTGTAATTGTCGATGTCATGGCCCATTTCCTGGTGGAAGCAACAATATTGGTTTAGATCAATGTAGTGGGGTATTGGGTTTGGCATCGGTCTTGGTTCCAGCGGTTTTAATAGTCATTGTCTTTTAAGCTCACCTAAAATCATGGACACTGGTTCTCTCTATTGGGGTTTTGGCGCGGGTGCATCGGAAGCTCGAGGTTCGGGCGAAATCGTAATTTTAAAGCTTTTAAAATTACCGAATAAATTATTCAATATCTAATATGAATAATTTATTCATATTTCACCTAAACATATTTATTCGATATCAAATAACGATATAAATAGTTAAGAAACATCGCAAAACTTTTACGAAAACGTTTTTCCGGAAAATGGCATAAAATGCGTTTTTGACCGAACCGACTACCCAATACACATGAGGGCTGCCCAGGTCAGCCCCAATAGTATTAGGGCAGTTCATGGGCTGCCCAAACAGTGACAAATTCACTGTTTGGGCAGCCGTCACCCGGTTGGCTCAAAAGTCACCCGGTAACGCCGTTTTTCACCGTTTTCGCATATTTCAACTCCGAAATAATTTCCGGAAATTGTTCCAACACCCAAAACACATCCAATACATTCATATGATATATTTTTCATCACAAAATAAATAGTATTTCCATATCTGATCCAGAACCAAAATATTTCAATTTTTCATGCTTAAAATCCAATTTTCCAATATTAATCTAATTAATCTTAACACCAATTCAAGTCACCACAATTGAAGCACCCAAGAACAATTCTAGGCATTACAAGAGTGGTCATAAAACTCTATAATGGCAACATATAATCTAATGATCAAATTGAATAAATATTACAATAATATCATTCAATACTACTTCACACATGCACAAGGCCTTCAAATCCATCCACCAAAACCAAAAGCCCCAATTTTCAACAAGTAGAGAAACCCTAGAATTATTCTAGGAACACAAGAACAAGAAACCAACTTTCTAAACTCAAGAATGATCAAGATTACCTTTAATATCCAATTATCCTTAAGCT